>CALSCE010009526.1:5895774-5912328 GCA_943593645.1 Bovichtus variegatus | reverse complement strand
TTCTTATTTAGAAGTATTATGAATATATAAACTGTCACGATGAGTCTTATTGTTCTTATTTAGAAGTATTATGAATATATAAACTGTCACAATGAGTCTTATTGTCCTTATTTAGATGTAATATGTGATATAAAGATGTTATTGAATTAAGTAACTTAGTGGCCAATCGACTGTGAAATAAGAACAACATGTGTAAACTGAAGAGGAAGAGTACACCACCTAAAAGGTGACAGAAGATCTGATTGGAGCAGGGAAGCACTGAGAGGCGTGGCCTAAGTGCCAACAAGGGGCCAATAGGAGCTGGCCCCAGCCAACCAATGGGAGAAGACTATACCTGAAAGTATAAAATATGTAGTAAACTAGAGATCTGTGAGACAGTGAAATATATATATTATATATATAATATCATCATCAATAAATACAGTTAATATGAAGAGGAGTTTTATGAAATTGATTTCTATTCGTCTCTATTTCTAATATAAGAACACGACAGTAGCCAGCAGGTAACCGGGCTAAGACTTCCGTTTCTTTGCTCATTGATTACAGTTTAAAGTTAATAAAAAGCTAAGTCCTTGTCAGACGACAGCTGATGGGTTTGGAGGTTACACTTCAGCCGATAACCAAACCCTGCTCACACGTGATTGGTTGATACTCTAACTACAAATAAACTGCAAACGGAGGCCGTGACGCTCCCGAAAACTAAAATCTTGTTTCGTTGCATTCAAGTGCCGACATCTGTTTACAGAGATTAGGTCTCCAACAACTGCTGAGGGGAATATCTGGCTCTTTAACTGCTTAATGCTGCACTACGTCCACCAGTTAGTCACCTTCTTTGTCTGTCTGCCGTTTGATGCTGAGCCGGTAGTCAGTTGGTTTTTAAAGCTTTAATTTTAATTGAAAACAGCTGCCTGCTGCAGCCAAAAGCAAGTTCAAAGACGTGCTACTCATCATTAAGCAGAATTGCTCCTGTGAGTGTTACATTGTTTTTTTTTTTATAAAAGGTAATATAGTAGGTAAAGGTAAGGTGGAATACAAATGTGTGTGTGTGTGTTCGTGCGGCACTGCCCGTCAGTGAACAGAGTTTGGACCAATGCTAATTTTCACAGACAGATTACTGTTTTTTACCAGGGGAAAGCACATCTTTTGTGTGTGTGTGTGTGTGTGTGTGTGTGTGTGTTTGCTTTGACATTCCCACAGTAGCCTGCCTTCAATACAAAAAGCACTAGCCCCATTAAACAGCCCCTGATCTGTGGCCAGGGTATTTACTTCCCCCTCTTCATCCTTCACTTCATCCCTGCTGCCCAACAACGCTCACAGGGACGACCGCCCTTTCATCGAGGGGGGAAGCGTGTCTGCGCTTGTGTGTTTATGTGTGTGTATCTTCTCACCATAATCGTGTGGTAAAAAAAAAAAATAAAAAAAAAAAAATCGTAATTTAAAAAATGCACTCGGAAAAAAATATAGCAAACAGGCTTCAAAGACAGGATTATCGCTGAGAGCCTAGAGAGGGAGTTAATGTCACACCCACGACAGCCCCGGCTGCTCGCTGTGCTCGTGTGTGTGGATGCGTGTGTGACGCGTGCAGACACTGAACTCGCACACACTCCCTCAGTAACCGCGGGAAGATGAAGATCAATGCGGCTCAAAGGTTTGACTGTTTTTGACGTGAGAAAAATTGAGGACTTAACTGTGTCTGTGTCTTTGCGTGGCTCACTCTCCTGTGTGTCTGTGCTGTCTGCCTGCTTTCATTGTATGTCTTGAAGTCTGTGATTTCACTTGCCGTCATCCTTGTTTGTAACTTTGGCCCCTTGGCATCAGGCACATAAAAAGCCACAACACAGCATGCTGCCAAGTGCTGCCACAGCGACTTTGTACTACTTACATGTACTCATTTTGAAAAATTGAGAACAAAGGATAAAACTTTTACACTTTTGTCTTTCATTGGGCTTTTTTTCCGTTGTTTGATTTGGTGACAGTAATTCCTCTGAATCTTAAAATTGTCGCCCAGTCTGGTAGAGCTGTTGCTGCAGTTCCCTTCTTAAGAAATTATTTAGGCTGCACAGTGCTAATGTTAAGAATTTCAATTTCCTTTAATCATTCATTTTCTTGATAAAAAATGAATCGATTTGGCTTTTTCCGTCTTGATTTAAGGTCCCGAGCATGTCTGCCTCAGATCAGAAACATGTAAAAATGATCTAAAACCACAGATACATGTTGCTGCTTGTTTTGAAACACAGATTGGATAATTGAATACACGGCAAACAACTTAACAGTTTTTTTGTTGTGGCTGCCACTGAGCTGCTACCAGAAGCCCATTTACCGCTGTTCATCACCAGCCCGCTAACATCACGTCCTCTGGGACGATAAAAGGCTGGAAACCAAAGAAATCCAGCACATGAATCACCCTGTTAATGCCAGAGCAACATAGATTGCACATGGTTGCATGTGATGCTGCACCCGGTGCGTGTTCATCTTTCATCACATGAGCTGCTGCCCTTTCTGACAAGTGTAAATTGTGTCTGCAGTTATCCCGAGCGCTGTTGTTGTTGGTGTAGCACTCACCGCAGACACTTGTCTTTGCATTACTCTGGGCCTTGTTAAGGCTGCCATTACGGCTTTCTGATGTGCTAAGAGCCGTGTTGGCTGTGTCACGGTGCTCTTAGCAAAGTGCCGTTGATCACACCGGCTAAACTTGACAGACCAATTCCTCAGGGAGGAAAGGAGAGACAGACGGAGAGAGAGCGGGTCACCAAAGGAAAAGAGAGAGAAATGTAGAAAGGACGGGACAGAGAGAGAGAGAGAGAGAGAGAGAGAAGAAATCCAATGTTATAAGCATAAACGGAGAAAAACTGAAGCAGCACACATGCAGAGGTAAGCACACGCACTGAGGCGATGCCGTGCAAACAATCCCGTCTGTGTCTGTGAGCATAAAGAGAACACAGACAGCTCTCACTTCATGCTCCGTCCTTGCAGCCAGGCGCACACATATTGTACAAACTTTGGTAATCGCGCACAAATAATTGCACCTGTGTGGACACTGCTCGGTCAGAACGGCCTGAAGTCATTGCACGCGCGTACATGTGATGAGGTCCTACCTTGCCAGCCGGGTTTGCAGACAGGCTTGACGTCAATGCGGACAGGGACGCTGTGCAAGGCTCTCTTCTGGCCGCAGTCCCAGGCCGTCACCTGGATCTCGTACTGCTGCTGCCGGTCGTAGCTCAGCTTCTCCGTGTTCCGGATGTTACCTTGTGTGGGAAAAAAAAAAAAAAAAAAACGAGGCTCGAAGGTCAAATTCAACCCAAAATAGCTGTTTTTTCGTTATAATGTGCTGTGGAGTAAATTCAGTTCCCCACATGGTCTCAAAATGAAAACGCAGTGACGACCTCTAACTGCAGTTATGTCAATCAACACAATTGTCTTCTTACTGTGTGGCTGTAGTACAGTTCTGTAGTTCTCATCACGGCTGCCAATTAATACTATACTGTTATACTCAGTCAGGAGCTTTGATAGTGGGAGTTAATAACACAGGCTGCGTAACGTCTTTTCTCCGGCTCAGGCATCTTGATGCAGTTTCAATTGAACTTTTCAGCAGCGCCGCGTCTTTATGGCGTAGGTTACAGTGCGTCTTGTGTTTTACAAGCTAACAGATGCTTTTTGGCTGAGCTTGCATATAACAACCTATTGTTACTTTCACCCTCTCTGCGATCGCTCACTTTGAATGTCAATGACTGCTGGTCATCACAGTTTACGAGCCATGATCAAATTTCACACTCGTTATGAAAATGAGATGAATTATGTGCGATGAGAGAGAGCAGGGGGGAGGACTGAGCGGAGGGTTAACGGGTCGTCTCCCTCCCTCCCACAAACACTAAACAGAGCGGTGAATGTCAGCGTGCACGGCGTACAAGGGTCCGATCATTACCAACAATCCAGCAACAGAAATGATGATTTGAGCAACTTTCTTCTGCTGAGCTATTGTAAAAAAATATGGATATTCTTCATCGCCACTTTGTCAGATTTGCTCTGAAAACACTCTAAAAACTTTTACGTTCATGATCGACTTTTTTATTGCAATTGCACAGAAGTGCACTTATAGCGAGCATTTCATATATGTCTTTTTGAACTTCGATTTTTTTCATTTCATGCTCTTATTCTTCTCACCTATGTCTTTGTTGGACTTATGTAAAGCACCTTGAGCTGCCTCCGTATTGTGAAAAAAAAAAAAAAGCTTTATAAATAAAGCAATCTGATTTCATGGCCATCACTACATTACCCAGTAGCTCTGGCAGAATTACCCATCAAAGGGATGGAGCTTTGTTTGGTGAACTGAAAAAAAGAGAAAAGATTTCATTATTTTCAATGTGCGGATGTTTGATGCCGAGTCAACAATGCGACTGCGTTTCATATGAATTCTGTGACACAGTTTATAGTTCAATATTTTCATCCTTTTACATATATATTGACACATTGACCGATCAATTTGGTAAAAAATGATTCATTCAGTGTGTAATTTGAGTTCCAAATCGCTCTCAGGAATAGGAGCCGTTGGCTCAGAAGTTTCGTTAATATACAGTGGAATTGGTGAAGTGCTTCAGGAAGCTAATGAATAAAAAAAATGTATAATGTTTGCTGTGAAACCAAATCTGAGAAATAGTGTGGAGTTACTCAGTCACCAGAGATTTGGAGACAGACTTTATGGAGTCATAAAAACGGCTGTGTGAGCGTTTACAGCTGAATGAGTAATGATTTTACTGTAGTCATAAGCAACAGATAGGATTTAATACCCACCGCTACCCTCCACTCTCAAATTGATTCTTAATGCAGTTGTACTTCAGTCTGACGACTTCTGTTTACTGACATATGACTTCAGAGTGGAGTGTATAGAAAGTATGAAAGTTAAGAATACACTTTAAACTGCCTTGAGGAAGGTGAGTAACAGCATCTACAGTAAAGCTTGTGTGTATTTATGGAAACATTTGACTTATTAGGTAACGCAGAATGCCTGAGTACTGCTGCTCATCTGCCTGTACACCGTGTGTGTGTGTTTGCTTTAATGAGTAATGGGTATTTAATTTTATAGTATCATTGTATATCATCGTCTAATTAACTGTGATGCCTTAATATAATCACTGTAACAAATGAGATCATGTTTGGGATGACAGGTAGGCCCCATCTCTCACAAGTGCTTTGATTAGCGCTAATGTTTCTCAGAATTAAGACCACGTTTCCATTAAACCCCCGTTGCTTCCTGATGCCATAAAGATATTGACACTGCCCCGCCCCCCCCCCCCCCCTCCTCCCAGGTGTTTTTAAGGTAATAAATAGTGTATAAAACCTTTATTTGTATCATTGTCCACTAGAAATGAGGTTGTTCTGGAAGCTTAGCTCAAATCTGAGACTGGGCTTTGAAGTTAAACATTTTTAACACTCAGCCTGCGTTACAACAAAATCTAACGAACAACACTATGGAGTTGCATTGTGGGAAGTGTATGATCTAGTGTTTTTGAAGGAAATAAAAGTATGACAATTTTGGACTCCGCTGCATTGATATCTTTTCAATTTCCAATGCTTTTCCAATGATATCTCTTCTTCCTGCCCTAATGGAATAACAATACTCAATATACTGCAGGTGCATGCACAATACCATGGCCTTGCAATTGGAAAGGCTTAATATTTTTTTTAGAGTGCAATGCTAAATGCACAAACCGTTAAAAGTGAACACCGATGTGGACGTCTGGTTTTCCTCTGAATGTTCTGCAGGTTACAGCCAGAATATCTCTACTTTTAGTTTTTGGGTCAAGGTAGAAGTACTGAGTCATTGCTGCCAACGTCAATTTGCAAGTCTTTTTTTTTTGTTTTATTTCAGTCCAATCTGAAATCAAAATCAAGTCAAAGGTGTGAATTTGAACCACTTTCTTCTTTGTGCCATGAAACCAATCGAGCAGAATACCTGCTTGGTATTACAGTACAGCCTGCCAGCTTTGTAAGAGATAGTACGAAAATATTTTAAAAAAATGAACGCGGGAATGCTTTTGCGATTTTAGAATGCCTCACACAGCACCGTAAACGAAACAAATAAGCCTCTCGTCTCTAGTGCGTTCAGCATCCAGACCGCACTCTGTGAAGGAGTCTCCTGCCTTGATGGTAACCGCGACCCATTTACCAAACCAGCGTCTTTACCATGCTGAGCAGAGTGCATGAAGGGAGTTCTTGTGCTAATGTGTCTGTTAATATTTGATGAGTCTTCCCCTACAGACGGTCGACAATGCTATGCAAACAGCCAGGCTTTGGGCGAGGAGGGGGCACCCTGACTGAGAACACTTGTGGGTGTCTGGAGTGTTAAGAAGAGACGTTATTGGGCCTTATTGGCTGCGAGTTGAAACGTAGCTGGAATGAGTTATTGCGACTTATATTACCGCCTGGATTCTTATTGAGATTTCTGTATTGTGGGGAGAGCGGTGCAGAGGGAGCTGAATGTTGATAACGTGGTATATTTGAATACGAGTGTGTGAGTGGGAGGATTAGATGTAATTCATATGAGTACGGCATTGTTCAGCTCCCCGTACTCCTCATCTCCCGTTCTCTGTCTCCCTCTCAGCTTGTTTAGAATTCTTTCCCTCCTCGTTCTCCCCTTTACAACCTTCCCATTCCATTTCAATGCACATCATTGTCTCACTGTTTTGCAGCCTCATCCCATTTCACCGTTTGCCGTCTCATCCGTGCGGCTCGCTCTCTCTCTCTGTGACTGTGTTACCCTGTACGTGGCTCTCAACCCTAAGCCCACGGTTTCCTGTAAGTCTTTACAAATGGGACACGTATACATGGTTTTATAGTTAAAAGTATTGTTCAAAGTCATTTCCAAAACCAGCTAGACACTTGGCAATTGTTACTCACACAAGAGTAAATAGTGCGGCTGTTTGGCACTATTTTCAGCTGTGGATGAATACACATTTGGTGCGGTAGGAGAATAGTGTACGTGGGTTTGAGTTCAAATAAACTGCAGTGTGTGTATGTGTGTGTGTGTTCATGGTAATGAAGCAACATCTCTCCCAGTGCAATAGTGTGTCTCAACTTTTAAAAGTACATTTTGGACAACAATGGATAAGATATAATCTGGATTTGGCAACACAGGAAACACTTGTCAGTTGGATCCATTCATTGTTGCTTTTTTGACTTTTAATTGGATTTACTGACAATGAGAAAACCATAGAAGAGCACCAGCTCTATCCTTTTTGTTTACTTCATTGCCTATATGTTCTGTCTCCTGCTCTTCCTCTCGTAGCACTTACTCTCGCCCTCAGAGTCGACTCTTCCTCTCCTCCCTCCAGCTACTCCTTCTCTCCCTCAGGTGCTCTTGAGCTCGAGAGCTCTCGACGCCTTTTCCTCAGCGGTCAATGACTGAGCGAGACCCCTTGAAATGGAAAGCGAGACGGAAGCACACTCTGGCTGCGGCCTCCCCCCTGTATCCTTCACTGTGCCGTTTGGCCCTCACCTCATCCACTCAGCCTTTTTTTTATTGTAACTCCTCAGCAGTGGACTACGCTCGGCAGCAACAAAAAACGTTAACAGTAATGTCCCTTGCATTTACAGTATGTCCCATAAAAACAGAAAAGCAAAGTGTGTGCAGATTGTTTAGAAGAGCCACTAGAGGCAGTTGTATTTAAATAGCTTGTGTAACCATGGTAAGAATCAAGAAGTTTAAATGTACTTTTAAAGAATGCCCTCAAGGAATACATTTCATCCTACTTGACTTTGTGTGTGAGCTACCCAAAAAGGATGTGCAAACACAAGAGACAAAACTATGGATTTTTTAGAAATATGAATGTAATAATACTAATAGCAGAGCTCAGTGAGTCCTCCATCAAGCAAAGAAGGGGCAAAAGGTCAGCAGAGGACATGATATTGGATAAAATACACAATCTCTCAACAGATTTAGAGGGTGAATCTCTCACACAAACACTTTATGTCTGTGTCTGTGTGTGTGTGTGAGAGAGCTACAATTACACAATCATTATTTATAATGTTCAAGAACCAAGTTACAAGAAGTCAAGTACATTTGTGAGGGTATTGGAGAGTGTCCATGGGTTTTTCTCAGCATTTATCTCTGTGTGTGTGTGTGTTTGTGCTCTGTGATCTGATTTATGGTGACCCATGGCTCTTTGGGCAAAGCTCGACTTTGTCCTTGGAAAGAGCACAGAACACATTTTATCCCGGGGAGAGACATCTGCCAGTGTATTAAGTTGTGCTACCAGAGTGTATGCAGGTATGTGTAGTATTGAGTGCTTGTGCATCTCCTGTGGCTCTAACGTGCATGTGTGTGCCTGGATGGGATTTTTAGATTACTAGTGCCACTGTGTTATGACATAAATGTTCTTTTTTTTTATATCTTCTTTTAATAAGATGGAGAGCAAAAGACTTTATTGGGAGGATGTGGGAAATCAGTGAAATAAGTGAAGCAGAAGTGCTGTAGATGCGGCAGGTTGAGGGAAAGTGGGAACACCACAAACAAAATATTGAAAAGGCAGAAACAGTTTAGCTGAGATATCAAGGCTACTTTGTGGCAATCACTGCCATATCTCAGTGCTTTGTCAACAGGCATCCCTGTTAGTACAAAACCCTGCATCCTGTGGACGCTCTCAACATATATTTTCCTCTCTTCTACTCACCATTGCGATCTATAGCGAAAGGTGTGTTGGTGGTGGAGATCTGGTAGTTACAGATCTGGCTGTACTGTGGGGAGCAGTCCTGGTCGGTGGCCTCCACTTGCAGGATGCTGTCGTAAATCTTGCCCTCTGTCACTGCAGCTCGGTACTGGGGCTCCCGAAACACCGGGGCAAACTCATTCACATCGTTGACCTGAATGTGCACCACCGCCCTGCAGACATTAGGGGGAAACAGATGGGAGGGGAAATGGAGATTAGTGTAGAATAGTCTATCGTCTGCATAGAGCGTAACTGCATTTCAGTTGATCCTTTGTCCTTGGTCAAAGGACAAAGCAATATATAAATATATATATATATATATATATATATAATATATACATATATATATATATATATTCATATAGCAATATGAAGAATACATCATGAAAAACTGTGGCAGCATAGTAGAAACTACCATTTCAGTGTAGAGAATTTTTTTTTCCAACCATGCTAGCAGCGATGTTGGTTAGTGCCCCACTTTGGTCCAGACTGCAATATCTCAACAACTATTGCGAAGTGGCACACAGTGCAGTTATTTATGGTTCCTAGAGGATGAATTATGTAGGAAGGAGTAAGGTATTTACAACAATAACTGCAGCCTCTCAAATGATTGTTACATTTGGATGGTTGAGGGCAGAATATCATTCCCGCAGATGAATTACTTTGAGAACCAATAGTCACAATGTGCTTTGTGTAATACACTGTCTGACCTGACCCAATGGATTGCTTTGATTGGGTTGCGCTGGCAAAAATAATCCCTAAGATCTCTTCATCTACCGTAACTGCACTAATTAATCATTCCATAAGTGATCTATCAGCAGTAATTCATGTTAAATCATACATGATGAAACCCCCCCCCCCCCACCATTCATCACTTTAAAAAGCCTTCATCAATACTCTCCGGCAGCCAACAGGCAACAGATTGCATAATCAATCCTTCAATTCATTGACAGACAACCGGTGATGGATGAGGATAGGACATACTAATACAGTTTTAGCTTCAAATAGCAAATAGCAAATACAAAGTAGCGCTATGCTTTTAGAGACAAAGGGCTGGACGCGAGTATATGATTTATAGGATTAGCCGGTCGATATGGTAATGGCGGTGAGTTATCCAATTAAGAGAAGCCGTAATATCTCTCCCACATGTGGTCGGCTGGAGATGGAGACAAACAAAAGAGAGACAGTTGGGAGGCCGAGCCCACGCAGAATGGATTAACACACTGCCTTATCTCCCCCTGTCACAAGTACACAAACAGAGGAGGCCATTTGTGTTCCAGCGTACAAACGCAAACAGATGCACAGTTAAATTGTTTAATACAAAACAAGAAACACATAAACAACTTGAGTTGAAATGCATAAGAGACGTATAAAGTGGGGACGTGCAGTGGTGGTAGTAAATAAGTGCTTTTGAGTTACAGCTGCACTTGAGCATTTCTATGTGATGCTACTTTGACCATGAGTCAGTTAATTGTACAATTAAATCCACTACATGTATATGATAGCTATAGTTACTATTTTAGTTCAGTTACTATATGAATATCAAGCATTTACATGCAAAACATATGATGGGCCTCTAAAAGATGAGGTGTTAATATACGTACATTAGACTAAACAGCAGTAGTTCAAATGAACTTATAAGTTATATAAAAATAAGTTATGATAATATATAGGCATCTTTTGGGAACCCCAAACTAAAATGGAGTATAAAAGAATTGTAAAGTTTTGTTTTACCTTCACCTCCATCGGATGGTAAAATAAAGGAAAACCTGCACCAGCCCGTGCACACGATGTTAAGCATCCACGTACCGTACTTCATAGCATCACCGTATAAACTGTAACTACGGTTTAAGCATTTTAGCCGACAGCCTCACACTAACATAGCTTAACGATAGTTTCTATTTTTACACGGCTACACTTCTGAATGCAGGGCTGTCTTTCAAACTACGCTCCTCCCACTTCAAACCTGAGCAGAGCGCAGACAACAGCTTTACAGACACTTCTTATGCTAATAAAGAAACTAAACTGGTCTATCTTTTGCAGGAGACTGTGTACACGTAGGAGCATTATTCAGAGCAAGAAGCTGCTTGAGAAATGAGGTTTTCAGGATCCTTTGCAGGATAGCTTTAAAGGATCTGAAAACTTCCTTCACCACTGGACACAGAATACACAAATGAAAACCTATACAGTGATTAATCACCGGGCTTTCGGATTGCTGGGATGTTAACAGTGGTGCTAACAGCAGCGAAGATGGCGATAAGAAGCACTGACAGATGATGGCAGCACCAGTGTGTGCAGTAAATCCCTCCGCCAGCCTTGTTTTGTCATATTAATGGCGCTCTCTCATAAACATTACCCCCCTGCTTCGCCACACTCCCCAGTGGTGAGGGAGCAAACATATGTTTCTCTCCTCTGGGGCTTGTATGAGGAACTGCTGTGTGTGCCTGATTATGTGTTCACGCACACAAGTGCATGATCTATAACTACAGTAAATGCAATAATTGTGAATATGTCTCATTGTGGGCGTGCACGTGTGTGTGTGTGTGTGTCTATGCTGATGGCTCACATCTGGCTGAAACAGACGCCTGGCTCTGTCGGGCTTGGATGTGTGTGTGTGTGTGTGTGTGTGTGTTTTCAAATAGCTGGACCGCTGCCAAGCTAAGCCCATTCCGAGCCATTCCTCCCAGTGACGGGCCTCAGCTCATGAGAAGGGGGTCCAGGAGTGACACAGAAAGTCAGCGGGGGGTTAAGTAACCCCATGAAGGCGAAAATTATCACAACAAAAAAAAAAAAAAAAGTGAACAAAAACTAGAGCCACAGGGATGGTCGACTTTGAAAAAAGTCAAACGTTAAACAGACTACACCGCCCGAGTCAAGAAGGAAATGAAATCTACGTGTGTTTACACTCTGCACTGAAATAAGAGGGTTAATTGTGCTATGAAACCAAATGAACTCCGGGTTTAAAAGCAACCGCATTGCAAATTACACACCTGAGTAGAATGAGTCTAAAGATGACAGATGGATAGAAAACTTCACTGCGTGTGTCAGCGACAGATATTCTCCTACAACAAATAAATAATGCTGAATTAAAAACATGCACGCGCGCATAGAAGAGGACAAAATGTGTTAAAACTACATCTGACAAAAGCAGAGTTAAACAGCGCCCTGTGTTTAAACTCGCTGGATTTAAAACCCTTTGCAAGCACCCGTCCTATTAAAAACTCTTAATCCTTAAATCCGGTGCCGGGCTGACCTGAAGCTCCACTAGGCGGTGCAGTAGGGCTTTGTGTGTACTGAAATGATTGGAAATGGTTCCAGGTGTCTGACAGGGTCAACCCTGCATCCTCGGCCCCACGTTTGGAGTGGATCCAGTCCCTCAGCCGCCATGTTGGAGAGCAGGTCACACACATACTCTCTCCGTGTGTTTATATCAGGGCAACCGGCCCGTGGTCATTCAGGTCCTTATCATGCGTCTTTTCCAAGGACTGAGACCATGCTGGATGTCTCCCACTGGGTTGGAGCACAGCCAGGATCATGCAGTCACTGAAACAGCTTGGTGGAAACCCCACTTAGCAGTGGTTGTCATTGCTAGCAGGTGATATGGACCATTAAAACCATCTTTTTGGGATTATATACTGTATGCATATATTTAGTTTAGTTTATTTCTTTCATTTTCAGTGCGTTTAATGAGAGTTGTACAGCGTCAGTGTGAAGAGGGTAGGTGTTATAACATACTGACCTTCACCTTTTTTGGGTCACTATAAACTTGCGTCATTATTTAAAAAGTAATGACTTTTTTTTTTTTTTCATGTGTATTTGTATTAGTTGAAACTAAAGAAAGATGAGCTTCCAATTTAAGCGATGGTGGACACAATCCATAGTTTCCCTTTTCTGCATCAAAATACATTCCAATGTTTCCAAAGTTTAAACTAAAGGAGGATATACAAAAAAAAAAAAAAAAAAGATTGCATTTGCAGAAAGACAGACTGCAGCCAAATTGAGGATCTCTGACATGTTACAGATCTGGAAGGAGTTCCAGAGCTAATTAAATCTAGAAGAAACATTTATTCAGAATGCTGCAGCCGGGATTCTGAGCAATACAAAGAAGGATATTAGTTGCCCCAGTGCTCAATACACTGCACTGCCTACCTGCATCTATTACAATATACTTAGAATACTTGTTGATAAAGCCTTAAATAAACTACGGAGGCGCCTTCCTATAGCACTTCAAGAAGAGAAAGTGTCCTAAAGCAGTGACTTTGCCATCCACTTATGTCAAAAACAACTTTAATCTAATAAAATGAAAGGAGCGAGAAGATGTTTGCAGTCGCTTTCCAAGGATATAAATATCTCATCAGAAAAAGCAGTGCACGGAAAGCGGTGGAGACGTATTCCTGGGCCAGGTGTGATTCCAATCCAGCTCAATCTTATGCAGACACAATCAGACAGCAGCTGCATGTTAAAGCCAGGTGATGCATGTTAATGCCAAGTTAGAGTTGTTCCCAGTTTATTACATATTCATCCACACTCATTATTTATCAACGCTTAACCGCACACAGCCACTCAAACAGAGTCATTATTGAATGCCTCCTGCACACGCACACGCACACGCACACACACACACAGAACTCAATTAATCTTTGTCAGGAATTAGCCAAGAGCTTGAAACATCAATTTCCTTGTGTAAGACTAGAATGGAAATAAACAACCCTCACTATACCAATGGGACCAAACGGGATGGTAGCTTCATCAATATGCAAGGAAATCCCACTTCCACATCGACCAGCACCCCAAGGCGCTAGCACAGAACTCCGGAACTATACGCGTGTATTTCACACCAAATGGTATGGATTGAGGGATGGCTGAGACTATCATGAGGAGTTAAAGAAGCGAAAGGTGTAAGCTGAGGCACCTAACCACACGGAGAACAGGTTTTTCTACCTTTTTAAGAGCATCGGAAGGAAATAACTGAATGTCCGTGTGCTCGACTGCTGAAAAACTTCTAAACTAGACGCGACGTCTGATCGTGGTTTGAATCGGAGATCCGAACGGGTGTCACTTTCTTTCATCTGGTAACTGAAGCAGACAAGCACAGATGGTGCATTTCCTGCTGGTGCATATTCATAATTGAAACACGGAGACTATACTCTCCCATTACATTATGTTAGCTGAAAATAAACAACATATTCCTACACTAGATTTATTTATTTTTTTCTGTCTCGCCAGGAATAATAACCACGTCAACTAACAGGTTTTGACAGAATGAGGTTTCACTCATATTAGCATCAAGTGTGACAAGCGTGGAGATAAGATTCTTGCTAGAATAAAGTGCCGACACATTGACAGGCCTGCACTATCAGTGTGGAGTTCCCTGGTCTGCTCGCTGCAGAAATGTATCCTGACAGCTTATGCTAACAAGGAACAGCTTTTGGCCCACTTCCTCGCTCATAAGAAAGTGACTTTTTTCTTCATGTTGAGTGTGTTTTTTAGGGGGTTGTCTATGTTTTTAGGTGGTTGTCGATGTATATGCATGAGTGGGTTTGTGTGCGTGTTTGTGTGATAGTCGGTTATGAGATGCACAATCTGCCCATCAATCCCGTGCTACGGTATTTGTCTTATTTATATGCACACGTAGGTATATCAGTGTGAGTTTGACTCGCCATTTGGGATTCGCGATGCCGTGATATAACCTCGCTGCAGCTGGGAGAGGCCCAGACACACACACACACACACACGGGCCGCCTCTAAGATTCACTACTGATGACTTTAATAACTACTGCGCTGCCAAGCACCCGGCGTGTGTGTGAATGTGCGGCCACGATAAAACATCTGTGTCTCAATTACTTGTACATTTTCTCTCACACACAACCTGGGGGGCACATAACCTGTTGTGAATGTATTACCATACATGCCCCCCCCCCCCCCACCCCCAGGCACTTAACCCCTGGGCTGGTGTTAAATACATGTGTCGCAGTTAGGTGCGAGTCCTGGGAAAGATTATAAATATGACACGCTTTGCAAGGCAGTGAGGTATCCCCTATGGATAATTACTCCATAGTAACAGTAGAAACCTGCACAGAGCAAGGTGTGTGGGGAACAGCGAGGCACAAACAGTACAGAGAAGCTCCCAGCCTTCAGATGCTAATTGGTGAGATTAAAAGGTTGTTTTTCACCTGCACCCGCCCCCCAAAGGCCTCCACACGCTCGGTTCTCAAGTGGCCAGCTACACTGGTGACTTTGTGAGTCAACAAAGGCAAATATTAAGCTGTGTTTTGTAATGTACAATTAAAAACGTGGTTCCAAAACCTTTATGAAGCCCACACAGGCCAATTTTAGCGGTGTAAAGAGTATTTCACACAATTAAAAATCCAAAAAGAAACAATTAGATCGAACTTGTGATCCCGATCTACAAGTTAAAAAACCTAAATCATACATTTATTTATTTATTTAGGCACTAGATGAAAATCAAAAGGGATCACGAAGATTATTACAATTCATCCGAAGAGGAACATGGTTTTCTTCATGTCAATCCATCCGATATTTGAGACTTTTGGCACAAAGATCACCAAAATCCTGAGGATACGTCGTCTGGGAACCATGAATGTCAGACATGAAATCCATCCAATAGTTGTTGAGATGCATCGCTCCGGTCCAACCGATCCATACAACCTTCCCTCTGCTGAAGGTAAAATTAACCCCTTAACATTCATTGTCTCTGCTTTTTCCCTTTAAGTAGCTTTGCGGATGTTTAAAATCATCTTATTCAACACTGACCGACAGTTATATGTTGTTCTCGACGCACCATTTTATTTATTTCTCCAAATACAGTCTCCATACGCAGATTTTTCTTTGTTCATGAAGTTTGAGTTTAGTTAGCTTGTGATAATTATTGAAATCTCCACGTCATATAACTCTTCTCAGAAAGACCCGCAGTACTTGACACCAATTAAAATCGTTCATTAATGTCTCAGCTGAATCACAATTGTTTTGCATCGATAGGCAGACACACAATGGACATTTATCACATTTATGGCTCTTTACGGCACCGGCTCAGTGAATTTGACAGTTCGGTACAAACGGTTCATTTGGCAGAGGTCAGCTCTACATTATTGCAGATTAATTTGTGTTTCATTTAAAGCTGACCGGAGCAGAAACAGTGTCAAGGAGTTTAAGGTGAATTCATTTGAGCTTTGCTGACAATTGACTAAAGCTTCCACGGGCAGCGAAGCAGAATATCTCAAAGGGCAAAGTGAAGCAACGTGATTCAGAACTCGCAAACGTGTACGGCGTTATATCGGCGCTCTGACTCAGAAAGAGGCAGCCATTACCGTCAGTGTTTACAGTACGAAGTCGTCCGTTGCTGTCACTTCTGAAAAAGTCACCAAGATCGGTGGAACATAACACTTTTTTTTTTGTTTTTCTGGTTTTTGCAGGATGATGTATGTATTCAAAGTTTGACATTGGCATTTTGAAAAGGAAACGACATTTCTTTTGTGTGCAAAAAAAAACAAAAAAAAAAAAAAACACTGCATTTTCTGTCACACCGAGAGACAGATTTGTACAGCCAGAGCAGAGAGCGCATTCATTTGTGAGTGCAGAGGCAGTCTGACGAAACATCCCAACACTGGAGTCTGTAACAGAGACAGAGGGACCGACAGAGGGACAGACAGAGGGACTGACAGACAGAGGGACAGACAGAGGGACAGACAGAGGGACTGACAGACAGAGGGACAGACAGAGGGACCGACAGACAGAGGGACCGACAGACAGAGGGGCCGACAGAGGGACAGACAGACAGAGGGACTGACAGACAGAGGGACTGACAGACAGAGGGACCGACAGACAGAGGGAC
>CALSCE010009526.1:5881191-5895764 GCA_943593645.1 Bovichtus variegatus | reverse complement strand
AGAGGGACTGACAGACAGAGGGACCGACAGACAGAGGGACAGACAGACAGAGAGACAGATAGACAGACAGAGGGACCGACAGACAGAGGGACAGACAGAGGGACAGACAGAGGGACAGACAGACAGAGGGACCGACAGAGGGACAGACAGACAGAGGGACCGACAGAGGGACAGACAGAGGGACCGACAGACAGAGGGACAGACAGAGGGACAGACAGAGGGACGGGGTCACACAGCGAAACCCAGTCGGCAGAAATCTTTCAAACTTTCAAATGTGTTCCATGAATACGTTTCACATCAGCTTGCATTAACGTACGATCCCATGTGGTTAACGCTGTAAAGTGATTGGTTAGCTTTAGGCAACAAAACCGCTCTGGATTTATGAAAGAAAACAGTTTAGGTTAAAAAAAATAAAAAGCTACGGACGTAACATCTTGTGACAACCTCACATCCTGTGACATTACGTAGTCGTGTGTAGGGTGAAAAGTCCTGTGCTTGTTACTAAAAGACGCTTTCTCGACCGTTATATCAGTTTTTATAGCTTGTTTCGTTCAATGACGGCCGTTCGATATCCATCACTTGCTCCGAGCGTCGTCGGTTGTGCGATTTCACTTGCAAAAATGCACACGTTGGGCGTATCCGCGGTTTGCAGAAACGTACAATCTCAACCTTTTCCCATGGTGACTGGGCTGGACAGCGGGGGCTAGCTGAGCATATAAAAAATACAAGAAAATGAAATAAAGGAGTGAGAAGTAGGGCAGCAGCCAGTGGGAAGCGGAGCAGCGAGGAATAGAGGAGAGAGGGTGAAGTTTAAACTCATCCCGTGTCACTCCTGATCCTCTCCCCTGTCCTCTTTAGCTGCTAATTTTCTTGACTGCTTCCCCTTCTCTGATGTTGACGTGTCATGTGTAATTTGAGCACAGCCTTAGGCGGAGATTTTTCTTCTTTCCTGTTAGCTTCTTTTCTAAATCAGAACGAGCGAGCAGCGCGGCGAAAGGCCAGCCTCATCCTTTGAGAGTTGCCAGCGAAAGGACGGGCCATTTGTGCGGTGTCCCCACATGCACCTCAGCGCCTCCAGCATCGGCCTCTCCGTTCCAACCAAACTGGGCCTCGCAGCAGGCAGTGAGCTATGTTGATAGAAGGTATTAGTGTGACATAACAGCGCGCCTGGATGCTTAAAAGGGATATAAAACATGATCAACAGCATGGGGAAAAGTACCTTGAAAACACACACACACACAGTAACATACAGTAAATACAAGTTAAACTCTACGGATTTAAAACTTTCCGCAAGGCTAGAGTTAGTGTGTGTACAGTACGCGTGTGTGTGTGTTTGCGAGCATCTATAAGCTAGACAAGATGAGAGATTTGTGTGTGCTTGCCTCCATTGTTGGCTGGTGAGGGGGCTTTGTGGTGAGACACAAAGGCACGGAGGTTGTTGTCTGAAAGACCGAGCGGAGAGACATTTTTAGACCGAAGCGGCGATCGGGAGGGCCAAAAAGTGTGACAAATTGTTTTTTTTTTTAATCAGTTGACCTTCTTTACAGCGGTCTATTGGTACTTGTGGAGGTGGGTGTTGTGCTGTATCTGTGCCGGCGTGCGTGGTTCTCAGAACAATCTGGGAGTACGTCCGCAGCCGAGTGCTTTTTTTCCTCAAACTGTGGGAGGGAGGTATAATTGTGCACTTTGACTTCCAGGGCGTAACGTTCTGCAAGACTGCGAGAAGGCTGAGACAGATAAAAAAGAAAAAAACGTTTTCTTTCGTTGTCTCTGAATGTAGCACTTGAAGAAAAAGATCAGCGGTTGATGCATTTGCAGGATTCTCCCACCGACATGGTTAAAAGTGTTACTAAATAAATGTATTGTGATGAAGTCAAATAAAGACACAGAGCCGCTCCAGTTTAAAGCAAGGACCCTCATTCATGAGCTCCATAAAAGAAAAGAACGTGATTCCAAGTAGGTTGAGTGTGCAGCCTTTTCTTTTTCCTTTATTCTTTTTTATTTCTATTTAACTGTGCTGTTAAAAAAGACCTTGCCAGTGCGACACAATCAGAAAAACTGTGTTTTCCTTGTCTTTCTTGTCATTCGCTAGACAAACAAGCGGTGGAGCAGGCAGGAGCATGGATATGTGAAGAACGATTAAAGGCTTCTACATCCAAGTCGGAGGGAATCAGGCTCATGCACAAATACTTTTAGTCGTGAGCTCACGTGGACGTGTATGCATCTGCCCCAAAGTGTGTTAATCAGCAGCTCCGTGGGGACAATTTGCAACACTACGGACTCATCTGCAAAACCTTCACCTGATTGTCTACTTGCTCTTTCGTTAAGAACAACTAAGTGGCCAATTCCAGATAGTTTTGATTGTTGGACCACCCGTAGAACTTGATTGGGAACATCTCTGATGTGTGTCGTTTGTTCTGGCAGCTTGTCTGGGCTATGCTACAAACACCCACTACCTGCCGTTTTATCCTGAGTTGGCGTAATTTGCAGTTGTCTCGTAACAGTATAATAAACTATCAAACTTTTCTAAATTACCTCTGTTCTACAGCATAGCTGAACATTTGGTTGGACTTGAGCCATTGTCTGAACGAGTGCTGAATCACACGGTACAATAAGCACTTGTAGTTTTACATAATTTAGCTCAAACATTTGTGGCTGCATTATGAAACACCTTGTTTGTTTAATTGGCTGCTCCCATGTCCTTGGTAGCCTTTCCTTTGCAGAGACTTTACACAAGCAAGCGGACATTCACACTCATTCCAACGCATGAAGTCAAACCTAGAAGTGGTCACGTGAAGTACAGTGCTTGTGTATTCTGTCGGACTTCAGCCGCCGCTGTCTGCTTTACTCACTTGTGGGACTTTTTCACCTCCGTGCCCCTGGGGCCCGAACCGCAGTCGTGAGCCTGGATTATGAAGGTGTACTCCTTCTGCAGCTCGCAGTCCACCAGGCCGCGGGCTCTCAGCTGGCCCTCACCAGACGTACCGTTCAGCACCACCGCCTCGAACGGAGCCTCCAGCCCGTGGATGTTGAACGCACAGATCTCCCCTAGAGACCAGGAAGAAGGGAGGAGAGAGGAAGAAGAGGAAGGTCAGTGTTAATCACAGTCAATCAGGTGGAGAAGGGAGTATGATGTCTTTTTTTTTTTTTTTAATTAAAATTCTTTCTTTTCTTTTTATACCTACGTCAATGTAATGCCACGTGATTTCCTTGTTATCTGCTCCGTTCGCTCCATTTTTATGACGCATGTTGTAATACAGTTGCAAAGGTGGAGGGGAGCTGCTGCACTGAGCCTGCACACTGAGGAAGGCATTGGCTAAAATGTCTTCTCCAAATGCACGTTACAGACACAGCAAACGTGTGAACTTCAGTAACTTCTCTCTTACGGATGTTCCCAGCCAGTCCTGGAGGTTACGCTGGCAAGTTGCAAATATCTATCACCTCTGGAATACAGCGTAGTCGAGGGAAGCTGCAGAACAGAGTCCACACAGAAGTTTATGAATGATACAGCAGAGCAGGGCTGGCATAAACAGGCTTTCACTGAGTCCCCCCCCCCCCCCCCCCCGCCCCCCCGTTGGGTTATTTCTACTCCCACTTTAGAGTTACGTATGTAATTTTGAAAAAACAAACCACGCTACAGCTCGAACACAGCAGCAGAAGCTTGAGTTTTATAAATAGATCATATTCCCGGCAATGCAGCTTCTGTGTAATTGCTCTTGTGAAAAACACCAAGGGCATTCCTCCCGTTTGCCCTCCGCAACATGTAGACATTCTCCGCAGCGCACCAAAAAGAACCAACATACAGCACAATCGCGTTACACGAGGCTCAAGTACGACTGCGACGTCTCAAAGTCACCTTCGTGTAGACATACAGAGGAGGGAAAAAAATCAATTTAAATCCAGAGTGAGCAGCTGACAAGAGCCAAACAAAAGAGGCAACTGACATTTATTAGCATAAGGAAGTCGTCCGTTCGTGTAGTGGCCGAGGTAAAGACTTTCTTTTTTTCTTCCTCTTGGTGACTTGACGTCCCCTCGCGCTTCCACCAGTGGGATTTCAGGAAATCACTTAACCCGTCCGGCTCACACTCTGACCCGTGACAGCTAATTGCACTGATATCACTTAAACTAACAGCAAAGACTAAATTGGATTCCAAGCAGCTTTGTGTGCACATTGCTCCTGGCAAGTTCTGATAAGAGCAACTTTTTTTCTACCGCCTTCCCCTTTCTCTCCCCTTTCATCCTGCTTGTGTCATAATCCCCTCCACCTCACCTCACACCCCCCCACCCTACCTTCCTGTTGGGGCAGGGACTCTGAAATGACAATTTGCCCATAGATGAGCTAAAGGCGAAATAATAAAGAAAGAGTAGAAACAGGGAAAATGGAGAACAGAAAATAAGAGAATGGGAAGGGGGGAGTGGGGGTGTCGACACTGTCTGCATACTCTAAAGACTTCGCCCTTCTGTATTGCCTGAACAATGACTTATCAGGGTTAAATGGGCCCCCACAATATGGAGAAGCATGGCTTTTCCGGGCAGAGCAAAATCAGAAAATGGCTTCGAGCAAACGGTGTGCGACGGGGAGTGACAGAAGATGCAACACTCTTGATGTGCTGCTCCTCTCGATGGCGCACCACCGTACAAAACAGGCAAATGGAAAATCCATCACTGCTGGAGTGAGAAATAAATCCAATATACACAGGCAAGTGCTGGAGCTTCCCATCAGGGGGAATGTGCGGAGGACGTGCTGATGGTGCACGCCCACCGCGGAGTCTAGGTCCTAGGAGTTAATTGTAGCTGATGGGGGAGCGTTGCGACAGGTCAAGGAGACCGCGGGAGGATCACCTCCCTCTTTTAAGACTCAAATGAACACTCGACACTCAACGCAACTGTTGCTTTGTTTTTTCGTTTGATACGTCCTGCTATCAATCCGCTGCAGACCTGCGGAGAGGGAAAGACGGCTGGCGGAGGAGGGAGGGACGAGGGTGGAAGCGCTGGCCCCAGTGGCAGCGGAGGAACAGATGTTGGGCGGCTGGCACTTGGCAGAGGCAGAGAGCTCACAAACGCTAATTACTGCGCTAAACTGTTAGCTAAATATGTGTCACCGCGTCACATTAGGCTTTTAAGAGGTAGATTTATGGTCAGAAGGAACTCTGTCTTCTTGAAGCCGGGCTATTTAAAACTAATGGATGCAAACTAATGGATATGGATTCTGCAGTGGAATTTCTTTATTTGCTGTGTTATCATCACTGTTTGGCTATTTGGCATAATGAATGGCTTTTTATGGTCGTCACTACTCCATGTAGGATGTCTGGAACATTATTAATTGCTATATGCTTTGCACACTTATCCAGGAAAACTTTGAGACCAACTTACTTGACTTTTCAGACACCCTCTGGTCGCTCTATTCTTCCCTCTACCTTAATTCCCTACTTTCCCCTTGGGCACCATCACATTTTCATTTAATCAAGTCTAAATATTAATGACTGTCTATGAGTCAGTGGGAATGTGTGCTCAGGAATAAAGCAGCTGTCCTGTTGGTGTCAGAAGTCGTGCAGCGCAGCTCAAGGGAACCTGGCACCCGGCCACAGCAGACTATCTTTGAGGACACAAAGCTCATTATCAGTAAAGGCAGAGATTCTTTACTGGCAACGGTGGCCCGGTGTTTGCAGAGCTGGAGGACTGTGACAAAGCATTGGGGGCCAGAGCGCCTCGGGGGCCCCAAGTCAAAAATCAAAGCCGACGGAGCATCGCTGATGAGCCGCCTGCATCCGAGTAAACACACGAGCTCCTTTTGCTGGAAAAAGGCGCTCTCGCCACATAAGTGCATAGATATGCGCGGCAGCTGCTAACTGAGCGTTCGAGTGAGAAGTAAGAGTGGAGACATCAGGCGGAAAACTGTTGCACCATGAGAGGAAGAGAAAGATATGAGGGGAGATGAAAGGAGGAGCTGGAAAGGATGGGAACACGGCCACCGCCTTAGGGCAGCTCCAGATCTCCCTACTGGAGAGTGACCAAAGCACAGGCATGAAACCACACACACACACACACACACACATTTACTCAAACTGTGCCAGTTCGCCAGCTCTAATCAGAGCTGACATGCCTTTCATCCTCCTACTGTTGGAACACACACACACACACACACACACACCGCAGCGACTGCAAGTAAATCAGATTACTGGATATCACGCTGGTGCTGAACACGTTCTGGACCAGGCGGCAGTTTGCTGGCACTAACATGTTTGCGCCCACATTATCTTAATATTTTTGCCTGCCATTATTAGCAAATCCTCTCCATTTGCACAAGAGTTGCTGTTGACTGTGCGGTTTACACAGTGGTCATGATTTCAGCTGCTTTTCCAATTTGGATTTGGCTTGAAATTATCTCTTGTATTAGTCACCCGCATAACCCGCTAATTCTCCCTCTCATTTTAGTCACACAAAACACAATCACACATGCACAAGTGCTCTGGGGGACTTACTTACACAAACACACACGCATGCATGCATGCACACACACACACACACACACACACACACACATCCTGTCAGCTGCAATGCAGAGATAGACTGTCAGCCTCATAACTCGTAACGGCGAAATTGAAAATGCTGTAATTACGCTCTTCATGAAATTAGCCAGGCGAGGAAAAAACAACAATTGAGAAGCTGTCCATTCCGGAGATAAGGATTAATACCAATCAAGCCGGCATGTTTCTGACTGGAAACCAGGAGTGTTGTTTGTGCAGTGTGTTGTCTATGGGTATGTGTGTTGGATGGGAGATTGTTAAGTAAAGACACACACTCAACAGGGGCTTAGAGGGGAGGGAGTATGTCACTGCTGCAGAGGAGGTGGAGGGGGTGGTGGGAGGGTGAGATTGAGGTTGCCACCCCTCGTCTCCTCACTGTTAATTACATTAAAGGCTGCTCTCACAGAGGTAATGACATCCTGCTGTCTTCAACGCCAAGCCTCAGTGTGTGTGTGGACGTGAGAGTGGTGTCAGAGTGAAGGGTGGAGGACTGAACCTGTCAATGAAACCCCGGGTCCCCTGAAAACAGCCCATGTGGGCCTTAAAACAAGCAAGTGTGTACAATCCCTGGCAGGTTCACGGGCCGCTGTCAGGGTCGGGATGTTTCACATCACTCTTGGTTTCTTCCCCCCCAAATGCGGTGCCCCTGGGTGGGCTTTGGACGGACAGTTTGACAGTTGGATGACAAGATACCAAATACTTTTCTTTTTCCTGCAGGAAAAAAAAAGCGATGAACTATCATGTTTGATATGTTGGACGTGATGGACCTGGATGAGCCAGGATCCACCAGGATGGACACGTGCTGCGAACTATCCCTCTACTCTCATGTATACGTGTAATACTAAGTATTGACACGGTTTCTCCTGAAAAGCGTATTCTAGTGCTTCTGCATTGCACACGTTGTGGTCCTGGATATAAACTCCATTTATCATCTACCCTGAATGCAGACACTCAATACTTTTTTGAACTATATCAGCAAAAGTGAAATAACAAAAACACATTTTACATATACAAACATATATGTTGAAAAGCGTTTTTGTCTATAAATCTATGCATGTATCTTATGTATCTGTCTTTATGTATAAATAAAGCCGCTGGCAGTAGCTTTTAGTGCTTCAGCATCTCCTCTTTCCAGGCTGTTCACTGGGCAGCAGCCTTCCTGGTCCTGAACACATCAATGCTATTTGGTCTTAGCAGCTTAAACGGCCTTTTAGCTCTGCCAACTGTGAGCGGTGCCATAGACCCACATCCCCCTATATGTCAATAAAGTTAAACCCCAGCGGGCGACGTGTCAATTACTTTGGCATAAACTCGGATTACTGCCAAAGCACTGCTGTGCAAGCGTCAAACTATCAATGAGAGACTGGCATCCAATGCAACACCTGCTGGAACATTAGCGGTAAACACAAACACCCCCAATTTAATCATTTAGCTACCTAATGCTTACATCTACTTAGAAACAATTCACTCGAGCTTTTCAGCCAACGACGGCTGTTCATTTAAGACCCTTTTAACTCCATCCACGTTCATTATGAGGGAATCACGCAGCATAAGGAACTTTCTCATTGATTTATGTTAATATTTGTATTTTTGTCACAGCTTCTGCTTATTGTTTAAAGCCTCTTTAGTCTTCATAAATCTCTGTGAGATATTTCTATGTAATGGATAATACTATAAGGCCTCATTGTTGTTGTCTGTCACCGCTGAAAAGTCCACTGAACACAATGACTGGATTTAGGCCACTTACAGTAAGTCTAAGCCTGGATTACGCATCTTTCCCTTCATTATTTTTGCATATTACGCAATTATGCAAACAATTACAACCATGCTTCTATTCTGAGACTGATAAATACCCCCCCCCTCCCCAAAAATACAAGCACATTGAGAAAACTATTTCCTCTTTGTCTCAAATGAAAGCCAGTGGAGAATACCAATTATCAACATAATCTATAGAATATGTTTTGACTTCCAAATAATGAAGAGACTCAGAGGGTGAAGAAAAAAAACAAAAAACATGCTTGACATTAACAAAACACAGCCAAGGCAATCACATTAAACACAGTGAGAAATCAATAGTTTCTATTTTCCACTTCTGTCCATGGAAATGGCCCCAGGGGAGGGCATGTGTCCTTGTCCGAGCAAGGCCAGTTAGAGTTCAATGTGTTCAAATATCCGTAGCAAAGTTTATGACCCCCATTAATACCCCCGTGGACGGTCTTTGCACAGCTGAGCTACACAATGAAACAAAGATCATCGCCTCGCTGACACTCTCTTTGACCATGAACAGAGTTTATTAGATCTAAGGTCAACAAAGCAGAACAAATCTAACAGCAATCACACAATAGAATATAGAGAGGACTCAGGGCCAGGTTCTCTGCACTGAAGAAATACAGCCAGTCCTCAGTCCTCCTTTCTTTAATGGACTATAATAAGTTCTTTCTTAACACGTCAAACTCCAGTGACCTGGTCTTGTTTCAGGGATTACAGTCGAGTCCACTTCCTAACACATACAGAGTTCCCTAACCATGAACGTCACAGCTACATCATATGAGCGTAAAGCGCATACATGGATTATGAGAAACTTGTTCAATACATTGGCAAACTAAAGTTAAACAGAAACCATTTACTGATGTTTGTTTTTAAATGTGTTTTATGCCAGATCAGTGAAATGTAAGACATGACATCTTAACATTAACAAAGTACACGGACAACACATCGTTTTCTCTACGTTTCAGCCCTGCATCCGCACAAACACCAACCCCCAAAAGCAGCCTCCAGCCTCCAGTGTGCATACATCTTGAAATGACAGCTCGCTGTTTCAGTGTTTGTGGGCAACACGGTGGCGTAAATGCTGCGAGGGCCACGGGCACCAGCTTTGGTAATGACTGCTGGTTAACAGGTGCAGTTTATTAAATCACCATTTCATAACCATGTTGTTGCCTGACAACAGAAACAGAAAATATGTAAATGGCGAAAGCTGAATTGTGAATTCAGCCGCATTAATAAACCCCAGTACAGATGAGCACAGAGAGCAAGGAGGCCACGCGTACACGGCATTACTGTAACCGTGTTGGCCCGCCATCTACACACAAACGGCGCTTTAGGTCACTGACAAAGAGCGTGAAGATTTTATAAGAATTTCTACATGATTACACGTAAACGTACAGTTACTCTTCCACTACGTTGAGGAACAGAGCGTCAGCATACGTTACAGAGGTCACTTTATCTGACGATCCCATGACGCAGAGCCGGACGCCAACGTCGCCAGTGTGTGTGTGTGTGTGTGTGTGTGTGTGTGTGTGTTTGGCCCAACTTGCTCCCTTTCTTTTGACAACGCTTCAATTGTGTTTTTGTGTTTTCATCTGGACAGAATAATTTATTTGTGGATGGGTTTTTTTTTTTTAAAATGATTTTTATTTTTTTTTTTAGAACGAAGGAGAATATAACTCTGTTTTCTAAATGTACACGTGGACGTGTAACTGGTGTGCAGCTGCCCGGTCACAGACTTCCTGTCGTCTCTAACTTTCTCTGCGATCCCTCGTTTCAAATGTCCATAGAGCTCAACACACAGCTGTCATTAACATGCGTTTAAATTCATTCTAATGTCATATTTACTCTGGTAACGATTGTTGAATTTAAGATCAGATGATGCCCGTTATGCACAGTTTTGTTGTTTTGCAACATGTCCATAAAAGTACATGACAGAGTATGTTGTGTGACTAGTCGCAGGATCTAAAGTCTACATTTCTGTGCGTGTTGTGCACGTGTGCACAAAATGTTTCCCAACCCTGCTATTAAGAAATACGTTGTTTTTGTTTTTTTTTTAAAGTGGCAATCCAATGATTAAAGTTTGGGCTGGTTTAACCGTGAAGACACACTCGGTGAGATTTAAGAGGAAGCTTTTTGTTACGGTCACTTGTGTGATTTGTCATCTCTGACTGGTTGTCACTCTTCAAGATGGCAGGTCTTACCTGGTGTGAGTGAGCCTGAGGACAGACAACGACACGAGTACTAGATATGAACACGTAAAAGCGGCCTACGGCACAGAGCGCTCGTCTGCTGGTGGTATCGGGACGGACAATGAGTGATGACCCTCATCCTCGAAGTGTTTTGGTTGGTTTCTGTCTGCGTCCATTTGTAAACATAAATGAACTGAAACCGAAAGAAAAACAATGACTCATGGTTTAAATCAGAAAAACAGAAAAACAAACAGCGGTCTCCCATTTCGTGGAGCCCATCCATCCACCCTGACTTCCTCCTCACGCCGAAGAAGAGATTTAGCCGTCGGATTATCATTCAGGTCACGTGTTTAACTGGGCGCGGCAGAAGTCTCCATCAAAACGACCTGGAAACATGACTGTGGCTGCAAGTCGTGTTCACATCATTGCAGACTCAGTATTACTGTCAGTGTTATTGTCATCAGTTACTATGCGAGTCACATTTTGAATTGTCTATAAGATAGAATCTGGTATTGAAAGGTCAGCGAGCAGCTGAATATTTTCTTTAATCGAACAGAAAGACACAATCCTGTAGTGTAAAAATGTTCACGTTAACTGCATGAGGAGCTGAATGAGAACAAGAGAATGCCAATCCCAGGATTAGTGTAGTTATTAAAGCTCTGCATGATATTCTTTCCATTCTTACGACACGTCGTCACCCACTGCCCTCAACAGAGCCCAGTGGAAAATTAAAAAGTCCCGGTTCCAGATTGCTGTGATGAAATAATTATGCCCATTCCACATGATGTAGTGCCACCGTGCCCAAACACAGGCTGAAATCCTGCCATTACGCCATCGATCATCTCATCGTATGCCGGCGGCTCCAGCAGCCAGGCCCAGCTGTTCAACATCATCACCGCTGAGTGTTACAGGCTCTCCTCCAGCCGCACAATGGATATGGCTCCACTCTGTTCGTGATTCAGCAAAACCTGGGCCGAGGCCAACGGCGAGGCACGAGGCTTTGTCCGGCGCGTTCAGGGCAAAAGAAACTGAAGAAGAACCGAGTGCGTGCTCGGTAAAAGGCAAAGACGAGCGCCCGGTTATGTTTGGATTTTTTTCTGAACGCTACAGAAAATGGGTTTAGCACGAAATGCTTTACAATACTTTCCTGGGGTCATTATAGAGCTATAGAGGCGCCGTGTCCCCACTGACCAAAACACAAAATGTATGCTAATCTTGTTTATGCTCTATTAGGGGCTCTGAGAGTGAAATGAGATCAAAATGTTGACGCTGCCTCCACACAGCCTCCACATCTCTGGTGTATTTATATGTAAATTGCGATCACTTACATCACCCTGTTTAAAAGCGCATGCAGCCACGGCGTCTATGGACCTATCCTTAATAGTGGAGTCTGAGGTAATGAGTGCATTAGGCTGATGGCGCCGTGAGAGTGGTGCGGGATGGATGAGCCGGCTGCGGAGCGGCTGCCGCAGACGATGGTCCCGGGTGACACTTCTACTGCCGCTGCTGGCAGTGTTCACCTTCAGGGGAGGAGACGGGAGGAGACATTTGAGGGTGGAGGAAAGGGAAGAGGGGGGGAGGCTGTGAATACAGTGTCGGCAGGCGTGCAAAGTAAGTACGAGAATAGCCGTGGAAAAAAATATTGTTCCTATGTCTGTGGGACGTCCCTGGAGAGGACTCGTAGAAGATCATTCTGTACTTATTCCTAGGAGAGATACAAACGCAGACGCACTGATGGCAGCTACAGCGGAGAGATGATTTCTACAAGGACTGACAACACTGCTCAACGCCTAGTTTATCATTTCTAATTGGCTCTGAGGAATTAAACAGACTCAGGGATGTATTCATGGTAGAAATAGTCTTAGTCCCGCTCATGGCGGTGGCAGGAAGAACAACAACAGCATCAGTAGCTTCAGCAAATGGCCAAAAATGTCCAAAGTCCAAAAATGAAGTCTCAAGACCGATCCAGGATGACATCACCCGGGTTATTTTCTCACACTTGAGATTTCCCCTCAGAGCCACAGAAAACATTATCCACTGTTTTGATCGGTTGGGTAGTTGGGTAGTTGGGTAGAATCCCCTGTGACGCGTAAACTCATTTGTGAAATCTGTAGTGATTGAACTACGGCCTTTAGGGATGTCTGTGAAACTGTCCTGGGTCTGTATTTAAACACCTCCTTCAAAGGATCGTCCAGGACAACACTGACATGTTTGATTCAACCAAAGGTTTTTGTTTTTTTTTTGGAAGCTTAAACTCACGGAATATATTTCGTCCGGCACATTCTTCAGGTGCTTTCCAAAGTTATTGAAGTTGCAGCCAGACAGGGCAAGTAGTGAAAAATGACTCTCCTTTCTTTTTCACCCAGGTCTTCTGGCATCAGTGGGCCACCATCGCTCACTGATACTGTTCAAATTGGGCCAGGGACCCAGGAGTGTGAGGTAAGGAAGCCTCTGCCAAAAAATGTGTGTGTGTGTGTGTGTGTGTGTGTGTGTGGGTGGGTGCTTCGTAGCGAGTGAGAAGGAAAGGTAAGAGATTATGGGAGCTACAATACACATCACAAAAATGCCCCATAGACTCGATTTCTTGCTGTCTACACCTGTTTTTTTTTTTTTTTTACAGCTGGGGAAATGTTAGTGTGTGTGTGTGTGTGTGTGTGTGTGTGTGTGTGTGTGTGTTGGAGAGAGAGGGAGCGGGCGGGAAACATTGATAACACCTAGGCTGAATTGGCTTCTTGCTGTTCCTACACCTGTCTCCTCTCCTAAGTAAAAAAAAAGTAGGTGTGTGTGTGTGTTTGTGTGTGTGTGTGTGTGTGTGTCCCTCGCGCTCTCTGTTCTCCAGTGTGTGTCGTTGTCGCAGCGCTCCAACCCTGACAACCTGAACAGAACAAAAACACTCGTGATTGGCTGGAGGACAGCTCTATCCCTACTATCATTTATTCCTCTCATTCGCTCTCTCATTTATTCCTGTCGTTCACGCGCCGCCATTTCTCAAATTCAGCTTCTTATTAAGTGTCTGTCATCTGTGCCATTTGTCCGTGGCGCCGCGCTTCTCCATTCTTTCATTTGCCCTTCATACACTTCTCTCCTCCTACTTGTTGTTTCACCTTGCTGGAGAAAAAAAAACGGCCTCATATTTCTACTTTGAAGACGTATTTTAATGTTAATGTATGTTAATAAAGAACATTGTAGGTTTATGGGTTTATTGTCCCGGTCAGCAGAAAAGTGTTTATGAGAGAAACCCACAAGCCAACTAACTTAACCTCCTCATTTACTTTTCAATGAAGCCAAATATGTAGACCTTGATAAGGTGCTGATATGAAGTCTTAACAGTGGAAAAAGTGCATCATTTTGTAAAAAAAAAATAAAAAATTGTGTTCCTGGTCTTTTCTAATATCCGCTCCAAACCTTTTCTCAATGCATGTTCAAGGCACCACAGCATCAGAATGAAGGCGTGCCAAGGCTGCTGTTATACCTTGTGCACGTTGACTTGTGTCAAAGCTCTCTGTGTTTGTGCCGTCATTTCCAATTCACTCCCCCAATTAGTTCCCAATTAGAACCGAACTGGATCATTCAGAGAAGGCCCATGGGAGGTGGAAGTCAGACGGTACTCTCCTGCTATTCAAAGCCCAGCCACTGTGAGTGAAAAGTGATTAAACCTGGCAACATAAAGAGGGCCTGCTGCCTTACAGCTTTTTAACTGATTTGTGATTAAAACGCTTTCTCTTGACGGATCAGGGGTCAGAGTTTCCACTGTGTCACTTCTCATGCTGCTGCTCCGCTTTACAAAGAAGCTTGATAACCACCGTAGGCGAGGACAAGACACGTTTAAGCCTCGGAAAGTGCTTGGCTTGCATATAAAATATAGATACAATTTGTCAACATGAATAATTTAAATATTGTGGTTAGTCGCGGCATAAGGTTGACTAATGCACTGACAGAATCACTAATACACAGAGTGGATCTGAGCTTTGGAATTGGTTTGGTAAGCATTTTTCTTTTTCTGGTTGCTCATATCTACAGTATCTATATATATATATTATTTATTATATAATATATATTATATAATATATATTATATATATTACATA
>CALSCE010009526.1:5845784-5869121 GCA_943593645.1 Bovichtus variegatus | reverse complement strand
TTTTTTTTTTTTTTTTTTTTTTTTTTTAAGTCCACAGGTATGAAATGAGATTAATAACACTATAAAACGTCTGTGTGTGTGTCTGTTTTAATAAGAGCTTAAGGCATCAGTTGCTACTTCCATTTGTCGAAGCTTGAACACAGCTGGGGGCTGGTAAAGTAGTTACTCGACTCTAAAATCCTTATAAATTGTTCTGTTATTTCCTCTTGTCGTACGTCTCTATTTATTGTCTCTGACCTATTTAACCTGTTTAGACTGAGGGAACATTCTGGGACAGTTCAGTAGTTCGCGTTAGGTTAACATGGATAATAAACGAGACAATATTAAAAACATTAAGATCGCTGGGAGAGCTTGGAATTCAGTCGTACGCAATCAAATGCAGCTCGGGCGAGGATTCATTTATTTATTATTGATTTGTATGGTATAAACGTTTCTTTGTGCGGGGTCTGTTTTCTGTGGGCGGGGTCTAGTAAGATTTTTGGGGGCGGGGTTAGATTTATTTAAGCGTGACACATGTTGTAGATAGGCTTCTCGTGACGAAGCAAACGCTGATGTTCAGTCATGTTCTTTGGTGCAATAGCTTTTTCAAATCAATGTAGTAAACGTACATTTTAAATACTACCTGCTTAGCGTCCGGGCCCCTATTCTCAAGCTTCAAGCTAGTCAGGGTTTCCCACTTTTTGTGAATGAACCTGAACTAACCTAACCGGAATCCTTTAACAGTCCTCGGCCCAGTAAAGCGAGGCTGATGTAGATAATCACACATGAAGAAAAGGACGGACGGACCACTCCAGGCTGCTGCTGCTCTTACATTAAACACATACAACACATACAACACATCATGTGTTGACGCTCTCCCACTGCTTATCTGAAAGCTATATATATATATATATATATATATATATATGCTGTTACAGCTGCATGCACTTGCTATCATGAGTTCTGCCACACCAACTTGCAAATGTATAAATATAGCGTTTCATAAGCGTCATCTGCAGCCCAGCATCCACCGGGGGGCTCGGGGGCTCGGAGCCTCAGCACGGATCTACTCCAAGGTATTTCATAGATACATAAAAATGTTAACATGTGGATGACTATGTGGTTTTCCTCACATTTACCTCAATCTAAATCCTCCCAGGATTCTGATTGGTTAGGTCAGTCACATGAAATGTTGCTGTTGTGAAGCTGGTGACGTAAAGAGCTGTTTTAGATCCGACTCCATCCTGCTGTTCTCTTCTCCACAGGAGTATTTCCAACACACCATGTGTAGCACAAAAACAAAGAATAGTGAAAACATGAGTCCATATATATATACGTATTATTGACAAGTCCTGCTTTGCTTGTGATCAGAAAATCTGATTAGAAAATAAGAATATGTGCGATATCGTCCTTAGCGTTGTGTTTAAGTGGGCACTTAAACACAATGCTATTTGGCACGGTGCCAGAACACTCCGTGCCCAGGAAACCTGCCCGTCTCGCTCCGTTTTATGACTTGTGTTGTTTCTAATTTTCTAATTCTGCCTGTCACTGTAACCCACATCTACCGGGCAAGAGAAGGGCAGCGAAGAAACTAAATCTTGAGTAGACAATTTAATTATACCCAATCCAGCTTTACTTTATTGCACCTGCAGGAATCCAATTACATTCTTAATTTAATCATCCAACCTTTTATTAGCCAATTTGTATGTATTTTTTGTTCAACGGGTTCTTACTTCTCTGTCTCCCTATGTCTCCGGCAGATTGGGAAATCATCCGAAAAGAAAGCATGGGGGGCCCTTGTTTTTTGGTGGTGAGATATAAAAAGGTCAGGAAGAAAATTGAAGTTGGGATTATACATGGCATCAATTTGCACTTCATTTTCATTGAGCCATACCATTGGCTTATCTTCCCGCACAGCTTTAGGTGCCAATCTATTGATGGAATATATATTTTTGACAGACAGCGTGGGATCGCTGGATCTTCGTCCAGGTTCAGCCAAATAATAGCTGGGCCTGAGATTTGAATGTATTTATTAATGTATCTATTTGAAAAGACATGCATGGTAAAGTATGAGTGACCTCGGAAAGGCGAGGGAAATGAAAGGTCTTCGCGCTGCTATAATAGGTTTATCAGAAAATATATGAAGGAGCGGTCACATGTCGATTCAAGCGATGTCGTTGCCGCCCGCAAAACTGGCGTCTTGGGTCAAGCCCGACTTTGTTGCGACCATGGAGAGATCTTTTACTTTTATTTCAGGCATAAATAAACCAAAAGCTGTTTATTTTCCTCTTTTACTTCCTGTGGGCATTAAGAGGCTCCGGCAAAACACACAAGATGACGATGTATCTGCTTCTAGTCCACAAATACCACTTTGTGACTAAACTAAACTTAATGAAACTAATCACGATGCTTCGTCCATGAACAATGGGTCAGGCAGAAATGCTTTTATAGTCCCAATACTGGTCATTTTTTGCCATAAAAGTAAAAAAGATATACAGCAATATATTAAAGAGATTGTTATTAACACTATCAGCTGTCAAAACTTTGCATCAGTAGATATTAAAGTGCTCTCCGCTCTAATGGGAGTGTGGCAGTGAATAGGGGTTTTGTACCAGACGAAAGAAAAAGGAATTTTAATATTCTAAAGGCTTCGGCAGCAGGCGATCTACGATGGACTACACCTAGCTCCAAATGTGGAATTCAATAACGCACTCAAGAGTCGGAGCAAAAAACAAAAAGGAAGAAATTAAGATTCCAAAAAGGAAAGAAAACCACCGTGTCGAACCTGAAATTGGAGGTAAATACAAGAAAGAAAAGACATAATCTAACAAGCGTGCAGTATTAATCTCACAAACACAAACACTGGCCCCCGTGCGACGCAGGCCCGAGTCCAAAACGCGCGGCAGAACCTCCTCAATGATTTAGGAGGAAAACATGTGGCTGTTGTCAGTGCAGTGACAGTGTGACGCTCCACAGTAACCCACAGCCGCTTTTGTTGATTGCTGCATTTCCTTGGAGCTTTCTCAAGGCTAAATGAGCTATAGGATGAGTGCGGCTGGCAGAGTGCCACACCGGAACGGCACCATCCTTTAACACTCTGATTGATCACATTACAGTTAATTAAATATTGGCAAATTGTTCCCATCCAAGGTTGGGCCATTAAAGTTTACACTCCAGCCACATTTATCACTTTCCACGTCTCTTTTATCACTGCTGCTTGTCGCCTTCCCTGCGTGTCGAGTGGATGATGATAAACGCCCAAACCCTTCATTTCCCTCACTTGTACATTTTTACCTCCTTGTTCTTTTTTTTTTTTTGGTTCAGCTTCTTACGCTTCCCACTGGCTTTTCATTTCAATGAAGTATGACAGCCCCAATGAAGAAGTGCGCTGCAGTGAGTCTTTTCCATATTCCTTGGCCTGTGTGTAACCGTCACTATCTCAAAAGGGATCAGGCAAGGGGAAAATGACAAGGAAGAGCTGGGAGCATGAAAATGACACTATCGGGCAACAGCAGAAGTAAAACACAATTGTTCAGCTGTCAGCTGAGGTGCTACCCTAATAAACTACAATAATGCTGATGGGCGGCTTTATGTTGCATGTCTGACGCACATATGGTGTGAAGACGGCGCTCATCCCCACTGACAATAACGTAAGAGCGGATCCCCCCCTATTTCAACTATGAGTTGGTCTCTTCCAGAAATCCCAGAAAAGGCCCGAGTTATCAGATAGAGAGGGACACAAATTGTTGTCCACTTGGGTATGATTGCAGAGTGATTCGCTGCTAATGCATTCAGTTTGCAGGCCTGAGGGGAAGTGAAGACAGCATCTCACCTCTGATAAGCCACATGGCGCTCCTTGAAAATGAGCCCGTCCTTTTTATTTGGGGAGAGGTAGTGGAGGATGTGGGCTGTAAAACCCAAGCCTGTGATTAAATGCACAAGATAAAAATCCTCAGACACTTGACGATCACTTATCAAGAGCCGGCCACCCCTATAAATGAGTCTGATTAAGTGCTTTCTGCATAGTGTCACAGAGAAGGGGTTTCTGGGTAACGCGGATGCCTCTAAAATCTCAACTACACGTATATATCTGTATATTTGTCCAACAAGGGGGAGTGTTTTCATCTGGCGTCTACATGGGACAAGAGTTTAATTCATTTTGCTCAGCAACGTTGGGAAACACTGTACATTTAGATTGTTTATTTAAATCAGTATGAATATTAGAAAGAAATGAGGCTATTGAAAAACACATCAGGTAGGAATCATTCTTTGATCTAGCGCCGAGAAGGTTAACACTCGTTTTTACGAGGCCTGGCAAACCCACACAACGCCTGTCTTTATCCTCTTAAAACCCACCTGCCTGTCAGCGGCGAGACTATTTGGCATACTGAAAAGGAAAAGGGGTGAAAACTAAACCGAGAAAGGTGGGGACAGTTTTATGTTGGAGCCAGGAATGTAATGGAAACAAGCGCACCCAAGAACAGGTTGTGGGAAGAAGAGATAAAAAAAAAAACATTTGATTCTTTTGAACGGTGGACGCTTACCAACTAAAAGGAATTAAAATAATCGAGTAATGGACACAGACTTTATGGGTGCTTCAACGGTTGGGAGTCACCACTTTTTTTTACCGTGCCGGTAAATCTGAATGATTAAACTTTGGTGCTCATGGTTTCCATAAAATAAACTGAATGATCGAATTATGGAGAGTACGCACGATAACGACGCGTCGCATGTTCATTGGCCAGATTGACAAAAGTTACCCTGTGTTGTTTGTCAAAAGTAGCCAAAGCCTGCGAGTAGAAGCTTTTAATTAAAGTTTTATGGTGTGTGCACTCAGGGAAAGTGTGCTGGCAGACACATACAGTATGTCTGAACACAATGTCACAGCGCAGGTGTCTTCAGGCTTCAGCTAGGGGTCAGCACACTGAAAATAAACTAGATTGAATGATGTGAAAAGTGTTTACACCTGTTTCCTAAATGCCATATCTGAAGTGAGCTCAAAAGGCCATCAAAGAGCGGGACGAGACACAATGAGCGACGGTGTCTCGTGATGTGCTCATCCAACGTGCCTACTGTTGTGGCGTCAAGGTGTAAAGGTGCATTCAGTAAGTGGGACATGGCGCCGCTCCCCACGTCTTTAAGTGAGTGCTTCGCTTTCAAAATGTTAATACCTGTTGTTCTGGCACAAAGTCAGAAACAGCCTTCAATAAAACTAAGGACGCTCTACATCATCCCAGTGCCAGGTCAGGCTTTTTTAAGTGTGGGCCCTTTGAGCTGAGGCTCGCCAAGATATCAGCGAGTGTCATCACCGAGGACCCGACCCAGCTGTAATAACATTAGCGGACGGTGTAGTCGTAGAGTGACAGTCCAGAGTGACAACAGGGTTAATAATGTCGTACGTCTCTACACCGACCATTAGGTTGGCTGCTCGCCACACAGATATTGTGCCGTACGGGAGAGACACTAGATTACTCAGCAGTTTTTAACTAAACGGTGCCTGAAGACACAACAAAAAAACATCAAAGAGAGCCATTTTTATATTCCGCTGACCACAGATTGGATGCCAACTGACAAAAGAGAAGCCGTCTGCCTCTTTTCCAAATATCTCTCCTTTCCTTTCAGTTTCCTTTTGGGGAGGTACTGACCCTAACGTTTTTAAAAGCTTCTTCAATAAGTCTCGTTTGTAGCTGTGCTATAAATACCTCAATGCCACTCAATGTGAGGGATAAGGAACTACATTGCATACCAACAAAGTGGATCCACAAAATGTACCAACTGTGCTTAACTTCCAACGCTGCTACGGCAATACTCAATGAGGATTTCTATTTTAACTTCGAATGCAGACTTTTCTAAAATCCCTGCGTTTTTGAGAATGGCAACTACCAATCTAATACTAAAAGGTATTCTTAGGGTTAGGCAACCAAATCACTTGGTTACTTTAAGGTTTAAAGAGAAGTGGTCTACATCCCGAGAGGTACAACAGGTAAAATAATATAAAACAACCTTAAAAATGAATTAAAACAAGATATTATTGACCTCCACAACCTTCATTTCCGCGCTGCACCACATAAAGGGCACCACAGCCAGAGCGAGGGGTCACCAGGCGCCTTTGTACCTCTCAAGGGTCTCTCAATGCAAAACCTATACAGACCTATATAATACTTCAAAGAGAACGTGCTGTCCATGTGGTTCCCTCCAGTGAAAATAAAGGTCACATGAAAACAAAATTGTGCACAGTTAAGGTCCAGGTTGCCAGAAAAAGGCCACATAACTATTTTTATTATGACAATTTTTAACGGCATAGTTGATCAGGCTCTCTTTTACACAAACGTGGGAGTTGAAGAACATGTATGGATTCCTTTCTTGATCCGACTTAACTGTGTGAAACGGAAGATATTGATCCACCAAAGGTACTGCCACAGACTAAGTGATGCACTGAGCATCTCCACATCTCAGCACTTAAAAACACTCGCACACCACAGGACTTCACACCCTCCGTTTCCCCCAAAAAAGCACTGGACAAACATTTCCCAACTGTGAGATTGGGCCTCGGAAATCTCCCGACCATCCCGGTGAGCGTGGCATCGGGAGCGCGCAGCTTTTCAATGTTGAAACAAATCAAGAACTGTTTGCGTACGTCAGCATCTCAGGACAGACGGCGTGGACTCGCTGTTCTATCCATTGGAAAGGATGTTGAATTACATGGATCCTACCGTCCAGCTTGCTGCCAAGAAAGCAGGAAACAAATTCTCCTTTATTTACACAACAAGATAAGACTCCTCATAGAGCTGTCAGAATTAAAATGTGCCAACACGACTGTCAGGAAACTTCGTAAGAGTTGTTGTTTTCTTCGGCTTTAACGAGAACGTGATGAAATGTGACTGTTGGGAGTGCGTGATGCCCTTCAAAAGAAATGTTGATTTGCATTGCCAATATAGTTGTGCATAATGCTGTTGAATGTGCTTTTTTTAAGGTGAGCATGCTGGTGTTTTAGCTGTGGGTAATGCTGTAGTAGCTCCGTACAATGCACACAAAAACACACGAGAGCAAAAGGTCGTCTTTGTGTGTGCTTGATAAAATAATTCGGCGTGTGATGAAGCAGAAAACTGATAGCACCGGTGCCCCCGATGCTAATGTTGTATGGTGCACTCTGCTTCACCTTTGATGTAGCAAACTTCAGCAACCCGTGAGTCATTGTGGGCATTTAGAAGTTGAAGTGCGGCGGAGACAGTGGTTAGCCGCGGCATCTGTTTGCCACGGAAACTAAGTACCATACTCAAATCGCTACGGCGTGATTATGTCTTTAACATTTTACAAGCATTTTTCGCTCCTCAGGAATTCACACCCAAAGAACATATCGCCATTATACAAAATGACAGGCAGTGAATTTTGGAGATAACTCCATGTGACATTTAATCATTGCTATCAGCAACTTCCCTGGGGATAAATACAGTTTCATCTTATCGTAACACACCGAGGTCAGCCACTTCACACTGTCACATGCCGAGCAGGTAGAGAATCGGTGAAACGTTGTTTGAGCGCCTGCAGCTGGGCTCTGATACAGATATAAAAGGTGAAAAGCGATGGCGTGCTGGTGCTGATGCAAAGACGAAGAGAGACGGAGAGGAAAGGAGGCACAAAATGGTCTGACGTGGCCTGCAGTCATTCCTTGTAAGGCCTCGCTTCTGTCTCTAAACTAACATACGTTTTACTGGTGCCGTACCTCCTGTTGGCTGCGCCTACATGACATGAGGCCAAAAACTAAACACTCGCCCCAGGCGATGATGGGAAAGGGGAGTGAGATGAATAAAAGAGGAATTTCATACAACACAATGGAAGAAGTTAACTGTCTGAGGCTGAGAAAAAGAAAAAAAAAAAAAGTATTTTATTCCTGGTAATGGAGCATTTTACAAGTACGAACCACAACCCATATGGTCCAATTTCTTTCTAGAAGATAAAGTTTAAGATCTGCTAAATAGTGAAGTCTTTCAACAAACTAAAGCCGCTGGAAGCAAGAGGTGGCAAAGATGGAAGGACTGAAGCTGAGAGCCAGAACGCTTCCAGAGGGAAAGCAGAGAGCGTAACTGGGAGTCTTAGAAGAGGAAGATAGGAGCCGAGCATAAAAGGAGGGCAGGCGTGTTGGGGAATGCGTATAGGGAATATGTACAACAATACTGCATGTAAGCTAACGAAAGCTCTCTCTCTCTTTCTCCCCCCTCACCCACCGCACATTCTCCTCAGTAGTCTACGAGTGCAGATCACCACCATCTCCTCCTGAGTCGCACCCCTATTTTATGCTCCAGCGGATGACAATAACTTAAGCCTCCCGATATGCAAATGTCCTTAATTGGACTGTCACAAGTTCCCAGGCATCGTCAACTTTACAAAATGACTGAGGCTGAGAGCAGATTGGATTTTGGTGGCCAATCTTGTACACTTAATTTTTCAGTAATTTTGCAAGCGTCTCACCGCGGGGTCCTGCGACATGCCACTTACAAGACTATCTGTACCAGCTGGGAGAGGTAAAAAAAAAAAAAAAAAAACAAAACAAAGAAAAACCAACAACTGTCTTTTCGTTTTCATTCCCTCCCACATCGCTCTTTTTTTTTTTCCTCTCTATACCCAATTACTACCATCTCAGCCAGACCCTTCAATGCTCATGCGACTCATCTTGTTTGTACCTTTTAAAACCTCTGACTGTGAGGTGGGAGTCAGCAATTCCCCCCCCCCGAGGCTCCTGTTCCCATTCTGTCAGATAACAATAGTTTGTTCTGCACTCAAAACTCCAGAATCTAATCTCTCAGATCTAACGGCTTTGTTTTTAAGGATTGGGAGCGCACAAGTCGGCTATCATAGGAAAATATTGTAATTCATGAGGATTAATATAATACTTCTAATACAGGAATATCCCATGGAACTGTAGCAGCTGTGTTTTGTCTGAGGGAAAGAGCAGAGCGTGTGTGTGTGTGTGTGTGTGTGTGAGATCAGGGACAGAAAGAAAAACCAGCTCATGCAATATAAAGCTAATGCATTTAATGCGTTCTCCTCTCAGGTAAATAACCTTGATGTGCAGCCTCCTGAATATTATCTGTCATCTCGAGTGATCCAAGGCTATCAATTATCCCCGATGTTCTCCTGTCATGTTTTTGTATAATCTTTGTTTATTTAAAACATGCTTTTGTTTTTTTTTTTTACCCCCCCCTACATTTGCCAGAAGATCATCAATCACGAAGCAAGCGAGTTATGTGTCAGGTCTGCGTATGCATTTCATTATAACACAGACAGGAAAATCCCACTTCTCACACATAACTTCCAGCCATGCAAGCCAATCCATATAAAAGTCATTTTAAAATGAAAAACAAACAAAAAAAAACCATAATTTCCACACGTCACTAGTTACGGGGGAGTGTTAAAGAGCATGTCACAGTGAAGAGTCTTTATGTTTTTGCAATTCATCATAATTTCTTAAGTGTTTTCTTTTTCCAGCAATCATTTTCCCGCCCGCCCTGTCTCCTCTCAGTTAATTGAGTCTTTGATTTACATACGAGTGAACATGTGGAAATGATATTAGTTACAATGACATCTACAGAAAAGAAGATAAAACACCAGTGCGGAGATAAGAAGCAGAGCCTGATGAGGCTAAAATGGGCTTTCGACTGCGAGCATCACTGCAACTCCCCACATAAGACGCGGGGTGCGTAAATCCCCAAATTCCTCATCTTAATTTGAACATTTTACGATATCCACTCAATGTGAAAGAATAGTGGCGGAGGGAGCGGATGATTTCTCCGCCAGGTGATTAAGTCTATGAGACGTTTGGTGGAATGATGTTCTAATAACCTCTGTGCTCTGAAATACAGAGGGGGGGGGGGGGATCCATGGATGTGGGAGGGGGATTAGTATTACATTTAAAGCTCTGACTGTCTGTTATGTTTCTATCAAAAGGAGATTTTCTTTTGATTCCCACGTTCATTTCTCCACGCTCTCCTGGCCGTTGTTTAATAATGGCAGTTCATTGCTTTTTTTTTTTATTCAGTGTGACAGACGATGTCTTGCCCTTGTGCGAAGATTGTAGCCATTGAGTAAGAGTCAGGTTAGCACCGAGGTAAATCAAGGAGCGGAGCGTCGTGCTGAAAGCTTGGATGTTCTCACATTCAGTCGCTTAAAACCAAAGCGTACGTGTGCGTCTGCGTGAAACGGGGATGGAGGAAGTGTTCAGATCTTTTACTTCAGTAAAACTTTGCAATACAAGCTCCAAATTCAAATTTGGAGACACATAGCTGTCAGACAACCGTAGTGGAGTACAAAGCAGAATTAGAGTTGCGTAACATGGAAAGACTCAAGTAAAGTAAAGTACCTCGGTAAATGTATCCGTACAAGTGCAGTACTTGAGTAAATGTACTTAGATCTCGGATGTGTTTTGACTGGGATGTAACTGAGGGTTGTTCACAAAGTTACAGAGCAGTGTGTCTTATATTCCTCACTATTGCGTCATCAAATCAACACACACACAGAAGCTTGTCCGTCCGCTGGATATATCTCCAAAGAGGAAGAAGAAGTAGGTGATGGAATGGCGACGGCCGGGAGGAAAAGGGGAGAGGGGGGGGGGATTAAAGAAGAGAGGAAGCTGTCAATTATCAAAGAAAAAAGGGAGATCTTGTTCCAAAAAGAGACGGAAAGAGGGCTGGAAGTCAGGTGGGATGGTTTGGAGACAGGACTGGGAGCCAGATCAGAGATGCAGTGAAAAACACAAGTATTCAAGGGTAGACAAGATGAACCTCGAAATTTAAGTTGTATATCAAAAGCAGCATCAAACTCTTTGAAGCGCAGGGGTGTACTGGCAAGTGATGAATGTGATATTGACAAACTGCTTAAACACGGATCGCTCTCACGGAGCGGCGCTTCGAGAGTTGAACTTCAGTGGGAAGTCTTTGAAAACAGCATCCCTCTCTCCATCAGACCGCGGCGGCTCACAGCCGACGTCTGTCTCCCGGGAGGAGCGACAGTTCGTCGACACTTTCATCGCAGGGGCTGGAGGCTTGCATGCTAATCGTCGACAAATACGCCGGCGGAAAACACACAATAGATGCGCGAGGAACACGGAGGCACGCCTGGAACGGCGTCATCAGTTCCATCACACGTCTCCGTCGCGTATGTATTTATAGAGATAGTTTCACACATTATGGAGCTTCTCTTATAGTACAGTTCTCATCTCAAGGAGTCATATTAACGACCATAATCAGATTTACTGGTCCCGCTTTCATGAAAATTACATTCTGCGTTAATTCACCTCTTATGCACAGATACAGCGTTTGACATCTCATAACATCCAGGGCGACATCACTGCGGTTAGGGGGCTCATCCTTATTTAGTGTGGCCACATTTGGATTTATGATTTAATCAAAGTACTTCATCAAAACTTGGCTGTTATCTGGTGAATGTGCATCGCAAACCGAGTCAAAGAAGGTCTGTTGGAGACAGAAACGCCAGTGATTTGATAAATAATATAAATGTTAGGATTGTGTATTTTCGGTTAAAAACAGCCATAAGCTACGTAACATAATTTCCCAGCCCGAGGAAAAGCTGTGGATGCTGCGTATGCTCGAGCATCGCTGCTTCTTAGTCCGTCAAAGGAAGTGGTTGACTGGAGATTCGTCGAAATGGCATTCAGGAGAACTTTAAACGTGTTCCTTTTTACTTCCTTTCAAAAGAACAAAGGAGTGAGTTGCGGTGCTAACTCCGCTTGCCCCCATCTGCCAGTTCTGTAACTAATCAAAAGACAAAAAAAGCTAAAAGCCTATAAAGAAAAAGAAAAATGTCATTACAAAGACTATTTCCTCTTCATCTGTGTGGTTCAGTGAGGAAGCAGATTGCATTTTAGTACTTCATTAATAAATGAGCACATGAACAATGGCAGAATGATGGCTCCATTGTCTTGAAGCCAAAGTCTGAGGCACTCTGAAGGCCAGAAGCACAATAGTCATTATGCTGCCTTTTCAGCTCCAAAAGTCTGCAGATGCAAGTTTGCATGAATAACAGTATCGCTAAATAACACTGAGCTTGAGTTTAACTTCAAAACTTTGCAGGTTAGCGCCAGAGTTCTTATCTTGGACAACACTTTGTTCGGCCACCGGTTTCTCATCCGCCCCGTTCGCACACACAGTCAAAAAATGTATTTAATAAGATGGAGCTCTTTCAAAAAGCAAAGCGCTGTCGTCTGCTGTGGACAGTGTGGGCGTCTCAGGGAGGATAAAAGGGCGCCACGCCAACCCAGGAACGCACCGGGGCTGGATCAAAATCGGACAGGTGGAGAAGAAGAAAGTGAGACCTTGGTCAAACACGAGCACAAGGACTGAAAGAGGAAGGCGGAGCCGAGTGGCGGTGGAGGACTGGAGATCTGGAAATGATTATTGATCATCTCTCTGCAGAAATGAGTTCAACCTGTGACTTTTTCCATCACGGTTTTAAGCAACAGCTTTGAAGTTGGGGGATTTAGAGGGAATTGACACAGTGGCACCTGCTGAAAATATGTTTAAGAAATAATAATAAAAATAATGTTGCCCCTGGCTCCTCCATATTTTCTTTCAGCTCAAGGAATGAGCTTTAAAAAAAAAAAAGGCACAAAGGGTCTCGCATCAGAAAGTCTCCCACTTCACGTCTATATTTTTTAAATTGTGACGTACTTTACAGTCTTTACTTTACAGTTTGAGGGAAGATGATTTCATTTCAGAATCCAGATTCATGAGCTCATCGTGGGGCTTTTATAATGTGTGACATTTTCCCTAATGGAAGTGATAAGAGCTGCAGGACTGAGCGTGAATACTTACAGCTCAACTAAAGCAGGTAAGTGACTCAAGTAGCTGCAAAGAGTGTCTGATTTACTTTATTACAGCAAGATAGTTATATCTGCCCTGTCAACGCGTGCACATTCGACAAAATACTAAAAATATTTTTATATCAAGCCATTATCTCTGACTTCTGACTGCAGCTCTAACCTTTATCCTCTCTACTCGCGATGCTATTCATCTCACATTCATCCCGTCTGTGAAGCACGCAACATATTTCACCTTTCAAACAAACCCTTTCCCTTCCTCTCTCTTAATAAACACATCACAGCGCTGATGCTTCTCCACCTACACACTGTGCTGAGCTCACTGCCGCCGTGCTAATGAGATACTTTTCATAATTAGCTCCAGATCTGTTTCCCAATCAGACAGACAGTGAGAGGGTAATAAATCATAGCGCATTACCCTGTATATTTACTCATATATTTTACCTTTGCTTTATGGCGGTGTGATTTTGCCCCGCTGTTTCCTGAGTAATACGAAGCTGTTGGCTCTTCCGAAGGAAGCCAAGGTCGGAGATAATTGATTTTATAGTAATGCCTGGCGAGGTGCAGTTTTGTAATGCAGTAAAATTAGAAGTCAGAGTCCCTGTTTGTTCAGACATCACACAGGCAGATTCACGCCGTCAGACTTCTTTATTTGCGCGGAATTACTGCACGTGGAAAATAAAAAAAGTCAATCTTCCCCGGTTTTGAGTTTGAGAAAAAGACGAACTTGCGTGCGACACATCAGCTAACACAAAGGGTGGAGCACATCATTCAGGCGGAGTGATTGTATATGTGGTCTCACGAACCTGTCTAAACTGCCGGCGCCGCTGACTGAGCAACGTATGCACACGTGGGTCATAGCGAGACATTAGTCGGGCATTCAAGCAAAAGCCGCAGGGCTCCGGGGAGCAGTGAAAGTGAAGGATTGACACATGAATACACTCTGTGGCGTGACACCCACACCACAAAAAGATGTGTGGGTGTCAGTGTCTCTGTGTGCTGGCAATAGAAAACAGCAGGAGTGACTGACAACCAGCTCACCTGTGTCAAATAATGGTGCTCAGCAGCGCTTTGGCCTATTACCCTTATTAACCCGGCATCCGAGGAAGAATTCTCACAAGAAGCCACTTCAGTTTAATAAGCTATAACCTGGACTTCTGAGCCTGATGATGTCTAAACAGGCTTGTTTGTTTCTTTTGTTGCTTTACGGTAAACCTAGCTAGTCTCAAGACCCTTTGCTCCAAAGTGACACTTTTGGTTAAAAGCCCTTAAAAAAGGCCATGTGGATAATGTCGGAGAATACCGGCGTTGGAAAGTACGGTTAATGCCGACAGTGAGTGACAAAGGGAGGAAGCAGTCGGGGCAAAAAGTAAAGGAAAAATGGTTGTTTGCCAGAGTCAGAGTCAAACCATCTGATGCTTTAAGCGCGTGGGCTGGTGCATCTCACACTGGGCATTGGAGTTTACATCCCAATACAGAACTACAACTGATTTTGGCTTTTTTAAAAAATTTTTAAACCATACCCATGAACTCCGTACAATTCTAACGCTATTGCCATTCACAGATAATGTAGACATAACATATTTTTGTTTCTATCTATCTATTATTAACTGATAAACATTGTCAGATAATGTTCGAAAAGTAAACCTTTTGTCGAATTGCCAAATATCCAGACTTTGCCCTGTGAGGAGCTTTTCCTGTGCAGCGTTCACCGAGTTCAAGTGTCACAGTTTCAACTGCATCACTCCACAAGTTGACGACTGACAGTTTGTGTTGACTGTCAACTAATAAAAAAGAAATAAAATAAAGTGTTGTGACAGACGAGCACACGCTCCACACGAGTTTCGTTCATGCACATTTTCAACTCGGCTCATGAATAAAAAAAAAAAATCGGCTTAGCTACGGCAGGAAGCTCGAGATGTTCATCAAGTGCGTTTCCTTGATGAACATCTAAACATTGCTGTTTGTATAACCTTCCTTTTTAATTTCCTCTGTCTCTTTGTCTTGCACTTTGTGAGGCATAGCTATAAAACAATGAGTCTATCACCAGCGTGCTTCACTCTTCTTGTAGCCGCAGTGATGGCTGACGTCAGTCTGAGCTAGCTCTCAAAGTACAACAGCGCCACCTTTCCTGTTGTTCCAGACCCGTGAGTGTGGTGACCACCCCGCCCAGCAGTCAGGTTCGGAGTGATGTAGAAGACCAGCGGGGAAAAACTGTGGGTCTGTGCTGGCTTATTGGTATTTTTACTCTTAAATCAAAGTCGTGAGAAGCTTTCAGGGAGGCACAGATGGAAAATTCAGGTTTTTAAATAACAACACGCGCATCTATTCTAAATTCGCTGGGTATTTATTCTGAAAATGAAACACGATTGACAGACGTCGTGTGTCTGCGAGTCTTAAACGCACTGTAAGTAAAACCAGTGCAGCGTGTGGGCTTCTGTGTAGGCTTGTTTGGGGTAGCTCAAGAGGGTGCACAGGGAGGGAGGTGAGACAGGGAGGGAGGTGAGATGCGAAAAGAAATATGTGGGAAGTGGCGATGAGAGGAAACAAGAGAGAAATGAGAACTGATAGACATAGCAGGATGACAGCAAGGCAGACCAGTGATGCTAATGTTCTTCTTCATTAATAATTTAGTGAGAAATCTCTCAGTACGCTCACTTAGGAAATCCAGGAATGCCCATGCGCTCTGCCCGCTGTGTGTGTGCGTGTGTGTGTGTGTACTTTGTCGTTGTGTGGCTGTCAGTCTATGGAGAGCCAGAGGACATATGCTGGTCAGTCAGCTACGCTCCCTACTGTCTCATCATTTTCCCTCTTTCTCCCTGTAGGGTGGCCATTACAGTGAGCCCCCTCAGGCCATGCCACAGCACACGCACACACACACACACACACACGTGCACACACAGTGGGCGTACACATGTACGCTTGCACACATACACTCTCACTTCATCCATCCATCCAGCCCAGCTCGAGGGCCTTGGTGAGTGGGCTAAAGCCCCGCGCTGTGGCCCCATGCTAGGGCCTTGGCCACATTAGCACCCTGGCGGGAGATAGGCCGGCCGCGCTCGCCAACAGCCTGCAGCTAACGTCCTCCCACAAGAGCTGGCACCCTTTAGGCGAGCTGGAATGGCCACAAAGTGGGAAGAATCTAATCCAGTTTGACTCCTTTTCGCAGTGTCCTGAGCCACCATGGGGCTTATTTAGGCCACTTTCCACTCTAAATAAATATGAGTCCTGTAGGTGATGCGTGCTCACTGGGAATTATTGGATTAAATGGTTGCGTACACACAGAGCAGGGTTACCGCTAAGAACCCCCCCCCCCTCCCGTGATGCAGAAGTTACAGTACATGAAGCCAATTTAAACCCCTTCACAGTGATCTCACATGACAGCTTTATAAGGTTTGTATTCTCACTGTAAGTACATCCTGCAGCTATGCTCCCCTGTGTGGATTAACACCTGCGTCATCGTTGACTGCCTCCCTTCGGTCTGAGTCAGCCCCCCCCCCCCATCCCCGTTGCTGTGATTGTGATCACCCTCCAGTTGACATTAGGTTGAGATGTAGCATACCTGCGTAGGGGACGGGGGCGTCTTTGTCCAGGGCCACCAGAGGAGGGTCGAGCAGGACGACGTCGGTGTTCTCGGTGATCACCCCATGGTACGACGTCTCAATCCACGGCTTGTGTTTGTTCACTGTGGAGGCACAAAGCAGAGCGTCAGGGAAACACTGATAAACAATTGAACTTTGACATGCACACACAGACACACCGCAGCCAGACAAATGCCCTTTTTATTTGCTTCCTGGCACTGCACCTCCAGCCTCAGTTTCTGCAACACATTCTCATTTTGCTAATCTCCCCCCCCCCCCCCCTCCCCCACAACCTCTTTTCTCTCTTTTGTTCTTTTCTTCCTCCAAACATTCCCTGCAAGCACAGTGCCATGCATGATCAATGACCACCACTGAGCTGCCAGCAGAAAACTGTATCCAAGGCCAAGTCAAAACAAAGTTCACGAGCTGAGGGCCTGATTAAGGACCATAATTGAGTAACGGCCCCCTGGGCTGTGTGCGGCACGGTGCCGACTCACTTGCCATTTGTTTACCATGGCAAAAAGAAGAAAAAGGGGTGAGGGAAACAACTGGAACCCTGAAGTACTTCTTAGTGCTTTTTAGCTGTGCCAGAAAAAAGCTCCACTGAACATTTTATTCACCATCAAGTTGGTGGATTGAAAATGACACAAAGAAAGGCTGTCATTTCTGGTCCCCTGAGAAACATTGTGTAAAAAAAAAAAAAAACCCCAAAAAAACCACAACACATTATGTGGTTTAATGGGGAATTAAGTGCATAGGCAACAATTACTCTCCATACAAGCAAAAGGAAAGTGGGCACTTTTGAAGTGCTAATCAAGCAATCATTGCAGACCACAACAATTATTCACTGATTGTCAGTAAAAGCCACTTGGCAATGTTAAAATGTACTTTTCAAACAACCCAGAAGGACAAATGTTACCAGACATCATGCTCTATAATGTTAATACACAAAGACAATTGCAGCTTTCAACCTCTAATCCTCACAGCTTCACACTCGACACCACGCTTCCCTTGGGTCCTCCGCGATAGTATATTCTATACTAAAAAAAAAAAAAAAAAAAAAAAAAAAATAAACAAAATATAAATAAACAAAAAAAAAAAATAATATATATATTTGGTTCAGTTTTTTGAAAAACTCTGAGGCCGACGATATATATATTGACATATTTGGGTTTAGGGCGGAAAACAGAAATACACACACACACACACACACACACACAGACACACACACACACACACACACTCCCTTATGTCCCCTTCTTCCTTTTAAGCTTTTTTATCCCCTGAAAAAAAAATTAAGAAAAACTTTCTGCAGTTATAACAACAGAACACACTGCAACTAAACTAAAATAACTAACTAAAATAAATAACTAAAACTAAAATGCTTGTTAAGCTACAAGATAAAGGACCAAACTTGATCGACTTCAGCACAAGTTGTGTAATTATGTTTTCGAGGACTCTGTGTAGCCGCGAGAAGCTAATGAGACCTGGGGAAAACATGCTAACGCTACAGGGATGCATATTCATGAGCGTCAGCCCAGAAAACACAGCTAACGGGGCTGATACAGTCAGAGGAGATGATTTCCAGGGGCAGAGAGACGGGGACACATCACTCTATTAGGACGTGATAAATATGCATGAGTTTGCAACAACGGTGAGGAAGAAAATGATGCTGGATCTCAACTTTAAATGCCAAAGCACGTCATTTTGGGAATGGAGAGCTTGCCGACGCTGCCGTGCAGAAATGTTCAAAAGGGAAACGTGGGTCACGCCTGTCGCTGCCAACGCCTCTGCAAATGGAGACGGACCTGTGTTTCGTGGAACGTGACACAGGTACAGACTGATTAGCATGCCGGTATGTACGCCATGCTCTGGAATTATACAGCAACATGTCTGCACAATCATCTCCGCTCCCATGGAAAGTGAGAAATTTAAAAAGCAGATGAAAAATATTCTCCTCCAACTTGGGACAAGTGCATAACCCCAATAAATGTGTCACATGGTTTGAGCACAATGCAGGACAGCTAATGAGGAGTCTGGAGAATACCAAGAGGCTCTTCCTATTTATAACTTTATATCCTGTCACATTACAGCTTAGGCGTCATATTGACCTTTAAATCCTTGATGTTGCGGTTCACGGCGCTCACCGTGACTACTGAGCAGTGTCAGTGACCTAAATGCTTTCAGCATTCTCAAAATGTTGCCACTGTGAGCGCACAAAAATGGCGGAGCTGCGTCACGCTGAGCGCGGAGGCTTCTCTCTCTAGAAGACACGCAACTCATTTAGCGCAAGTGGCAGACAACAGAACTTCACGATCCCGCTGCAGTGACCTGTGTGACGTCACCAGCGCACAAGATGGAGTGCATCTTCCCATCCGTCAGCCCGGCGCGGCCGCGCTGCCGCTGCGGGTTAATGGTGTCTCAAAGCCTCGCCGCCGTCTCTGTGTGTGTGGGATGTAATGGTTTTCTCACCAGGAGTGATGAGGGCATTAAAGGAGCGTCCACCTCCAGTAATCACAGCAGTGTCTTGATGGGGTGCCACCTACATTTCAAGCCCCCCCGCCCCCACATCTGCAGCACATGTGATCACAGCTGAGAAATAGGAGGCTGTCTTAATAGAACGGGGTCCATGTATTGGCAGCTAGCGACATGCCCCTGAGTCATTAACAGAAAATGGATGGATACACTGCTCTCTTCTTTCAAATATTGCCGGCGACCAGAGGTTGAAAAGGGGTGGAGGGGAAGACGAGGTGGGGTGGGGGGGGTTGGAGAAATGAACGAACCAGACCATCAGTTTCGTAGATTCCCAGGGGAAACATCGCAGCCGCTTACCACGATCGAACCCACGGCTGCAAGCGCTAATGCCTCGACACTAAGCGATTAGCTCCATACTCCTCCATGGCAACTTGAATCAAAACTAAACACGGGTAATCCCTCAATCAATGTTAAAGGAACACGACACAGATTTGTTTGCGTCATTCCACTGTGCACGGTGGAGCGGGAGAGGAGCGCTTCTCTGCGTTGCTCTCTTTGCAAAGTCTTCACGCTGTTGTGTGATAGCGCAGCGATGAGAAAAAAGGCGTCCTTTTGATTGAACTGTGCGGTGCTCAACTACGACTCAGCCTTCAGGCTTCAGGCAGCCGCTAATGGGATGTGTGCTTTTTACAAAAATAAATAAATCTGACACACATAGTTGGGAAAAAAAAAAATAATCCTGAGCTGCTCTCCAAGTGACCCCAAGTTTTTAAAAGCAAACACCTTCAATGGCTACTAAAAGCACTCAGTAAATGGCACGCAATAACCTCGCTTTGTGGATGGAGGGAGGTCGAATTGCAAACGTCTTATGAAACCTCGTGGCTGAACATGACGAGCTGAGGTGCAGGGGCTTTTTAGTTCTTCAGGACAGCATTCAAACACAACATTTACTGTTTCGTGTGTTAACAAGCGGAGGAGACTGCTCATATGAGACTGTTCAAAGCTAAGCTGGGATTCAAATATCATGAATATCATGACCTTTCGCCACCGTGTCACACAGGGGAAAGGCAGCGGGGTGAGTCAACCGGCTCACAACCCTTCTACATTGCATGTCCCTCCACAAGCCCGTACTAACAATATTTATTTGAGTGAAAACGCGACTGGTTCCACTTTTTTTTTCTGCCGTCAGCTGTTCTATACACTCGATACAGCAAACTAAAATAATGAATTGTGTTACTCGTACATTTTAACAATAACCATTTCCTTGTCATTTTTTTTTGTCTTTTTCACAAGTAAGTGGAGTTAAAGGCCACATAATTATGTTTGTTCTGTATTTAATTAAAAGGGGCCGAGGGATCCAGTTATCTAACCCGTGCAGGCTAATGGAATCAGGTCGTGTGACAGCGCAAAGGTGAACGCTGGAGCTCGGCTGCCCTTTACCGCTGGCCGCCGGTCAGCGAGACCGTCTCCCTCCTCCATTTCACTGCCAATTAAGCCGAAGAGTCGTGGATTTGACTTGAGGCCCCGAGCGTGGCAGAGGCGCCGTAACAGCTGATTAATCTCTGACCAGGCAACGGAGCGCCACCGTAACTGCGCTGGCAGGTGCCACCTCTTAACAGGCAGGCACTGTATTTCTGAACAGGCCCCACGGGGGAGGGGGGGGAGAGAGAAACAGCTGTAATTAAAAAGAACTCTGTAGGAAATTAAACTCTGATTGATAAGGTCAACAAAAGGGGCTGTGATGAATACATCAGCATAATGAAAAGTAAACGCAGCAGAGACAGCCATTACTGCGACCAACAGGCAATTACAGCTCCGAGCTCATGCCAGCTCGGAGAGGCTCGGAGATGCACATCAACGGGTCACTGCGAAATATTAAGAAACCGCCGGGGGGGGGGGGGGGGGGGGGGGGGGGGGTCTCGGCTCTCGCTTTTCTTTCCCCTCAACCACTCCATCGTTACAGTGATCCGTGTCTTCTTTGAACCTCGGAGATCTTTGCGAACTTTAATCTTCTTTGCAGTGCACTGGCTTTTCCTTGCTTCACAGAGCAAGCTGACAGGAACCATCTGCCGGGAGAGGACTTTATTAAATATAAAGGCTTCTAAGTAGATTTCTAGTCTTGAGATAAGTAGACTAAAGGGTAACACGTGTAGTCTGCAAGCTAATTAAGATGACACACACAGGGGTGCATGAACATTTTAATTTTGACTGCAAGTTCATCAAATATATCCGCTGAGGTGAAGATAGTCTTAATCTATACAGCTTTATGGATATTAAAGATGCACTCCAGTGATTAAGTATTGCACTTAGAGTACGAGTGAAACTCCAAAAACATTGGATCGTACAATTCCTATAATGCAACTAAACACATCGAGCTCATGAGCAAAAAATCCGGCACATTTCATGAAACTGAGAGGAACAGAAATGTGATTTGAATCAGTGGATCGTATAATAAGGAAAACAGTGGAACTTGAAGATATTTGACTGAAGCAGGGTGTTGAAAACGGATGAGAAATGCATCTCCGCTTTTTTTTTTTTCTTTTTCCATCACACAAATGTTTGCAATGTTAAATACAACAAGGGGGAAAAAAAAGCGAGGATCAAACTACAACAGCTGCCAAGCTCCACAAATAAATATGAGAAGGGCTTTTCTGTGCTTGGGTAGAATACAGGCGGGTTCATTATTCAGTCAGAGCACACAGCAAAGGAAACTGTGTTCCTGTCAGAACACCTGGGTCACACCGAGGCAGCACCTGCACGGTCCCTCTCAGACAGCGACACCCTGACCTCTGCTGTGCTCTTTACGGAGCTGCTACTGCTGTTGTCTCCTCTCAGAACATAGTCTGGAGGACATGCAGGGGAAGCTAAACTCCACAGATCCACAGCAGGAAAAATGCAATTGAAAATCATGACATGGCCTGAAAATAATTCACCTGTTGCTCCGTGTTTGGCCTTTCATAGCCGTTATGTTTGGATTTAGTTTCTTGCGATTATGAGCCGTTTGTTGCCGCTGGGCAGCGTGAGATAAAACGGGATCATACAGCGCTTTTTTTTTTTTTTTTTTTTTCAAAGGTTTGTTGAGAGTCGAATAACCTAACAATTCGGCTGCCCTGCGTGTGTACATGTGTGTGTGTGTGTGTGTGTATAACCTAGCATGTAAGTGTGCATGCTGCATTTGTGGCCAACGGCGGGTTGTGCATTCTGGCCGTGATCCAAGCGCCTGGTGTGTGTGTGTGTGGAGTAAAAAGCAGTGAAGGTCAGTATCACACAGCTGCATCGAGAGCAAAGTGGTTGTTCTACTGTTCATGGCTTCTTTGTTCAAACCATTTCATAAAACCATCCGACAAGCACAAACAAATCAAAGGCTTTCTTTGTCGTTTCTACCTTAATGACTCACTCTGCTCACTTTTGCTTTCTGTAATATTCACTTTTTCAGGGAAAACAATAAAAACGGCGACATTTAGCAGCAGCGTTTTTTTTTAGTCTTGTATGTTCCATCAGCACTTAAGACCCTCTCGTCACAGAGAAACTATTATATACTTTATAAAAGTTTTATAAGCTGTCACAAATGCTTCATCAGTAGCTGATAATCATTAGTAAGAACCTTTCATGCCCACTGGTGGCTTAAAGGTCATCAACCAAAGCGTCCGACCTTGACCTTTATTGCATGTTATTTCTCTTACTTCCTGTTGTTATCACTGCCCAATAAAGGCATGAAAATACCTGCCAAAAATGTGTGTGTGTGTGTGTGTGGTAGCACTTGGCAGGGTGGTGAGGGAGGTCCAGTGTCCGGCTGGAGAGCGGAGCAGGGCCCCACCGCCTCGGTGTGAAGCCTCCGCGCTGCGGTGACCACCCAGCGAGCGCTCTGAGCGCGGTAAACAATGCACGCAGAGTCAAGCTCGAGGCAGAAACCCCTTTAAAAAAAAAAAAAAAAAAAAAGGTTGTGTTGGTAGTTCTGCCACAGTTCTTCTACACAGACGGAAAGACAATGCTGAGGGGAGCAAGTGCTGACACATATATCAAAGTCCGGCTTTATTTGCACCTCAGTGAACAATGGCAGGTTTTTTTTTTTGTGACATTTCTCTTCTTTCTACCCCTCGACATCGTCCCTGCAACAAAAATGATAGAGCCCAGGCAAAGGTCAGGCTTTTATCATGAGCTAGTTTTTCATCCACCTTGGCTGAAGTATAACACCCCCCCCCCTGCCACTCTGGAGTCAGAATACACAAGCAAAGAAGAGCTGGAGAAAGAGAGGAGAATAAAAAAGCACTATCCATATTGTCAGTTTGCCTCTGCTGCAGTGTTACTGTATGTGTTGCTCTACTTTCAGATGGGGACTTATTAACCTGCAGAGATGAGGAAAAGGCGTACTGCACAGTCATTCTGCTGCGCCGCTGCAACCCAGTGCCCCTGGGGGAGGGAGAGAGAGAGAGAGGGAGAGGGAGAGAGAGAGAGAGACAGAGAGAG
>CALSCE010009526.1:5799839-5820784 GCA_943593645.1 Bovichtus variegatus | reverse complement strand
AGAGAGAGAGAGAGACAGAGAGACAGACAGAGAGAGAGAGAGAGAGAGAGAGACAGACAGAGAGAGAGAGAGAGAGAGAGAGAGAGAGACAGACAGAGAGACAGACAGAAAGAGACAGAGAGAGAGACAGACAGAGAGAGAGAGAGAGACAGAGAGACAGAGAGACAGAGAGAGAGAGAGAGAGGTAAAATAATGCGCAGAAAGAAAGAAGACTGAGGAAAATAAAAGAAATACAGGCCGAGTGAAAGGCTCCCGATGAATTCCCGGTGAACTGGATGATAATGCAGCTTATTATGATGCACGGGTCCTTTTGTGAAAGCGAGCTGTATTACAGGCTGCAGAATAAAGGCTGAGGTACAAAGAGAAAGGGCCATGCCTCAGACATTGCTCAGTATATGAAAGATGGTATTGGAGGCCAGGTATTGATCGTTGTATGCATCAGCTCCGCTCCAGAGAGTTGATCAGATGCCCTGGAAGAGGCTCAGCGCGCACACACACACACACACACACGCTCAAACACCAAGCTGCAGAAAAGTCAATAGTGAGGTATCAGTCAGTTTGCTAATGCAGTGTGGTCCTGCTATGGTCTGGATTAGAACTGCCTTTTCTCAGCTAACGAGAGATCTTGTGAAATGGTGCCAAATGGGTCAAATACACAAATCAGTCCAAATTATTTAACAGGTTCAACCCAACCACTATGAAAGCAATTGGTGAGACAAAAACTATTGTTGGACATTGATGAAATAAGGCGGTAAATGGACTGCATTTATACAGCGCTTTTCCAATCTTAGCCATCACTCAAAAGCGCTTTACAACACGCGTCAGAATTCCCCCGTCATACAGGCAGAGGCTGCCGTACAAGGTGCCACATGCCATGCCACATGTTGGCCATCGGGAGCAATTTGGGGTTCAGTATCTTTCCCAAGGACACTTCGACATGCTGACCACGGAGGCCGGGAAATCGAACCTCCGACCCTCCGGCTGGTGGACGTCCACTCCACCTCCTGAGCCACAGCCGCCCATAAGAAGGTTAGCTAACGTTCATGTTTGTTTGGCGCCGATACCGATTGCTGAGCATCGATGAGCCATGAAGCCCCTCAAACCTTGGCTACTATAGTGAGTATAGAGAGAGACTGTGGCCGACAGCATGGCTTGGAACCGGTTACTTCCTGGAACGATACGACCTCATGCTGCGGCCACAAATAACGTCATCCCAAAAGTGTTGCTGGAACCTTTTTCACGAGACCTTTTCTAGACACTCTGACATTACTGAGTGTGATACGACCACTCCGGTTAGTCGAACGTCAGACATGATGGATGCTGCTACAAACCTGAAAGTGTTGGACACGTAGCGTCTTCAAAGAGCAAGCGAAACCCCGCCGGTTTACCTTCTCACCTTGCTGCAGTGGGGCCCACGGGTGTTCCCCAGAACCACCACACCAGTGAGTGAGAGTGAGTGTGGTCAGAGGTGAAACAGGCTTGAAACTTTCAACCAGAAAGCACAGTCAAACGTTGCTTTTCAGTAAAACCGTGACTTTTCATGACAACTTTCCACTGCAGCATTTTTTTTTTTAGTGGCAACCTGTGCTTAACAATCTACCTCCACAGCTCTTTTCACCTTCCAGTCCTGTTGGAAAGCTGTGGGCAGCTTCAATTTCCTTTTCCTGTCACACCCATCAGCGCAACTTTTAGACATCTCGGTGAATACTGTTTGATTGAAGTGATGCAATCAAACGGAATGCTGTAAATACAGTAATTGAGGATGATTGGTTCCATAATGTGTACTTGTCTCCTTAGAAAGAAAAAAAAAAAAGCAGCGACTGCCTAGTTTAGTAATCTGTTAGGAGACTGAATCCTCAATATGTTACAGTTTGATTATAGTCGTTTTTTTTGCCGCCTGTCACAGTTTGGAATAACTTTTTTCCTCAAACGCTGCTGCAGAGGAAATGTCGAGCTTTCTTTATTATTTACTTGTCATTTCTCTATTACAGTTACAGCTTTTATGTATTAATGTCCAGCTGTGATGGCTCCCTTCCTTTCTTTTTCCCTTCATTATTTTCCTAAATGTCCACAATATTTTTTGATCGAATACCGATATTGCGTCGATCTTGTAGGGTTGATTATGGGTGCTTTCGCAAACTATTAACACGACAAGATTTCTGATAAATAGTCACCAGTAATGTGGATATGCTGAGTGGGGAAAGGCAAATAATAGCTCAGATAATAATAGAACAGTCTGGTAATCTTCGATAATTATTTAAAACGGGGAAAAGACACTTCTAAAATATGAGACAATATCTAGTGTCATTTCACGATGTCGATATAATATTAATATATTGCCAAGACCTACTTCCCACTACCCCACCCCCCCTTTCAACTACAGAGTAATAACCAATAATGACCTGTCTCTTCTTCGGGGATGATGGAAGAATGGAAACCTAGGCCAGCACGGCATATGTCCATAATTCTCTCATCTGCTTTCCTCCGCCTCAGAGGTGAGACGAGGGAAACGTACGAGGGGAGAGAGATGATCCATACAAATGGGGGCCATGTGCATGAAAGGCCAAAATGATGCTTCCGGCAGATGCACAAAAGGCCGTCACGCTGCCGGTGAGCACAAACACAATGCACGCACAAGCTGCTGATGGCGCATTGAGAAGCTACAGAATTCAATCCAGGCCCGGATTCTCCAGTCCACACATAGAAAATGTCAAATATCCATGACAATGATCGCCGCAGGAAGTGACCAGGAGCACGCCGTGCGTTGGCCTGATTTATAGGCGTAGGTGTGTGTACAGCATGCATGTGTGACGAGAGAGAGAAGATGGGTGGGAGAGTGGTCGTCCATCAGCCCCAGGACAGGGCTGTGGATGCTGATTATAGCATGGGGGGGGGGCGGGGGGGTCAGTTATCCTGATTGATCTACCTCTCTCCTTCCAGGTCACAGTTCAAGAATGACCCTTTCTCACTTTTCACTGGCAAACGTCCACAGCCAGAGCCATAAATCTACAGTGTGTGTGCGTGTGTGTTTACGAGCATTGTATATGTGTATTAGTGTGTCAGGCTTTCTTCACCCGGAATTCCAGCGGTGCTAAATAATTCAGAAACACTGCTCTCTGCTCTGGAAATATTAGATGAAATATTGAAATGTTGAAATTGCAACACAGAGCAGTGGATTCGTGGCACAAACAAGAGGTGGGGGTGGGGGGGGCAGAGGCGAGTTGACAAAGAGGAGAAGGGAAGAAGGGCCGAGACGAGAGGCAACACTTCTGAAAACTCTGCGTCACCTCGAAAAAGGAAAAAGATAAAAAAAAACCATATAGGAAGAAAGTGAAGCTTGTTTGTGTAGCGCATACATTTGAATATCTAATGTGCAATCATGTGACTGGTGTTTACCATGCGGCCTCATTTCGGAGACGCCTTGAAAATGAAATGATTTATGAATGAATACGTTCTGCATGCACAAAAATTAGGACATTGTGTTCTGATAATTCAGCTGTAGCCGTTAAATGCGGCTTCTTATGTTGCCCGTTGTAAACCGTTAAGAGTCTCCACTGTAGTATTTAAATTGAATTTCCCGTGAAACAATCATGGAATAATAAATGCTGCCATATTGTGTTTTATAGTATTGTAATCCCTTCCAGGTTGTGGCCGAAAGCAACACGCTGTCGGGAGTTTTTCGCGGTGTAATACGTGTCAGAGCTCCTGTTTTGAGCCATGAGAACCTTCAAAGCATTCACGGGGGATTTGAGGGTGATTTGGGTGAAGCTGTGAGGCTGTGAGGCCCTTTGATTTTATTCCGCTCTGTCCTCATCAGTCTCTTTGTTTATCCCCTTCTGCATCAGTCTCCTCTCTCTCTCTCTCTCTCTCTCGCTCTGTCTACCTCTCATCTGCCACCCTCCATCCATCTCTTTCCCTCTTTTTCATGTTGGCATCTTGGAGTGGGCACCGCTGGCTGCGGGAAGCTGCCAGATAGCCCGGCGGCCCCCCGGCCATGCCTGGCATTATCATTTTTGCTTTTGACACATTCAACCTCAGGCAATAACACTCTCTCTGCGCCACTCTCCTCCCCTTAACTCTGAGCCCAAGCCTGCCTAAATCTGTTTTTTTTTTTTACCCCACCCCCCACCCTCTTTATCTGTCTTCCTCACCTGCTTTTTTTGTCCAGCTGCAGCCAGATGTTGGCGCCCTCTGCACTTAAGATCCTCCGCCTCTCACCCCCTGCAGAACTTTCTCCCTGCCCATCAATCCTTTTTATCTCCCTTCCCTCCACTCCATCCCTGAAATAGACAAGTGCTTCACATTTACTTTACAATAACACTTATCCCCCCCCCTCCTTCTGATCAATAGCTCTCACATGGCAAACAAACAACGGCAGCAGCCAAACATTTGTCAGGCTACAGTGCACAGTGGTGTTTTTCCTCACAGTCTAATGCAATGACTAATTGGATTTAGAAATTGATTTGGGGGTGGGGGTGGGAGATTGTCACACAGTTTGGAGAGAAGGAGGAGAAAACAGAGGGCTCGAGACAGACGTCTAAATGGAGCCACTTCAGGCACCACTCCAGCTGTGCTGCGACACGCACTCATGATACTGCTCACACAGCATCTTATAAAGCCCAGCATGCACCTGGGCCTCGGAAGTTCTCCTGGAGGAACTTCCTTCTCCTGTGAAGTCTTTGCGTCTAGGTGGAGGAGGTGACATATAACTTGGCGTGAGGCCCTTCAAAGTGATCAGCAATGTGTTTATAATCCTTCGTTGAGCCGCTGCAGGAAGGTTCTGTGAAATACGCTCGTGTTTCTTAGTCCCGGTTCAAATCCTGGCGGCGGAGTTTTAAAGATTATTGTTGCAGACGCCAGAGCGGGCAGTGACAGACGTCCCGTCGACGGAGAACAGTTTCCAGGAGAGAAACAATTTAATCTTTAACTCAAACAAATCAAATCTGTGGTTCAATCCGGTTTTCTGCACTTTAGAAACATTTTCAAAAGAGCGTTTTTTTGAGTTTTTTTTTTTTTTTATTCCCCGCACAACTACTCCTGTCATTTTTCGTACGTGCTAACAAGTGCAACGCTATAAATGCTTTCAAAGGAAGATTGTCAGAAAGTGTGTGCTGTTACCCCAATTTGAGTCATTATCGTGTCTCAGCCCTCCTTTTCATGGCACATAAAGTGTGACATGTAGGGTAGCATTAAAGGGGAGACTTTTTTTTGCCTTCCTGTGTGCTTGAATTACAGGTTTTACGAACTTTGTTTCAAGCACACCCCTGCCTTAAAAGCAAAACCAAACTGTGCACATGCTCAGTAACTGCTCACATACTACGACATACATTTCAGAAGAGTAAAAGTACCATTATAAGTAAAAGTCCTACTTTCAAAAGTACAGGAGTATTAAAAGGAAAATGTACTTATTTTGTGGGAGAAATGGTCCCGTGATTACATGTTGATGATTCGTCAAAGAATAAGCAGCATTTTACTTTTGGAGCTGGTTTCAGTGGTTCCCATCAGTGGGTTTTTCTCCTTTTTTGGATGTTTTCATTTTACAACCTTAATCCTTTCACTGGGTTTTTATTTTTTCCAGGTATTGAAACTGTACTTGAAAAGGTGTTCGCTTAAAAATGTCTTGTTGAGTTACACATAGCAGGTGAATGGACTGCGTTTATATTGCGCTTTTCTCATTTTTGCAAATCACTCAAAGCGCTTTACAGCACATGTCAGCATTCATGCGGAGTCAGAGGCCAAACAAGGTGCCACACACACACACACACACACACACACCCACCCCCACACCCACACACACACAGTTGGCCATCGGGAGCAATTTGTGGTTCAGTATCTTGCCCAAGGTCACTTCGACCGGTGGACGACCGCTCCACCTCCTGTTCCACCTCCTGAGCCACGGCTCCACCTCCCGAGCCACGCCGCCACCTCCCGAGCCACGGCTCCACCCTCTTCCGCTTTTTTGTTCCAGTAAATGGTGACGGCCAAAATCCGAGATGCCAAACTCGAAGCTTCACAAACTGTCGTCGACAATCCAATGGGGTGACGTCGAGGTAAAAAAATAGCCACCGATTATATCCAGCACTCTGCAGAGAGCAAGGCCTTCTCTTTGTGACGCGAGTGTGTGTGCCGGCGTGTGAAATGAGAATTGAGAAGAGGGAAGCATGCGAGGGAAGCATCAGTTTCTAAAAGCTACGCTTGCAGCAGGTGAGGTGTGTGTACAAGACTAAGAACTAAATCCTGTGTGTGTGTGTCGCCGGTTTAGTTTCCTGCAGGTTTTTAGATGTTACTGACAAGACAAGTACACAATACATGACCTTCACGACTGGCGAGAGTCAGGACGGGGACCTGGGGGGGGGGTCATTCGGCAGTTTCCATGGTGACGACGCGTCGGTCACAGCTATCTATGAATGCCCAGATTCAAACCGCCCGTCGAGGGGCAAGTGGCTTGGCGCTACACGGCCTTGTATCAGACCTGGCACCAATGCAGTCGAGTGGACATTGCATGCAGGGCCCTGCCAAAGAGGCTTAAGCTGTGTGTGTGTGTGTGTGTGCGTGTGTGTGAAGCCTGGAAGCTGTATGTGCACCCAGAAGAGATCAAGAAAAGGTTTGTGTATGCTAATTTGTGAGAAATAAATACAGTCCATTCCATTCTCAAACACCCGGCTGCCTGTTGTGTACAGTTGTGGGTTCTTGTGAGAGAACCAGAGTGTCATGATAATAAAATAAAGGATTAATAAATCCTAAAGATAAAATTTCCAGATTCCCAGGATGTGTTTCCTCTGTGCGAACGGTGTACCTAACACATCTTGCCCACAGGCACTTTTCAGATGTTACAAGTCCACCATGTCTTCTTTTCTTTCCTTCACTGTTCACGATCAAACCGAGTTTGGCGTTTTTCCAACTCCACCTCCACTGACTGACAGCCTTGGTGCATGTGTGATCGCACATTTTATCTTGTTTTCTCCTCCATCTCCGGGGTCAGCAACCACGAACTGCCTCCATGTCCGTCTTGCGTAGGGTGAATGACTCTGATCTCGTGGAATCCATCTCCCAGTCGGCCACTCTGGGCTCACCTATCGCTGCCTGCTGACTCAAGCCAAACCCAAAGTTTCATCTAATCGTCCGTAGCCATCCCATCTCGAACCACTTGTGATTTCACAATCGCACAGAAACACATCCTCACAGAAACACACACACACACGTGCGCCCACACACACACACACACAAGCATTTCTGCAAAACCGTATTTTCTGTATCCACCCATCCCTTAAGTGTACGCTTGAACACAACACAATCTGAGCCGGATCACACACACAAACAAGCTATCCATCTTTATCACTTTTACAAGCAGAAATCCTCTCCCATTCATATGTACATAAACAAGAAACCATACATTCATGCAGTGACAGAGAGATAAATAAATGCCAGGAATGAGATAAATACATAGAAATGAACAACATGCTCAGATTGCTGATATGCCCGACGCCGCGCTCCTTATCTCCCACCTCGCCTGCAAAGAAACACATTGATTTGCAATCCCAAATGGGAGGTGGACGGGTGGAGGAAAATGAGAAAGAAAAGGCATCGGAAGACAGGTAGATCCCGGTTGAGGGGTTCACGTAGGTTGTATTCACTCACTTACCTTATCAGCTGCCATATTAAAGCTGCTGTTTCCCCCTCGTCCCCCCCCCCCCCCGTGCTCAAGCAATCGTGGTCTTCTTGTCAGAGCAATATTGCAACCCGGCGATGAGAGGCCAGATTAATGGGTGCATCAGGAGTGTGTTTTTTTTTTTTTTACCCGCCCTTCCCCGTGCAGCCCATAATGAACAATGTGCATGTTTTCCAGACCTGATGGGGAAGCTGCGGTGATAATTATAAATGTTCGGAGAAGTTATTATAGCATCCGGCGGGAGAGCGAGCAGATAGCAGGAAACGAGTTCTCAAGAGTGCGCGGCTAAAAAGGCATAGCAGGACGAGTGACATTTACATCCGCTGTTGATAAGGCAGCTGGGATCCACCAGGTACAACAGTGTCTTATCATCTGCTGCTGCAGGGAGCAGGCGAGTCCTCGCCGTTCAATGTCAAGGACATCAAATATGAAGACAGTGATGTAAATTAATATCAGCTGATACATAACCGCATCAAAAGATGAAGGCTGGTTAAATAATGTAGATCATAACGCGATTTAAGGTCCTATTAACAGGCAAAGCCACCGCAGTTCACCGTGCTACCTCGCCGCTTTGATTCTCAGCAGGCCACCGGGGCCAGCCATCACTGTCACTTTCCTCACGAAGGGTAATGGGATCAACCGTTTGACCTTTTTCATGCATTGTAACTTTATTAGCATCCATGGCATCCAGCCACATCCTCATAGGTAGAGAAAACTGATGTTTTATGCGCAGTGGGACGGGTTGAACTTACACTAAGCAGGAGCTGCATTATCGGATATCACATCACCACAAACTGGGACAAGTGTTAGAAAACCAGAGCGACTTAATTATTTTATGTTGGTAATTGATGTTTTTCTTTCCTGCCTTTTAGGATCCTGACTTGGAGAGCAGTGCTCCCGTACACAACGTCAGCTGGTGTGGAAGACCATGCTGGATATTCTTTAATCTAGTAACTGTAAACTGTAAATATAGAAATACAGAAATCAAAAAAAGAAAGAAAAGTAAAGTGTTATGCTTTGGTCCAGTATTAGGGGTGGGATGGTCTTTCAGGGAACAAAACAAATGCAGAAAATAACTTTTTTTTTTTTTATATTTATGTTGAAAAATATAAACATAAAGTGGCTCATTGGCCATAATGACACTGTATTATACAGTATTATACAGATACAGTATTCAGGCATTTAAATACTGACATGCTGTCAATACGAAAAAAGAAAAATAAATATCACAAATGTCTGGAATACAAATGTAAAGACTCTGACCGGTTAATAATTCCTGAGCTGGGCTGCAGCACAATGTTTGAAGTGCATCCTCAAACACACCCGACTCCCGTGAATAATGTCGGCACACAGTTCGCCACGTGTTGCTGTCCATCCAGCTCGACTAACCCCGCTGAGCCGACTCGCATAATACATCTGATGGAGAACAATAAAAGTGCGCTGCCAAAACTTTCCGGGGTGGAAACTCCAGAATGTCTCTTCCGTGTGTGCGAGTAGTAGACGTAAAAAAAACAACTATTTTGACAAATTTTGGGTCACAGGGCGCACGCCGCTTACCGATCCGCTTCGGGACAAATCGATGTACCACCCCCCCCCCCCCTTATTAAGTATAAACATTATGCTTAATGTTCAGTCAACAGTCGGAGCTCTCAGCTTGCTGCTTTGTACGACACGTGAACCTGAAGTCACACGTGAAGTCCACTTGATTGATTAGCTGCCGCTTTAAGAAAACATCACTGACAAAAAAAGGGTCAGCTTAAAAATGACAGATACAATAAAGACAGTAACATTCCTCCTCTTGCCTCTTAAGATGATCCTTGACTCGTACAGGTGCACAGTTTAAGTGCAATTGTGTGCAAAAGTCAAACGTAAAAATTCTGCTCAGCGATACAAATTTATATTCACCGCCGAGGGAACTCATGTGGAATGATTCTGAACTCGTCTGCTGCACTCTTAACCTCGCAGAGCCTTGATAGAGTGCAGCATGCCAATGTGTTGACACTCCCGTAGCCGTGCAGAGAAATCCCAATCACACCCGACATCGACACACAGATGCAAGACACGCCGACTGTCAACACCACCGGGCACTGAACCCACACGCACGTACACACACACGCACACACACACACACACACACAGTGACACCATTTGCAAAGACAGATTTGTCTGGGCACTGACGGACATAAACAATCTTTCCAGTAACTGACAAACTGCCGGCAAGACATACAGCACGCATGAGGTTGTAAAGCTAAAGATCCGCAGACACATGGGAGGGATTTGACTGACGGCATCAACACCTATTCTGTTTTTATGTGCACAACTATCACATGCACTCTTGATCATCCAGGGCTGCACCGGGGAGGCAGCTGACCTCAGTATTTGTATCTAGGAAAGGAGCGGTTTTAGTTTCTGTTTTTTTTTATTTTTTTTATTTATAGTCAGGCTTGTTTTTGTTTTTTAGTTTTATTTATTTAGAGTCAGGCTTGTTTTTGTTTTTTTTCTTTATTATATTTTTATCATCCTTTTTAGGATTTTAGATTTTTAGCCAGTAAAATAATACTTTTCCTTTTTTTATTTATTTGTTTTACCTTTACCAGGCGAGCCATTAAGAATACAGTCTTAAATTGGCATGACTCTAAAAGCTGCAACAATTCAGGGATTTCAGAGATTTTATTTTTCTATTCCCGGCAGAGTGGAGAAAAGCTTTTGAGAACCAGCATTTAATCAAACATGTGAATAAACTCTGGGACACACGACTGCTTTTAACCTTTATGTTCTGTTTGCAGTCCTGGAGACCCAGACCCCGAAAAACATACTTTACACTTAGTTATCAAAAGGAATAAATACGCTATTTTATCAAAAGGAGTACATCATATGTTTTAACGTAAAGAAATATCATTTAATAATGTAAAATTGTGTCACCTTTAGTTACTTCAGTATCTAAAGACATTTATTTTTTTTCATTACACAGACTGTTGCCTGCAAAAACAGAGAAAAAGTAAGTCCAACAAAGAAAACACAAGAGTGAAATGATCATTTAAAAACAAAAAGAATCATTTAAAAAAACAGTTAAATGACAGATTGTGACCTGAGAGAGGAGGCTGAAGTGTGTGTGTGTGTGTGTGTGTGTGTGTGTGTGTGTGTGTGTTGCAAAGCCTTGCATACATCCACAAATTACCTCCCAATCTTTTTTTTTTTTTTTCTGCTCTTCTGAATTGTATGTGAAGATAATGTAAACAAAGCAGAAACAGATACGGTACGACACGTCTGTGCTTGTAACACAGAACCCAGTTCTCCCAGTTCTCCCACTCTGATCCACGTAACCCGTCACATATAATCTAAATAATCACATAAGAGCTTCATATAATCCTCACATCAGCCAATATACTTTATACAAGCGATCACGTTCCTAACACTTCAACGCGCTTTCTAACTTTCTCTACTTTGACCCTGATGGACACAATCTAGCAAAGATTTGTAAAATATTTCACTTTAATGCAGCCTGAGAAGAGGTTTGGAGACTTTAGGTGCCTCTGTTGCTTCCCTCGTGGTGACGGAAGTGTTACAGCTCCCCGCCATGTGCAGCGGCGGTTGCTCTCCTACTATCCAAGAATAGAGCAATTTAGTTTGGTGTCCAAAAATGTAGAATTAAGAGCTTCTGTCATCCTGAGGGAGCAACAACGAGATGGAGAGTTGCAGCACAATATGAACACACACAGACAAAAGACTGGAGCCAACAGGGGGGACAATTGTGATTAGCGTTTACACTGATGACCCGACTAAATAATAGGCTGAAGCTTGCCGCCGGCCTCCTGGCCGTACACGGCCGCGCCAGCTGGGGGTTAAAAATAAATCGAATGACTTGTTATTTTCCTAACTGGGCACAATTGGCAGTGCTTTCTGAGGCCAGTCATCTTGGCGTGTGTTAAATTAGTCCCATTGACGGCGTGTTTACCCATTCCAAACACCGCAGGCATAACTTTGGAGCGGAGGCTTGTAGTTGTGATTACATATTGGGAAATAAAGGCAAAGAAAACAGGACTCAGGAGGAAATCCAGCGACATTGCTTTAACATAACTGCAACTCCAGTGCCAATGGCGCCTGTTTCTGCTTCTTCTTCAATTAGAACTAGATGCAGCTATGCTTTCTTTATTCTTTTTTGTTGTATGACTAGAAGCTCTGCTGTTCATGGAATACAACTTCATTATGGCTGCTGTGTGCCAGGAACTGTGGCCATTGCTCCGTCTTAACTAAAATATTGTAAATGGATTTGTAGATTTTCCCCCCCCCCCCACACAGATTGTATGAGATAACATCTAAATACAGACACGCCAAGAGATTCTAATGAGACCGTGTAAGGTCGTTTGTTCCTCGGAGACCTGCAAGCTGCACCATCCAAAATGGCTGACTGTAACCAAAACTAAAAAGGCTGCAGCGACAAGTGGCCACTTTGCCGAGTGTGAACACTCCATTTCACACCCCCAATCGGCGTGATTAACATACCGCGGGTGGTCGACTTTGAAAACGCTGCAATGCATGATGGGAGAGAGAATCTCTAACATGGTTAAAAGGCGGAAAGTGGGCAGGAAATAGAGAGTAAAGTGGGCAGGAAGGCAGAGGCTTCTAAAAAAAAAAAAAAAAAGGTAAAAGGCGAGCTGTAAAAGCTGTTCTCAAGGTTTTTAGAGCCATGTTATTTGGACTACTTAGGCCAAAATGCTCCACACCGGAGAGTGTGTTGCGACAGAAATTCCATCCGCCAGAGCCGGGGGAAAGTAATGGGCAGCATTAAAGAGAAAGGCCCTCCAGGTTTTCAAGATGGTTAGTCTGAGAGGAGAGGGGCGACTGCTCCGTAGGTCTTCATGCATATGTGCGTTTTGACCTTGAGGACACACCGCGGCGTGCGGCCAGCTGCACTCAAACGACATTTTATTTATATTCTTTGCCATGTATTCATTCCCGCAGTGTCACACACGCGGAGCTGTGATGCACATGCATACAAACAGCGGCTCAGACACTTAGAGCTGGGGATGTTTTTCACACATGCTCTGGCTGCTGCAGTGGCTTTTCCTCCAGAGACGCTCGTAGTTTGAAGTGAATATCTGTTTGACCTGGCAGATCGCCAGACGACTGCATAATGTTGAGAGATGAAGAGAAAAGATGACGGGGAGCGGTGTTATAAAGCACATGTCCTTTCCTATCGCTTTTCCTTCCCTCCTGGATGCTGGGATTTTCTTTTTTAGCTCCCAACAAGGTGCATTCTCGCCCCGACACGATCCACGTTTAGGTTGATAATCAAGCAGCGTGCGAGCGTCTTCATGTGTCACCTCATCCGCGCTCATCCAGGTGTGAGCTGAATGACAGGAAGGGACTTTATTAGTTTCATGGCTGCAACCCAGGAGTCATGGATACTACAGCTGTTTTTCTCATGAACTCCGGATAACGTGTGGATGATCGGGTCTGGACATTATCCCGAGTTTCCCTTTCACACATGCAGCACACGCCGGGACATCGTCCGTGTCAGAAGATATTCTCACTGACTGGAAATACTCTGTGTGGTTAAGGCGAGAGGTGGCGCCTGGGTAGAGCGCGCAGGAGGCGCGTGACGTGACGCGGATTACACCGCGGTCACGTAGCCGGTTTGTAATTTAGTCAAAAACCAACCAACACTCCTGTCGTTCCTTCAGTTTGTCTGGTGATTTTACGGACAGAAGTTCCCAAATCTCTCTCACGTTACACATTTCTGTTGACGTTTTCATGCAAATGACTCTTCTTCCTCACCCTCGGATGTTTGTTTTCTTCCGGTTTTGCACCAGCCGCTATAGAAACCTCATCACCTCGTGGGCCGTTCAGGCTCAATCGGACGTCACAAACGCTCAGTGCTCGCGAGCGAAGTCCGTTTGATGTCCTGCGTGACAGAATCGGACTTTTGTCTTCTTACGTGCGGCTCCTCTGGGTAATGTCTGGTTAAGTTCAGGGTTGCAGGACATGTGTGAGAGTGGCTTACGTTTGAACTCAGCTGCAGCTACTGCATGACTCACAAACACATGTGCACACTTACATACAGACATAATTATGTCATCATAATAACGACGCACTGGGGTATCCTCTCATCTCCTTTCTTTTCCAGTTTTTTTTTGCTCCTTCACCCCCTGTAGTCATTATCTAAATGATCTTTTTTGCAGCAAGCTAGCTGCCAGCTCTCTCTGCTCGTCTGTGTGGCTATAGGTCTCCTAGGATGAATATTCGCACAGTGTGTCACCTTACAACACCACATCATAAAATTATAAACACATACATAAATAAGCCACCCAGGGAGTAGAGCTGGCATTAGCATTAGATGAAGTAGAGTCTATTTCACGTCCCAGAAGGCGGGGGGGGGGGGGGCATCGCAATCTCATTTGCGTTGTCAACACTTTAGCGTTGTGGGGGCACTTTACAATCGCCTGCCACAGCATAATGTGTGCGTAAGTGTAGGCAACGTCATGCGACATGTTTCGGATTGTTTGAAGCATCACTTTCACGGGATAATTGTGCGCTGAAGGCGGCAAAAACCCCACACATAGAAACACTCAAACCAGGAAATGTACTCTTTCATAAATAGCAACACTTTACTGTAATTATACACACACACACACACAGAATTACAGCAACCTGAAGTTCAGCATCATGAAATGCATTAAAAACAGTTCAATCTCCTCATTTTAGATCCGGCTGCAGATTGATGGTTTGTTAAATCTGATCAGCTCGACTACAGCTCGTTTATCTCAACTGTCGGACGCCTCGCCATTCCTCAAATTTACAGCCCCGCTTTCATTAGATTTTTATGAAAAACCCAAAAAGAATATGAGTGATTTGCACCATAACGTGTCACAGACACTTAAGTCAGACTTCTTTGTGCTACAGTCCCTCTCTTGATCTTCTCACATATTGTTATTGTGATATTTGCTGCTCATCCATCTGCCGTCTCCTGCATGCTCCCTCCCTCCTTCCCTCCCTCCGTCCCTCCCTCCTTCCCTCTCTGACCGCACGTCTTCCTGTCCTTGAGGCGGGAGCAACATTATATGCAGTTTATTGAGCTTCACTCCATTTTCTGAGCTGATACTGCTGAATGGGCCTCTGAATTAATGAGGAATGCTTGTGCATCGCAAAGGAAAGTTACAGACAATGCAAGTGACCATTGACTCCGTCTTATCATGACATGAGGTCACTGCTCTGGTGACGAGGCCATGTCGACTCCAGAGCTGGTAAATGTCCATGTCTGTAATTAATATTGTATTATTATTTATTATTAAATATTTAATATTAAATAATTCATAATATTTTTATAATATTTATATGTTATATTTATATGTTAATATATGTTTATAATATTTTAATAAATATTTATTATAAAATATTTAATATTACATAATTTATAATATTTTTATAATATTTATATGTTAATATATGTTTATAATATTTTAATAAATATTTATTATTAAATATTTAATATTAAATAATTTATAATATTTTTATAATATTTATATGTTATATTTATATGTTAATATATGTTTAGAATATTTTAATAAATATTTATTATTAAATAATAAGTTTTACTTACTGAGTGAAAGAAAAATGCCAATTAAATGTGGAGCATTGTTACGTAATAAGTGATGAATGGTATTGTATTTGTTAAGGGATAAAGTTGTGTGAAAAGATTATTATTTGTATGTGAAGGCCACCGCTCGTGGTTTCTACTCATTGTTTTGGTTTTCTGGCACGTTACTGTTTTAGTTTTTCATCCTGTCGCTTTCGCTCACAGCAAGCAGCCGTTTAACAAAAACGCTGTAAAATCTAACAACTCTTCAGCATCAAACAACAAACAGAGAAAGTTATGTCCCTCACCGCCCCCCATCAAAGAAAACGTAGGCTAATTGTCTCCCCTGAATTTTAATGTTGATTATTATTCCGTTTGTATTATTATTATTATGATTATTATTCTTAGTATTTATTATTTAGATTACATATTGAAAATATTAATTTCCTATTTAAATTCTTATATTATTTCTTATTATTAGGCAAATTAAGTTTTTTTTTTTACATTAAAGCTTTTTTCAAGAATTTTTAAAAAAAAATTTTCTCATCCAATTTCTTTTCACATCCAAGTTTTTTCATGAAAACATTTTGGGTTTTTTCTCATCAAAGCTTTTTCCGTGAAAATTAAGTATTTTTGACATCCAAGTTTTTACAAGAAAATAAAGTTTATTTTCACATACAAGATTTTTTCAGGAAAAGTTTTTGTATTTTTTTCACATTCAACCTATTTTCATGAAAATTAAGTTTTTTTTCACCTCCAAGCTTTTTCGAATTTTTTTCGTATTTTTTCACATTCATGCTTTGTTCGGGAAAATTAAGTTTTTTTTTTTTTTAGGGATATTCAGGGACACGAGCCTCTAAGGATTTCAGTGAAATGATGCTGCGTGCAGAGTTAAACTACGGATGTGACTCATGTCGTCGTACCTTTGAGTTCACACGTGCACTATCGTCCTCGATGGGCCCAAATATGTCATCATCACCAAATGGCCCTTAGCGTCACACAAATGTAGCCTTCGATGCTCTCTGTACATTCTCCACTTCACATAACAGACTGTATCATCAAAGAGAAAACAGCGTGTGTGCGTGTTCACAACACTTCTATCTACCACCCACAGTCTGGCAACACGTTGGCAAGGTCACGTTCCCCTTCGCTGCACTCTTGTGAAAGATAAGGCGTCAAAACAAAACGGACTACAATGTAACAAACACGGAAACTTCCAGGAGCAGGGGATCAGTGCCGACCCTGGCTCAAGGAGACACAGAGAGGGAGAGAGGGAGAGATTGAATTCGGGGAGATGGAGAATAGGAGACGTCGGGATAATCCAGCCGCAGCTATAGTCTGCCTCCCAAGAGAAGGAGAGCAGGGAAGAGTGAAGTGGAGAAAGTCAAATAAACCTCTTTTTCTGTACTTTTCTTTTATCACCTGCCTCTCTGCCATCGCAGAGTCAATCCACAATGGAGAGAGTAAGCAGATTAGCTTGTTCGCCCATCAGAAAAGGGATTACATTTACCCATCTCCTCTGTCAGAGAAAGTTGACGCCAGGTGAAAATGTGTCGGGGAGCGAAAACTTTTTGACGAATCCATGAGTGATTGAGGTTTCCACGAAGAGAGGCTTTTCTGTGTCCCTGTCAAATTTACTTGGCGTGAAGCCAGATTTGCTCACGGGGAACATCAAAAACAAGCAGCACTTGATAGAAAATATGATCCCAGAAAGCTCCAAGATGGATTTGTTGTTCTCTATCCCACGGTGATCTTAAGATGTTCTCTCTTTGTTAATGGCAGTGACAGAATTAAATTTTTTAAAAAAATGTAAACGATATCTATAAATAAGTGATTTGCAGCTTTTCTCAAAATCATGGATAGAATTAAAAATATATATTATTCAAACACATTTGGCGCAATGTTTTGTTAAATTACAGTATAGATGAGACATGATTTACTATTTGAAACTAATTACACTTAGTTTAAAACACTACACACGGGTTTCTATGTTTTTTTGACACTCAGCATTATATGTTTTTTTTTTTTTTTTTTGTTGAAATGTTCACCTCCATTCGCTGGTCTCAAAATCAAGTCCATTTAAATAGTCTGAAAGTAAGCCGATCCTCCTGTGTGTTCACTACACTTTCTGCTTGAAAGTGAGCCTCTGGTCTTTTTCTGCCTTTGATGTTAACAAGCCTTGTTAATTGCCATAGTGAAAGAAGTTGGCTCCTGTGCCTACTACAATAATTATCCAGCCCTTACCAAGATTGATTCGCCGAAAAAAAAAAAGTGCATTTTCTGGGGAGGTCTCTTTGATGTAGTCGAGAACTTAGAGTGGGTAATAAAGAGGTTTATTGGTGCTGTTTGCTATTTTTCTGATTGGAGCAACCCTTGTGTGAATAAAGCAATTTATTGATACTGCTTGGCTGTATGTCAGCGGGTTGAATGGATGGCAGTGCTGCCGTTTGAATTTCAATGATTTGCTGGGACAATTGGCCAAAAAAAAAACTGACTCGGAGCGAAATGTGATGGAAAATGACGTGTGAAAAGAGATCAGTTTTGAGAAACTAACGGTACAAGAGGGCTGCGCAAATATCTGAGATAGCTGCAGAGACAGTGAGCGAGTGCAGCAGAGATTAAGTTCGGCATAGGAGGGGAAATAAGCATTTCATCGTCAAAAAATAAATCAATGAATTCAATTTCCAGGAGAGCAAAAATGAGTTTGAAGCAGGGCTGTAGCCAGGGTTTAAACAAAAATAAAAAAATGACTAAGCTCACTAGTAACACCAGCACTCTCCTCAGCTCTCTGAAAAACATTAGGCCACAAACTGAAAAGAAGATCTCATAATAAAAAAAATTATTTATTTATAAGGAATAGCCCGACGTGTGGGGGAATATGCTTATTTACTTTCTTGCTAAGGAGGTAGATGAAACAGCTAGCGTGGCTAATAAAATCCACCTCCCAACACTGAAGCTCGCTGATTAACAGCTCATGAGTCGCTCGTTTTAATCTGAGGAAAGATTTGAAAGAATTATACCTTACCTGTTACCGAGGCTTATGTGCCGGACCGTTTCTTGGCTGGTCGCAGTACCTTCCCGGAGCCTTATCGTAACGCGTTTTATTTTCCAACATGAAAGTCTAAATGGCGCTTCAAAGCCTTCTCAGAAATGCTGAAGACTTTATGTATTTAATATTTTTGTTATTGTAAAGATGGGGAAGTTTTGACACATTGAGTAAAAAAAAAAAAAAAAAAAAAAACCCACTATAAACCAGCTTATAAAATCCCCGCCATGCGTGTGCGAGAGACTAAAATGAATGCGGGGAAATTCCTGGCTGAGACATAACTGTAAAAAGGTGGAAATATTTTCATCTAAAAAAATAAAAATAAATGTTTATAGTTCATAAAACACAACTGCGCTGCAGTGTATTCAGATAATGACAGCTCTTGCTTTACTGTTCCAAATAACATCAAACTTAAATGTCAAACAGCATCAACACAATTACATCAGAGGTCCCGCTGTTTGACTGGCAGGTAAGCTCACAGGAAGTTCACATTTTGAAATAAAACACAGCTGTAGCTATTACACCACCAGCTAAGATCTGTGACCAGTGCTGCTGAAGTTTCCTTCCATTTTTGTTTTTACTTTAACTTCACCGAACATTATTTTTCTTCCGCAGAGTGCACTCGCACGGAGGCACCATCTACTGATTTCAAAACCTAATGTCTCCCAACAGAGGGAACAAAGACCTGAAATCCACAGATCTCCAGGACCAAACGACACATAATACAGGGAGATGAAGGGAAACAATGAGCGGCCACGGTAATAACACAAAAGGAGCGGGAACAAATGGAGACGGATGAGAGCGAGCTTTTCTTTGTCATTACGCAGGCTGACACCATCAACAGCCGAAGGACAGCACAGACTCCAAGGTGCATTCGAGCGTCGTCTCTTCCTTTGAAATGTGACCTCTGCACCGAGGGAGAAGCCGCTTTTCTGCCATTTTATTCTCTCAACATAATCTAACTTCGGTGATGAGCCCCGCTCTCAATTTTAATACCCGAGACAGGAAGCAGGTTTGAAATTCTCTCTCAAATGTTCTTCTTTCATCTTTCACACGATTACGTCCGACGCCAACATTAACTGTTGGAGCTAATATGGGTGTTTGCCTGGGATTTGCACTCCAGGCAACAACATGGTTAATCGTATGCTTCGTGGTTCTGTTGATGCATAACCCAAACCTTTACGGTGGCGGCACTCACTAGTCCATAACATAAAGCAAGCTGCAAACTCACCAAACCAAACACGACTTCAAGGTAAAGAAAACAAACTCAAGCTAGTTATTTACCGCAGCGCCAGTTAGCTAGCTAAGCCGCTAAACCTTTGCAGTGTTTATCGCCTGTCTGGCACCACAGAAACTATACCATAATTGCCATGTACAGATATTGTCGAGCGACATCATTTCAACCAAAAAAATGTATTGAATTGAATCTGGGGTTGGACAAATTCGTCCAATATCACCACTCTTATTGCTGGAAGGCTTGAATTATTTGAATTCTGGTGACCAGCGGACCACACCTGGAGCAGGAAGAATACATTATTAGGAAGAGGAACACAGTGTCAGCGGGCCTCATTGGCCCCAAGGTCAATCCCAATTACTCCTTTCACCCGCTTTAAACACAGCAAAGAAGTGTGATGGTCTGGGAAGAAAGTCCAGCTCTCTCTCTCTCTGACGAGGAAACTGGAGGTGCAGAGTAACAAGAAACACATGCACAGCATCTTAAAGATGCTTTCAGGGACAGACATGTCCCTTTTAAATTTAGATTATGTTCCAGCAGACACAGAAAGTCCATTTCTACAGTTAGTAACTGGCTTAGCAGACCCACTGGCTATCTCTATGAACACGGGATTGCTCTCCTGCTCCTCCTCCTCCTCCTCCTCCTCCCTGCCTCCAGTGTCGCTCTGTGAGGCTGATGCTCTGGATAAGCACACAAGAAAGTGTTCTGGATGTGTGGACAATGCAGATCAGGGCCAGGGTGTGGTCTGGGCTCTCCCAGAATGCCTGGTTTATGCTCAGATTACGCTCAGTATGGTGTGCTCTGTGGCACCATGCTCACTAACTGTCATGGAAAAGACTTCGGCTGAGATTGTAGTCGTTTATCCACGGCGCCTGGAAGCGGCCGAGTCCGGGAAAGGGGTGTTCTAAGTGTCGGAGCCGTGAGCCACCTTCGCCCCGGGCCTTTCCAAGTCGACTGAGAAGTGTAATACATATATGCTTCATTATGAAACTGCCAGGTCTACCTAGACTGTAGGTAATTAATGGGAAACGCTAGATGAGTCATGAAAAAGGAGAACAGTAATGCAGTTTTCCTTTTGAAACAAGCAGCGAAAAAAGTTGTAGCATGACGTGCTTGAGTTCATTTCACATGAACTATGTCGCATTCGCACATTGCAAGGTCGGTGCTGAAACTATGGATGGATGGATGGATGGATGGATGTATAAATGGATAGATGGATGGATGGATGGATAGATGGATGGATGGATGGATAGATGGATGGATGGATGTATAAATGGATGGATGGATGGATGGATGGATGGATGGATGGATAAATGGATGGATGTATAGATGGATGGATGGATGGATGTATAAATGGATGGATGTATAAATGGATGGATGGATGGATGGATGGATGGATAGATAGAAGGATAGATAAATG
>CALSCE010009526.1:5784251-5799829 GCA_943593645.1 Bovichtus variegatus | reverse complement strand
ATGGATGGATGGATGGATGGATGGATAGATAGAAGGATAGATAAATGGATAGATGGATAGATGTATAAATGGATGGATAGATGGATGGATAGATGTATAAATGGATGGATAGATGGATGGATGGATGGATGGTTGGATAGATGTATAAATGGATGGATGGATGGATGGATGGATGGATGGATGGATGGATGGATGGATAGATGAATGAATAGATTGGTACTTCACTCTTCTGGTTTGTTGGCAATAAATAGATGCAGAAGTGTGTAGTTAGCCTGAGCAGCGATGGCTACCATGACTGAACACACACAGATAAAGCCACCTAGACAAATACAAACCCTACAAAAGACAAAAAAAGTTTTAAAGAAATAACATAGAGACGTGTGCTTTATCGACACCATTCTTTAAAATGGTCCTCAAAGATGGCGGCCCTCATTGTGAGTCACCCAGAGTTGTAAGGACAAACAGGACCCAGGGCGTCCAAATTACAGCCAACTCAGGATCAAACACTCCCTAAAATGAGGCAAAGTTTCATCTCTTAAAAGTGCCCGTCGATTGCAATCTTAATTAAAAAGCCTCCCTCTCTCTTTGCCTGTCTGAGCCGGTGTCTCCTTGTGTATACATGGCTCCCTCTCTTCGTCTGCAGGAGCGATGGCTGCATTTGAGGACAAGCTGGAGTGATTGATGGCTGAGATACTGGGAAATGAATTGCTGATTTAAGCTCGAGGCAAGACAGGTTGGAGGGAAGTGAAGTGTGTGTTTGTGTGTGTCTGTGTGTGTGTGTGTGTGTGTGGGGGGGGGGGGGGGGGGGGGACAGCAGCTCAGACAGCACAAGGCAATGACACGACGACACAAGCCAGGCATTATCTGGGGCACCACAGATTCACACGTCTCACAATGAAGCATTCACACATTCCTGCACATATCCGGCTCCTTCTGACGTGCGTTTTTTTCGAAAACTGACAGGGAAGTAACGTGACGGATCACAATCTGACGAAATGCCACACACACGTCATCATGACCCTATGAAACAAGTCCACCTGCTCACATACCAAACTTCCACCAGGTTTGCGCAAGTTTTGCAGCAAAACCCAGACAGGATTCATCCTCGAATGAGAGCGACACGTGTGATGGGTTCTTCCTCTGCGCTGTCAGTAAGCATCACTCAGGAAACCCTCAGGCTTTGGTGCTCATAAAATCACAGATATGTGAGCGAGAAAGCTAAGCTTACTTTTGATCCAGGCCACAGTTGTGTGTATTTAACCAGCAATGAAGCGGCAAGGAGGTTATTGCCTATACCTGACAGAGCAGCCGGAGACTGTACTCCAGGAAATCAAGTTTTAATATGACTCGGAATTTCTGTTTGAGGAAGCATTAACTGGCTGACACATTTAACACCCTTCGAATGCATGCTTCTGCATTTTCATCTTCTCTATTTGGACTGTAAGAATCCTATTTGTGCAGAATTGACTGAGCGCTTTGGCTAAGGCTGCCTCACACAGATGAGAGGGAGAGCAAAGAAAGAGACGGATAATACAAAATCACAGCCAAGGAGCAAAAATGTGTGGGCATCACTGGCAGAAATTATTTACATCCCACTTTTCTGGCACCTTTTTATGTGCTAATAGACTGCAGGCATCTTTTGTTACAGAGGTGGTGGGAGGCAAAAAAAAAAAAAAAAAAAAAAAAAATCTACTGAACAACTGCAAAAGTAAGCATCAGCACAACTGGCTGACAAACAGCCACGAGCCTCCAAAACAAACATGCAATATTCAACCTGTGCCTTTTTCCATTTCAGCCGGAGAGCTCATCGAGAGACGGAGAAATGAGCGAGAGTGATAGAATGGAGAGAAAATTAGAGGAGGAGTGAGAGATAACAAGGTGTTTATGGAAGACGCCTCTCTGCTATGTTCCCCCCAGCTCACATTAGGGTAAACAGAGCGCTGAGCTGAAAGGAGCGCACAGGGAAATGCTCCGCTGATAATGGCCGTGATGGGAGACGATGATAGCAATCACAGTAACCACAATAATCACGGCCAATTCTCCGGGGATTTTTTTAAAGCATCTCAGCGGTGTGTCTGTTGTGGCGTGTGTTTTCGTATGCGCGTGTCCATAGTTCGGTGCGTGTAATGAACCCTGAGAGAATCATTGTGGCAGTAATGGCCCACTGTCCACCTCGAGGGTGAAACAATACTGGAACCAGACGCTATCAGAACCTGACAAACTCGTCAACAATACTGGCAATAGGCTCAACTAGATCCCCCGCTAGTTACTGCAAAACTGGGGGGAAATACTGTTTTGATGAGTAGTGTTGAAAGGAGAGCAAAGAAAAAAGCTGTTGCAGGCCTTTTAAATGGTGCTACAAGAAGAAGCTATAATCTATTATTCCAAAATGTTTTGTGTAACCTGAGAGGTGTTTGAAAGGATGACGAGGGGGGGGTCCAACTTGTTACCGAAGCTTCTTGTCAATCAGGAAGTGAGTGGAGATGTTTTCTCTGTTTATACATTTTGAAAGTACTGCTGTTTTACAGGCAATTACACTTGAAATGTCTGTAGCCACTGGGATAAGTTTCCCAAATAGAGAGCGAAGATTTCTCAGCCAAGATGATACTTTGAAGATGAAATTGAAATACTGATTACCTTATGATTCTGCTCCTAATGCCTGTACATGATTAACCAAGGCAGGGGATAATGTTGCGACGCATGCATCATATCTGTATAGAACTCAGAGGAAAGGATTTGCTTCAATGGACAAACCTCCGTCAGATTTTGGCATCGAGACTGGACACAATGGTTCCAACAAGAGGTTAAAAAAATATTTTTGGTGTTGTCCATACATTACAAAGTAATTTAGACCCAAATTAGTTGGAAAATCCACACTTTTCTATATTTTTTTTCATTTATCCCTTTATATGCAGACTTAAAGATGCATACGTTTGCCTCAAGCAGCAGCATTATGCAGCAGGAAGTTGCTCCTCTGGGACTGAAATGCATCAATGAATATACAAATGAGATCTGTCGGAGCTCACAGTCATATATGTGAACCTCTGTTGACTGTCCCACTAAGCAAAAAGGCCATTAAATAATAAAAAAAAAACACATTTCTCCTCCAATGAAGCTAACGCCGTCCTTCCAAGTGATTTTACCGCCTTCCATCGATCTGAGTCACATTCACAATACCCTTCACTGTTGTTTTGTGGCAGTCTGTAGTGACGTCTACATAAAAGAGCAATCGGACACATTTCTCTACTTTCCCCTGCTTAACGGCCTCGTCCATCTTCTCCTCTTCTCTAATGACCCACCAGCCATGAGCAATCAAACAATTACCTGTCAGGCAGGGGAGTACTAAAACACGCCGCCGGTTGCTTCCAGAGCGGTAATGTGGAGGACGCGTTTGATCCGATAAGACATCGGGCAGGCGTGTCTCTCGGCCCCCGCTGAGTGTCACCGACCCCGGCACAGAAAGCCCTCATCTGTCCCCGAGGAGATAAACACCGGCCCCATCCTTCTCTCTTTTCAGCCGTGATGAAAAGACGAGGAGTGAGACGGAACGCTCAGCAGACACTAGCTATGAACGGAGGGTCAAAGTCGCAGAGCGCCGTTTTATCGCAGCAGTCAGGGCTCAGGTCGCTTAGATTGATCTCCTGTGGCCACAGGTAACTGATGAAAGGTAAGGAGAAGTTAAGCAGCTGTAGCACTGCTCTGGCTGCTACCTGCTCTACATGGAGTGATATTGAAGCATATTTTAAAGTGCTTAATTAGTGCAGGTACAGCCTCTCAGGGGGTTCGAGGTGGGCTGAGTCTTCGGATTCAGCGGAAATGGATCCCACTCCAAGTACAGATTTAAACGGCCTTTTCTAAAACTTCATGCAATATCCCATTTCAATAAAGAACAACCACAGCCAACTGTGTAAAGCTGTTCAACTGAATGCCTATACACAGTGCAGGAACACTATTCCCTCAATTAAAACAGCCATTCATTCTGATTCCCATCAAAAGCCATCGGCACTTAGTAACAGCTACGTAAAAGCTTTTCTCACAAACCAGCAGCCGACAATACGAGTTTTTTGTTTGTTTTTTTCAATCACACTTCTCACCGACAAGACCTTTAGAAAGGTGCAATCAAGATAATTGAGCAGAGTTGTAAACATGTCAGGTGTTGTCAAGTGCAGTCACGTGGGAATACAAGGGCATATTACCCTGTTTGTGATGGATGGAAAACATGAAGTAAATATGGCTTAATATGGACCCGTTTGCAAAGTCACTTTCATTATGTCAAAGTGCAACGTTATCAACAATGTCACGTCAGAAAAACCACATATAAAGTGGCAATTTCTCTGATGAGTAATTAGATGATTGGAGATTGCTCTGACATCAATGTGGCATGATGAGAAAAAGTAATAACATCTCATGTTCAGCCAGGACGAGGGAAGACCAGCGTTGGGCTTCATTAGGGAACATAACTGCTCTGTTCTCAAGAACCACACCGGTTAGGAAAGCAGAATATGGGATCGCAGACACAATACTACAAAAACAAAAAAGCGCACCTTCACATCGACACACATATGGTATATTCATGGTGTCTTCACGTGGGACATGCGTCCTACATTTTGGACTGTCGAATATTAGTAAAATTAGAGAACTACACCGGACTCCTTTTGCTCCCATCATAAATCACTACGGCCACTAGGGGGCACCGCCTAACATCAAACATGGGTCGTAATAAGGCGCTCGCACTGGTTTTGTTGTGCGAGGACAACTTGCACCGAGACGTGCAGCAAATCTCTCACAGTGAACCCCATCCTCTCCCTGGACCCATGAACCAATGCTATCTTTTAGTTTTGTCCTGTAAACCATCTTCCGCAACATTTTCAGATTACTTATTCCCTGCTTTCCATTACAAATAGCATCTGTCTTGCTCACACACACACACACATGACCAAACCGCCGCTCAAGCACTCACTGGTCTTGGTTTGAAAATGCTCACATCTAACTCTGTCAACTCTGGATGCAGTAAGTCAGTGGAGCCAGTAGCAGTAATGGCTACATATTAAAGAGTTGTCTTTTAAAGTGGCGGACTCCATTACGGATTCTGTGTAATGACGCTTGTCACTATGATCTACTCTGTAAAGATCGCTTCAGTCCACATGTTGAGTTGTAGCCTGGTGCTACAGCCTGGATGACTGCTGTTGTCTCTATTCCCCTGTACTCCTGAACAGGATTATGGGTAATGTAGTTTGTCAAGCATTGGAGCATTTGTTCAGATTGCAGTGTGAACTAGGGCTTTAAATTCAGATAGCATTGTCAGGCTTTGGCGAAGTTCTCACTGACTGAGCGCTTTTATAAAGTGGGACAGCAAATAGGCCAGGAACCAGACAGCACAGAGGGGAAATGCCACATCCCATAAGAAACAGCAGGATGTTGGCCAAACGTGGTGCAGTAATGCACAGACGCACACACACACACACAAACCCGCGCTCACACAAACATTTCATGAAAGCTCAGCAAAATAACACGACGTGCAGCTGTCTCATTCTAAGCAGCGCCGGCACCCATTGTGGAGCGTATCCCGGGAGATCACAATGCACTGACAAAAAAAAAAAAAAAGTCTTTATACACCTTCCTGTGAATTTCCAATATGGCTTCTAATGCGGCTCTACTGTATGTTCCCTGGAGTTGAAGGCAGCGGGGGAAAAGAGGAAGAGGAAAGTGGGAAAGTGATGGTTCTGCTCCGAGATGAACTGAAGCTCTTTTTTTTTTTTTTTTTCCAGAGAGCTTCCTTTCATCAACTGATGCTGATCCCTCCATTTGTTTCCTCTTTTCAAAGCAGTGAAACAATAAAACCTATTCATCATGGGGAGGAGGAAGACGCAGCAATCCCATCATAATTATGGACGGTCCACATGGGAATAGTCTCGCACTAAGCGCTCAGTCTTCACTCTGTAGGCCCTAATTGCTGTAGACCACATATCACATTTCCTTAATTCTCAAGCCAGGCATTTTGAAATTCTCCATTAATTCCATTACAAAAGGGGAGCTGATGTTTTTGTCGGTTCAATTGAGGAAAGGGAGGAGAACCGCACGGTTTCGCATTAACGCTCACAGTCGGCCAATTAGCCTACTGGTCGTTTGCACAGAAGAGGCTCGCCCATTTGCTTCAGCACATTTCTGCAGTTTTGTCCCTCCCGAGAGATGACAGAGAGCAAGGACAGGACCCTGTTTAACTGTATTTGATGAGTCCACTCCCTTAGCAGAGAAATCCGCTCTGGTGCAAGGACAATGAGGCAATTCAGCGCGCCTCAGATTACATTTCTCTGGTAGAGATACAGAAAATGATGGACAAGTTTCAGGTTTCTTGGTAATATCATCAGAGAAACTGTAATTTTCTCGTGCATTTCCTGTGCCGGACCTCGTGTGTCACATGCCGTGGTCGGACTGTCCAGAGAAAGAAATTCTCCATTTTAAACGTTCTCTCTTAGGAGCATGAATTCGCCTTTGACTCAGCTCAACGTAGACGTTTCCCTGCGCTGATGTTTCATCTTTAATGAAAGATTGTTTCTAATGTTCCAAGTTGTCAGACAGGGCAGGAACACGGAGCAGCAGGCGACGCGCTGTAATGTTATGCTGCTGGAGTGGAAATGACGCCATTGGCTGTGTGTGGAGAGAGACAGGAAGGACGGTAATTGTATTAGCTCCGTCGGTGTCGCCAAACCCCAAACGTGTATTTCTGCATTGTTCCCAGGGGTTTATGCTGCACGGCCACTGTTGTACGTTATTAAAAATGACAAGAGCCTTGTTGGTTCAATTTATGACACACCAATGTTGAGGCGTTCGCAAACACAATCAGACACACACGAGCGCGGCGTCTGCACACCAAACGCACAAACACCACCGGAAGAAAAGACGCAGAGGATCCAATTAATCTTTCTGATGTTAATCAAGAGCCATAAAAACTTTAACCAACATCTGTACAGCATTCGTAAACAGCGGCACGGCAAATTCCTTTTCCTGTCACTGATGACAGGAGACAGATGACATCGTTAAAGTCCCGCCAACTCACAGTAACCTACTTCCATTTGACTTTGAAGGCTGCATTAGGCACAAAAGGGGCAAGAGAGCTGGGAAAGAGCTACTATAAAATACTGTATATATATATATATATATATATACAGTATATATAATGGGCTACAGTTGTCACATGAAAGAAGCTGATGTGTTCCTCCTTGTACTGTATTGCACGGACTTCCACCGCTCTCCCTTACCTAGCATACCTTTACATTATTCCATATTTTACTTCTCCTCCCTTGCGGTCTTTAGAGTATATCCTCCGGCGCTGCCACTCAAGCTTTAAATAGCCTTTGCACCTCCCCTCTTATGCTCCCTGCCCTGCACAGTGCTAAGAGAGTACATGCTGTACAGCCCCACAGTGTATTTGTAGAGCAAAGAAGAATCAGTGTTTGAATGTATATTTGAGTGTGATCTTCGCTCTGTGGCTCCCTGGTTGATCAGCTGCCTTCATCTCTCTTCTACAGTTACATGGCAAAGTAACAAAGGGCCCTCTAGCTATCACCAGCAAATGTAAAGTGTATTATCAATTAAATGCCAAGCCTGGTATCCTAGGAGTTACATTTATATTCCGCAGGTCCTAGTTTACACCCAAGGAAGACATTAGTGTGACCTTTGTATAAAGATACAGCACGTTAAAGTGTGGAGGTCGTGAGCATCGGCTGCACCGGAGTCTGTGTGCATCTGCAATTACAGGTTTTTTTTATATATAGTGCTATAATAAAAACAAAGGTTTTACAGTAATCACAATATGTCCCCTGATCTTAAACAAGTGTTTTAGTTGCCGTACCTTGGACCTAAATGAAATCAATATTTGGCCGTTTGCATGCAGCTCAACAAGCTGTAAACAAAACACTGACATGTTGTCTTTCACCTTTATAAAGTATATATATATATATATATATATATATATATGGCAAATATTATCCTGAGGGTACAAATGTGTCTTTTTAGTTAAAAATTTTTTAAAAAAACCTACAGCATTGATGTGCTATTATAAAAAACACATCAAAACGCATATTCACTGACATATTTGTATGTTTTTCAGATTCTGTTGTATGAAATAACATACATTTTCAGTTCATCGTGCTAAAGTACCTCTTCCCCAAAGTGTGAGAGCTGAGACATTTGATCCGTTTTACCATTTAATGTTTAGTCATCTTGGATCAAAATTATAGTCACATTTCAAACCCTGTATGTTTCTATGGACATGACAGTCACATAATGACACAAAGCTGGCTTCTTAACTTGTGTGCAACACAATAAGCCTAATTGTAAAAGGCATACATTGTCATTTGGGGAAAGTTCCCTCAGTCAAAACTACAAACAAAGACAATCCTTTTTTTAAAATTAAATTTTTTATTCATCCACTCTGGAGGGCATTTTGAAACGTGTGTTTTAACGATAGAAAAATGCTATCTTAGTTTGAATGGAAGCCCAGAAAGGAGAGGAAATGATTACATTTTCCCTGCATTAGATTGGACGTGGCCTCACTTTCTGGCTCTAAAGCTTCATTTGAAAACCGAGTAGGTGGGGTGCATGTGAAAAAAAAACAAAAAAACAAAAAATGCTGCAAAACTGCTAATGTACGAGGTCTCACAAGTGTGTGTTGTACAGCGTTCATTTATCACATCTGTTTTCCTTTCTCTCACACAGACACACATGCACACACACAGACGCAGACACACACACACACACACACACACACACACACACACACGCACTCACTATCTGTCATCAGTGGCCAGTCAAGGTCAGAGGTTTGTATTTTTAGTCGGCGAATAACAAAACAGCTCGTCCTGCCCGACATTGAAAGACACTTTGAGCGCGAGCGTCCGTCCCCCAGGCCTTGCATCATTTAAACCGAGAGCACGGCTGCCGCTCCCCAGACGCCCTCGCGATCCTCATCACGTCACCGCTGCCACGGCCACAGTAGCCACGGTAATATAAGCATCACAGCAGTGACCGAGCAGAGCAAGCTATTTAGAAAGCAAGCGGCAACTCCACTGGGGGTGAATGAAGAAAATACTCCCACTGCTTCACACGTGGTGGTTAAAGCCAAGCGGCAACCTGAGGGTCTGATAAGTGAAGCCCATGCGGGAGAGCTTTACACTTGCATTTTCTCTAATATCCAGCGGTCCGGTTGCATAGAAGTCAATGAAAAAATAACCCCATTTCACACTCTCACAAGGTATTCTTCAACGCAGCATTATGTTCGTTCTGTATATTATTGTCCCACGATAAAGCAGGGTATGATTTAGGGCGGGGCTACCTGCTGATTGACAACTGATTGATAAAGTTTGCCTTCAGATCGGACAGCAAACCCCAAAAAAACAAGTAAATTTTGAGCGTACCGAGAGCTTGAGTGCTTTTTACCATCGCAGAGTAACCGCCCCGACATGTAGTACAAGCTTTACAAGTAGCCTTACTGTTATATGCATCAAAGTGCTCGCGTGGCTTAAAGCCCGAATTGAGCTTTTCCACCATTTATTCTTTTCAGCAAAGCAAATGTTTGTTTATTTTTCCCTGTGCTTGCTCACGCCTCAAATTGGTATATAACAAACAGCACTCGTCAGGGGGGGAATAATAATGAAAAAAAACACCATGTTTATTCCCAGTAAAAAACCATGGCAGTAATGGAGGTGATGGAATTGTATGTCGAAGTAAACATGGGATTTCTCCCATTGAGGATTTTGCCCATATTGCACTTGTCGAGGGATTATTTTGTCTCTTAGCTCCACCGATGAGCCAGGAGCTGAGAAAATCCCTCGTATTCCGCACAATCTGCTGCACTTCATCCTTACTCCAACTGCAAATAACACCTCCATCAACGGCTGAATCAGACAACATAGACAAACAGCCCATAGCCAGTCGTCTGGGCCTAAAGCCAGACACTCAAAACGCTTCTCCTTACCCTTCCGCCACAAGTGAAAAGACTTGACAAATTAAACACAATACTTCCAAAACCTATCCAGTTGCCTCCATCAAAGCACCGTCAAGAGGAGCACAAAGGGTTGGATAATCTCCCAATTTACAAGTTTTACATTGGACGAGCTGTAAAACTAATTGTTATATTCATTAGCTATATTTTGCTTATTGCACCAACAGCAAGAACGCAGCTATATTAGTTTGCATTTTTCCGTTTGTTTCACTGAACACAGAAGTGGCAATCCCACACTGCAGGTCCTCAGCACGTAGAGCTCTAATATTAGAATCAATTAGAAAACAATCTACATTTCTCCATGTGCATAACAGCTTAACTGTTTGTCCCTACAAAGCAAAAAGTCCTGGTTTCAGTAAGCCCTTTTTTTTTTCCTGGTAGGAGAATGAGGGGGGCTCATAACCACTTAAGCCTCATCCCAGATGTTAAGATAGAGAGGGAGACAAGAGTCAGCTGCTGAAAGATTAATAAATGCTGCTGAAAAGCAGGATAGAAAAGGCTTTTAGAGGTACTCACCCCGACGGGGGTGGAAAGGCATTGATTTTTTTTTTTTGTTGAAGCCATCGCTGTCGTTTGGCAAGATGGGGGCTTCGTAAGCAAGCTTTTAATGATAGCAGCCCCGGCCTCTCAATGACCTGTGAAGTGTGCCTGTTAAGGAGGCGCGAGGTGTTTAGCAGCCGGGATCAAAAGCGTTTCCCTCTCCTCCTTTGATATCAGCTCGTTTTTCTGGTCGTTGCCCAGATTTCAGGCGGACAGATCGATGGCGGAAAAAGTGACACCTAAGTGACGGATCGATGATATGGGTGCGTCTCCAGGCGGCCAGCGGGAAAAAAGATTGTACTCTTGTCTGTGTGTCAACCTATGACATTACCGCACCAACACACGCCCTCCATTACGCAGATCAATAGAGATTTCACTCTTGTCTATTTTAACAGATGCCAGAAGAAGGAGTGATCCAGTGCTCGCTCACAATATAAAGACAGACATATGAAGGAGCTACAGTGCGTCTCATAGGGATTTATAGTATGATACACATACAGCGGGATGAGGAGGCATAAAACAGAGAAAAAAAGCAGATGTAATCCAACCAGGAGGGAGATGGTCATGGACAGACACCGATGGAGATTTACAGCACCCAGAGAGTGATATATAAAGTGTAAACAAGCGACAGATTGCTTGCCATCCACCCACACACACACACACACACACACATACACAGACAGACGCACGCACACACACACGGCTGCATTCCATTCCCGCGGAGCCGGCCCGTTGCCCCTGGCAGCCGGTGCTGGTAATGGCACTGCACTGGCTCAAAAGTAGTGCAAGCGCGGCGGTCGCCAAGCGATAAACCATGCACGCTGTTGAGCTGAATGTGGCAGAACTGGGCAGCGAGGATAAGAAATTAGTGGTATGCAGCTGTGACACCAATATCAAAGAACAACAACAGCGCAAACTGGGAAGGACGTGTTTTAGTTGCAGTGACAAAATAAAGCTTTATCGCTACGTCTCAATCTGTAGTAACGTAACGGATCAAGTATAAATTTATGTACTTTATCGGTAGTTATACACCTTCAGTGGGTTTTTTGCAACATCTCTATGAAGCTATGTACAATTTAATTAAAGAATGGATGTCTCAAAATTCACTGTAACTCAAAGTAGCTGTAATCAATAATATAAAATTAGGCCTATAATAATGAATCAAATGACAGTGCGAGAATTATCAGCTGAATCTGCATCTCCCCTCGGCTTTACTGAGCTTCATAATGAGTTTCAGCTCCTTGTTTAGCCAGACACACGATTGTACAGGTTTTCGCATTGTTTTTGCCTGCAGCACGCAGCTGTTTTTAGTTAAAAAGCTGCAAAAAAAAAAACCCACTGAACACCACCTGCTCAGCAGCAAACGGCACACAGACAAAGTCAGAAACTGGCTGGTGAACATAGCGGAGCATTTAGCAGCTAAGTAGCCATATATTTCCCTCAGGAGTCGGCAGAGATCTTAAACAGAGTGAATATTGGACTGACATTCACGAGGTGGCCAGAAACACAGCTCCAAATACATGACAATGTTGCTCTGAGCTTCTGGATGTGTGAATAAGCAAATGTTTGCAATCAAGTTCACTATATCAACCTACAAATATATTGTCAGCGTTGTGTTCACAACTTGTTTCCAAAAACAATTTGTATCATTGCAGTTTTAACTTGTTTTCATTAGCCCGATACTGTATTCTGTCCATTACTCAAATGTGAGTGGCTCCACGCCCAACACTTTGAACACATTAAATGTAAAGTTTTAAAGACATTCAGTATTGGCATGAAATATCTGCCGTCAGCAATCTCAGATATAAAAAAAAAAAAAAAAAAAAAAAAACCATTACCATTGGCCTTGAAATATCTGCATCGGTTGAACCTATAGGGCAAGCAAGTACACACACACACACACACACCCAACGTCACAGTCACACACACACACCTCCATCCGTCCGTTCACCCATGTAACTTTATGGACACCTTCCTGTCCATAAACCCTGGAGATGGAATTGCAGTGTTTTACTGACGGGGAAAGTCTCGGAGAGAATTGCCCAGTAAAACACTGCAACCTAATCTCTCGCCACCAGCTCAAATCCTCTGCTATTAAATGCTCCCCCCCTTCCCCGGTGGCATTTTATTAACTGTATTTGTTCAATGCAACCTTAAGATCTCTGCCACGCTGGCTATGACATTGGGAGAGGAGTGGAAATCATGACCCATGTTGTAAAAGTAACTTAAATCTTCCAAATAAAGAGTTTCCACTCGGTGGTGAAGAATAAAGCACTGTGCCAGCAGCGGGCGGGTTGGAGACGAAGCAGCTGAATGGGAGAGGACGGAGGTATAAAGAGACACAGGAAGACAAAGAGAAAGATCAGAGGAGAGGAAATGAAACGCTCACATGCACACGCGTTAAACTGTTAGCGTTTGCATATCTCGGTGTCAGACATTATGAGTATGATTATTCCTTCATTTCCTTTTGCTGTACCACACTGTACGAGCTAAATGCTTTCATCTGCTTTCCACAGTGTCACAGAGGTTTTTTAATCCTCCTCCCATTGCCACCTCTGTATTTCATCACGCAGCTTCAGATACTCTGGAGAATACGTGACAGACAAAAAAACAAGTTGGAATATAAGTAGACCTCACAAAGCCGGTGTTGTTAGGGAAGGCTCAGCTGCAGCAGCCAGGAGTGGCATGGCACACTTGAAAACAAAAAGGTGATCCAACTGCCTCCCATAGGGAACGGAATCCTTGCCTTCAGTAGAGTACCAAACAGAAGAAAACAACAACGCCCTAACTCGGAATTATATCAGCGTTGTATGCGACGAGACATTGTTTTTTTTACATTTTGCGTTTGTTATTCGGCTTCAACACAAATTCTTACAGATGGAGGTTCCCATGCACGGATCCCGGGGCCTCTTTATCGACCGCTTTGTGCTCAAACCATGCGTACGTCCATATCTATGCATGGAGTTTGTTGCGTTCCTCTTGTGCCCACATTTAGAAGCAGTCCTGACCGAGTGAGGCTCGACTTGAAGGGGGCGATTTATCGCGAATGATTTCAACCGATCTTCTGGGAGAGGAGGAACGGGTTGTTTTGTCCTTTTAAATGTTACTCTTCCAAAACATTAATCCATCAATCTGCATTAACAATGAACCGTTTTACTATGTTTTAAATTAGGTAATTAAGCCACATTTGTTTCTGTTTTACTGAAAAAAAGTGTAACCATCAAGCAGAGCAAGATAAAAAAAAAAGTGTTATAATCTATGAATTTTTCATAGATTAGACTACAGATTTCCAATGAACTCAAGCACTACTGGAGGAAACGTCTGTTTTGTGTACCTGTATACTGCAATTTTTTATGTGACCAATTTATTTAATATCATGTGCCAAATGCTGTATCTTCATTTATAAAAAACAAAAAAAATGTAAATAAAAAAAATAAATAAATACAAATTATAATAAATAAATAAAAAAAAAAATAATAATAATAATAAATAAATAAATAAATAAAAATAATAATAATTTTAAAAGAAATTAAAAACATTTTTAGCTGAATTTCATTTTGCGAGTTTTCTACTCAAAGTGGATAGTTTGACGTTATACTTTATATTGGTAGGGTAGCAATCATTTCAAACAAACATGTTTTCTTTCATGGTAGGAAGCTTTCCCACATGCCTGATCCAGAATCTTGAACTCAATGTCTGATATTTGTCATCTCGTCTTTTTCCTGTTTTTACATTTGTCCACAAAAAGTAAAACTACATTAAGACTACTAGGATTTTCAAAAGGGATGCGGTTGATCATACATGTCATTCTGGGAGGGGCCCTGTATGTAAATCAGCCCGTGCTTCCACAAGCAGATGGATGCAGAACAAGTGATATGTAGTATTGTTCATTCTGCAAAAGGTCTAAGTACCAAATACCAACTTTCTTGTTGGTATTTTAAACATTTAAAACTTGTTCCACGCATGATTTGATAAAGAGGCCGATAGTGTGCTGACAGCCACAGATGGTAAATGTCAAGAGAAGAAGAAGAAGAAGCAGAAGGAAACATTTATTCTGTTTATTCAAAACAAGCCGGGAAAAAATATATAACTCAAAACACTTATTTATATGAAAATGCAACAGATAGCATCTTTAAATGTGATTCAACAAAATCTCCATCCAATTTGCTGAACCCCTCTCCAAGCCGCCTTTTCTCCTGGCCTCAGTATGTTCTTCGTATTTCAATTTCAACCTGTCAGTCAAGCGCTCACCTATTGTCTGCTGTTGCCCCCCCTGCCCTCTAGCAACAGTCCGTTGCAGATTTCCATCTCTTTTCTTTCAGCATCTGCATATAAACCCGAGACCCTCCCGAGGTGCTGGAAATGGAGAGAAAGCGGCAAAGGCGTGATTACGATGTCAATTCATAAACACCGCACCCCGAGAGACCGCACGGATGAAAGCGCCAATGCCACAGGAAAATTACCCACCCGGCCGGGACAAGTCATTTGCTTCACAGTGGAGCAAAACAACAAACGCTGAGACGCCGGCATACACACAAAGTGAAAGGTACAAACTGGAGGTAGGTTAATAAAAAAGAAGTGAAGAGTGAAAATTGATGGGGGCAACTTAGAGGTGGAGAAGTGCATCAAGACTTGAGATGCGTCTATATACTGTGTGTGTGTGTGTATGCCTGCCTCTCTACAGGTGTTCAGCCCTCTTAAATGGAGGCAGCAGGGGAGAACTGTCACTGTTCAAACTCACCAGGACTGAGAAAGCCTCAACAGGACAGAGAATAGCATGTGTAGGTGTCTCACACACTCACACACACGTGTTGACACAAACAGCCATTTCTTATGTTCTTGAGCATCAGGTGGCCAACACTCGAGTGCCCAAAAATACCACCTGGGAAATGCCACACAGCTAGATATAATCTATTTATTTGAAGACCCAGAGCATAGCATAAAAGAGAGGACTCTTTGATATTTAAATGGTGGATGTGTGCGTGGTTGAGAGAGAGAGAGAGAGAGAGAGAGAGAGAGAGAGAGAGAGAGAGAG
>CALSCE010009526.1:5755893-5778393 GCA_943593645.1 Bovichtus variegatus | reverse complement strand
TTTCTCTAAAACATTAAATGTTCATGACTAAAAATACAATTCAATTTAATGTATATAAAAAAAATTAAGAAAAGTTTTTGTTTAAAACTGAACTCCGATAACATTGTCGTGTAATTCCACACATTCTTCTCCTTGTCAAAACCTGGTGCCTACATTACCCACAATGCACTTGAAGCAGCGACAGCGAGTACCTCCTCATGTGGTGTCACTAGCCTCAATCAGAGATGAAGAGCAGGCTATAGACATTTGGATGACACTGCCAAATATATATATATATATATATATCTTCTTTTTTTTTAAACTTGTAGTCTCCAGCCCCAACTAAGGCCGACTCAAGTGACATCACGTAAGGCAATTTACCAGATTTGCTTGCTCCCTCTGCAGCCACAAGAGTGAGAGGAGCACAGACAAAAACACAACGAAATCTCACGTGAAATAAGCGAAACTGTACCAACTTCGGCATAAAAGTGCAGGAGCCCATCATTCACAGTCAGGAGCCGAGGGCCTTTAAATTAGTGAGAATATCCCATCAAACAGTCTGACATTACGGCTCACTGTGTAGGAACTAACGGTTCAAACAGTAGTGCTCATTAAAATGCTGCACATTTCCCCGGCCATTCTCAGCCGTCCATCTGTCACTCATCAATCACTGCTCAGCCTTATCATAGCGGTGACAGGCTGTCAGGTCCCCAGTGTGTTCTCACATATCTCCGCCCCTCCAATATCCTCGCACGCCGGTGTATATTAATGCCCACTCACGCCGAGGCAATAGAAAGGCGAAACCGTCCACTTGTTCTGCTTTCAGCACAACCCCATCGCTGCATCGCTGCGGGTTTTCTCGCGGAGCGTCGTCGGCTCGTGTCAGGACCGAGCCTGGCGTTTGCGTCGCGCGTACTCTCGGCCATCAAAACCGCAGCAGTGATGCAAGCTTTCACGGCAAATCTAGCATGCATCAACACGTCTCAGATATACAGAGGCTTGAGCACACAGTGCATTAAGCACGGTAAATGTTTGGCACCCAGCTCTCATATTTCAGCAAACATGAAAAGAAAGCAGTGGCGGTTTGATAATGAGAGATAATGTAGGTAAACAGACATAAGCCGGGCAGCCCTCGTCTCCAATCACTACCCATCATAACGTCTGCTGGCAGGCTGGACTAACGCCGGGGGCACCGACACTAGCACTGTAGCTCACAACAAGCAGCACTGAATAGCGTGCCTTTATCAGCGCCGACGTATCTGTGGACCTCCTGCTGATGGAGTTTTAACTGGCGAAGAGCCGGAAGTACAATGAGCCTGAGCATCTACAAGTGGGTACGCTGGTGTGTTTCCATGTAAGTCCATAGAAAAGCAAGTGTGTTTTTTGTTTTTTTATTTGTGTGCGTTCAGGAATGTTGGAGTGTATAGATAAGCCCTGTAAGTGGCCAACATATGGGACGACAACTGTTGCCTTCATGGGGAAATAAGACAAATTCACTGAAATTGAGCACAGATAGGAGAACAGACACAGCGAGTGATGAGCACTTAACACAATCATCAAGGCGAAAGTCACACGGGGCAGCTCGGGTAGCGCGTCTCCGTGTGCTCGTGTTGGTCTTTGAGGGGATGTAGACTAATGAAGAAAATAAAAATTACCGCCTGATTAATTTGTGTGCGCGGGCAGCCCGATACCTGTGGATAATCATCAGCTTTGGAAGCCATTAGCAAATACATGGTGCTAATGGGGTTGTGTGTGTGCAGACTGACAATGAAGAGGACGTGTTGCTGCTCACAGTGCGACTGCGCTCATGTGCTCTCCGACGTTTTCTTTTGACGCCATCAACCAGCCAGGGACCGCAGATGAAAACGAGCCTGTGTGGCTAAAATCTGGGACATTTACGTGCTAATTAATATGTCGCCTCGTAAACTAAAAACAAACAGTTGATGCTGACCTGGATATGGAGCCGACCTGAATGTGGAGGTGTCCTCAGCTGTGAAACTGCAGGAGCCTTATGCTAGCTTCACACATATAGCATTGGAAGCGGGCAAGCATGGGAAACACCAACGGTAACAATGCTCACATTCACGGCACACGCAGAACGCCAAGTGTCCCAGCGTCAACATATGCTCGAGTTCAGGGATTTCTACAGGTTTGATTGGAATCCATGTCGTCCAATCTTCCTTTAAAAGGAAAAAGGAGCAGTTCAACATTTAGGGGAATATAATTATTCGCTCTCTTGCAGGGAGTTAGATGAGAAGATCGATACTATGGCTGTGAATCTTTCAGTGTCTCTCACTTAGGGTCACAATTCTATTCAAAATTCATTCAAAACGATTCAAAAGTGATTCTGGATTCAGGACTTAGAGCTGTTTATTTCAGGATCTACTCCAGCCCGCTGTGCCCTAATAAAAGGTGGTGTGTGGCAAATTGCAGCATGAAAGCAGAGGAAAGTGTGTATAAGATTATGTCGTTTTTGCATATTGTAGTATTTCTCAGTGACTTCAACAAAGACAAGTTAAATACAAAAAAATATATAAATGCTGCCTTAGGCTTAGGGTAGCTGCCTTTATATTTCTCGGACACTTGCCAATTTCAAAAATAAAATTGTAAACAAGGTAACGTGTAAAACTGATATTTCGTGCGAGTTTTCGACAAATCACACAATACTACTTGACACAACTTGGTGTGTACGTTTACTGTCTAATATTTAGGTGCTTTTGTAAGAAAAAAAGTTTTTCAAAATAATCTTTCGGATCTTATGAATCAATTCAGAATCTTAGAAAATCAGAATCTCGATTTTTACATGAGTAGATTTTTTTAACGCACTCTTTCTTGATACCAGTGTCATGTTTGTACGGTATAAATATGTGGGGGGGGGGCCAGCCAATAAGCTTAGCTTAGCATAAAAACTGGAAACACGGGAAAACGGCGAGCATCGCTCTGTCCGAAGGTTACAAAATCCTCCTACCAGCTCCTATAAAGCGATAATTTGCCGTTTTATGAGGGCTTATTTCTTGGAGAGCCAAAAAAAAAAAGTCCCAATGGTTACGAAAACATCGAAGTTATCCTTGACCTCTATGTTTAATATGCCCAGTCTTTGGTCACGTGCAAGTAGACACAAAATCACGTTTTAAAGCATAACAACCAATGAAATAATCGTTTTTTTCCCGCCTCTCACGCAGTGCATGCTGGGATAGACCCCAGCCCCCTGCAGACGTGTGCACTACAGGACAAGGACGTGTGGGTAATGTATGGATACGGGATTTTTACGTGGCGGTTTACGCTGAAAGCAGAGAACCGTCTATAAGTCACTCTCCACTCTCGTTCTGCCTGCATGTCCATGTTGAGAGTGCACTCCACTCAGAGTGCTCCACTTGTCAACTTTCAAGATTTATGACTAAGACAAAGATCTGCAACTTTTTTCTCTGACCCTCTCTCCTCTCACTCGTCCTCTAATTCTCTCCATCTTCTCCCTCCGATCATTTCCTCTGAGGTCAGATAGACCCAGCTGGTGGAGAGGGACAGGTCAGGCGCTATCTGTCTGTGTAAGCCTTTGCTACTCATCATTGTGTCTGTGTGTGGATGTGTGGGTCTCACATATGTGTCACCAGCCCCCACTGAAAAATAGACGAGAGTCTGCTGGTGAGATTGGACTGGAGGTAAGTGATTGGAAGAAAACAGGAGCAAATATAGGAGAGAGGGACTGGAGTGGTGGCAAAAGGAGTCCTTTGAACACCCTGGAGGGCTTTTGGCTGTGTGTGTGTGTGTGTGTGTGTGTGTGTAAGTGGTGTATTTGCCATGTACTGTAGGACATGAGAGCAAATCACCAAAAGAAGCATAGAGAGTCTGGCAAGACACTTAAAAAGCTCTAACAAACGTGATTATCCTGAAGAAGTGGGGTCTAAGTGTGGCACTACAGTGAGGACGTACGCACAATTACCGGCATGAGTTAAAAAATGTTATATTACAACGAAGAAATATTCCATACAGCCAAAAGTATGCGGACACGCCTGCCTGATACATTTCTGTCAGCTATTAGATCTGCTAGCTAGTGCCGACATCCACATTATGGGATAATTGTAGGAGTGGAAGTGGCAGGAAAACCCTGTCCTCGTGTTTTGTGTCTCAATGCGAAAGCAAAACGGCGACAGTTTAAGTTTCCATGCTGCCCCATCCATAGGGCTGCACAATATACCAATGTTTTTATAAGGAACGTACAGACTGCACTTCACTGATGCTCTTGAAACTCAATGGGAGCAAAACTCTGCAGCCGGGTTCCAAGATCTGTGTGTTAAAGGCTTTGGAATCAGTTGTTCAATAATCTAAATGGGTGCAGTGTTTAAGGGTCCACATACTTGGTCCATGTAGTGCAGCATATTCTCTTGAATGAAACGTTTAACTCATAAGCAGTAACACTACAGCCTCATTGAGGCAGCACCAATAGCTTACGGCGGCTAATGTTAGCTGACGTCAGCTAATTTAAGAGAGATACGGTCTTAAAATCAGGGCCGGCTGTGGCTCCGGAGGTACAGTGGTCGTCCACCCGGGGGATCAGCAGTTCGATCCCCGGCCTCCTCGGGCAAGATACTCCGAATTGGTGTGTGGCACCTTGTATGGCAGCCTGTGGCTTTATGAATGTGTGTGAACAGCTGACTCGTGTTGTAAGCGCTGTATAAATGCAGTCCATTTACCAGAGGGTTGTGTGAAACTTTACACTTTCACTGACTTAATGACTCTTTACTTGCGCTCGTTAGACTAAGTTTAGCATTTACAATTATCAAGTAGCTGCCACGTGTGAACAGTGGCCAGGCATTGCGTGCATAGACATGCTGAAAGACGTTTTCATATGACAGAAATGTCCAGTTCTGAGTAAAAGTTGATCTTCGATCTACACTTCCATGTCAACTGGGAAAACTCCATCTGCTGATGGAGATCCTGTTACGTGATGGAACAAATTCACTTGTGGTGAGATTGGTTTTTTTAGCCCCTTTCTCAAGGTCAAGAAGGATTTTTTAACTACATCTCGTTTCTCTAATCTGTCCCTTCATTTCCTTTCCTGCCTTCCTTGTTTTGTAAGTTCCTTCCTTTTCCCAGTCATTTCATCCGTCTCCAAAAACACCTCAAAAAAGTTAACTTAACCTAACTTAATTCTGCAATTCTCTCTCTCTCTCTCTCTCTTACACACACACACACACACACACTGCAGGGCATATCAATGGCTGTCTGAATATCTGCTGCCAAGTATGGTCAGCTGTGACCACACAAAAACACTTGTTTTTTAATAAAAACATCACGAGAAAGACGAGACACCCACACGCTCACACACACTGTAACTCCACTCCTAACCCTTCCTCCTCCTCCCTCCTCCTTCCACATCTAAAGACAATAGAGTTGGAAGAGACACAAATACAGAAAGAGTGAGATACTGTATATAGAGTAACAACAGATGTAAGTTCACAGGCCACGGTGGAGAGTCTCACTACACTGAGATCTGATAATAGTTTATAGTTTTAGACACAAAACCGCCTTTCATTTAACACCTAGTCAACTTTATTCTACACCCATTCCATACTCAACACATTGAGGGCAGAAAGGAAAGGCTTCAATTGTTGTTAGCAATAAAAATTTTAAAAAAAAACAGTATTTGTTTAGTTAAAGCTAAAGTTCAACACGCTCAAGAAATTCATTTTAAAAACAAAAAAAGAGTGGAAAAACAGCGCGATTATCAGCACAGCACAGGAACCTTCTCCTCCTTGTTTGAAGATGATAGCTTAGACTTCTCCACCCTGTTGCTCCACCTTTTGTGTCTAATGGCTGTAGAACTGCACTGGGATCAGTGGCCGGGCGTCCTTCCATCGCCGCAGCCCACTGAGCCCTACGACTTCTCACATGTTGCTGGGCTGTACTGAGATCAGTGAAGCTTCGAAAACAGAAAGTGTTTGTTAAAAAAAATATATAAAAAATACAAAAAGAGTCAGTGATGTGCCTCCATGTCGCTGAGCCCCTCGAAGGATTTGTGCTGCATCCTGTGTCACAGCCTCTTTGGAGGATTTATAGAGTATCCCATAATGCACTTCCTCTCTCCAAAGGGGGGACATAAATCTACCTCTGTTTTTTTTTTTTTTTTTTTGTCAACCCCCTTTTTTTTATTTGCTAATGGGATCCTCGAATTACTACCCTCCTGGCTTTCTCCCGCGTGTTGTCTGTGCACACAAAAGCACCGGCCTGCACGCGCAGACATGCACGCAGAGGCCCTGTGTAGAAAAAAAACAGAAATTAAGAGCTGTGCCAATTAATCCTGCAACTTCACAAGTCATCAGACTACAGCCGCAGCCTTAAGCCTGTTACCAAGAGGCATCCTCCAAAAAGGTTGAATATTACATTCAAACCGTTTACATGTTTACAGATTGTGAAAAAAAAAAAAAAAATGTACCGAGTGTTTATCTGGACATAATAAAGCAGCAAAAAGGTTCCGCCAACAAAGAGTCGCACAGTGTGTAGCTGAATTAAAATACACTGGGCTGGTAATGAGCTATCTAAATTCAGAGTTCATATTTGCTTGGAATTACACAGAAGGCGTGCTCAGGGCAGCACTGGCACACAAAAAAAAAAACTCTATAGCTCTTTCTGCTTCGCTGCCAAAAGATTCTCCCTGCCGAACGGCGACACGCTCGGTCCTGAGGAAATCGTTTGAGCCGCAGCGAGTATCTGCGAATGTAATAATTCCTTTGTAACCGACATCACATCCTCGCCTGTTTTTGCACAGGCCTACTTTGTCGGCTGTCAACATGTTGGCTGCACTCTATCACTCTTTGCAGGGCCTGTGTCACACACACACACCTACACACACACCTACCTACACACACCTACCTACAGCTGTAAGGGCTTAAATCTGTTATTACTGACAGCTCTGGCAAACACACACACTTACCTACACACACACCTACCTACACGTGTGTAAGGGCTTAAATCTGTTATTACTGGCAGCTCTGACACACACACACACACACACACACACAGAGAGGGTGACGGTGATTAAAGGAAGTTGCACGTCCACGCTCTCCTGGAATGAAACAGAAAATGGCAGCAGCAGCAGCAGCAGCTTCCAAAGTTATCTGGAAAACACCTCCTCATATTGGCGGCGCGGAGGCGGATCCCTTGCCACGCTTAACAGGAGTGCACTCTTTCGGTTGTCATTTCAAAGACTGGAATGGATAAACATATCCCGGGGTTGGGAGTGGGGAATGATTTGCCGCTGCTCCTCGTGAGCTGTGCTTCCTATCAGCTGTGCAGGAGCGTGGGGAAAGTTAGCGAGGGTCAACAGACTGTGCAGACGATCCACTCGCTCTCACTTTCTCCTGCATTTAACTGCACGGAGGGAATCAATTAGAATCATGGTGTGCTTGGTTGTTCCACCCCCAATGAATTGCAAGTCATTTGTTTACTCTGGATTACAAAAAAAAAATGCAACTTTTTCCTGATGCATTACATATAAACTTATCGGGTGAATACGCAATATCCCCAAAGAGTAAATGCGTAAATATGAAAGCGCGTAAGATCCTCGACCACAGCGCACGACAGGCGTCTCACTGTGGCTTGCAAGTAAATTCTATTAAAATGAAAGTGCTTATGAGGCAGAAGCTCGACCTCTGGGCCAGGTCACGGCCCGCTACAGGTTTATTGGAATAGGTTTCCCTTCCGCACGCAAAAAAAGAGAAGCTTGCAGCCGCAGCCAGCAGGGACACAAAGAGGATAACAGCTCATCACACTTGTGGTGTCTCTCAGCTGCCAGACAAGACTGACAGGTGTCACCTCACGTCTCTCCACGTCTAAAAAAGCCGCCTCCGTCTACTGGGAGTTGATTAGCACGAACCTGTTGCCGCATTTACCGTTTACCTACGGCATATGCCGAGCTCACTGTAGTGCTGAGCGGCCCCGCTGCAGTGGGAATACTGGTGGACCTAAAAATAGCTCAGCGGAGAAGGTAAAACTGCCAACAGTATGGAACAGGTTTATGACATCTGGATGTCATCATTATATATGTGTGTGTGGCTTTGGGGATATTTTTATTGTGGAATTTTAACGAGCTAATCGCAGCCGTGAATTAAAAATCAGGCTGTTGATAAATGTCCTTAATTAACATAACGCACATTGTTTTTGGGGTAAATTTTTACTAAAAGCTGCTGCTGACAGATATGAAGCTGAAACATCTTACGTTGCCATGAGATAAGTTTGCGTGCTGGAGAGTAGGTGTGAATCCAGCCATCACAGTAGACAAGATATGATCATCTTTACTATATATATATATATATATTTTTTTTTTTTTTTTTTTTTTTCCAGTTTTGGGAGTGTTTTACTTCTAAATGTGGATTTCCCTGTCCGAAAGTGAGTTCCGTTCTCCACAATAAGATACTTATGGGCCACAAGTACACTTATAACACCACTGTTTTAATGCTTTTCTGTCAATTTTCTATTGAAAATACGTTTGAAGGCATCGGAAGATTCCAAATGACACTTCTTTGCAGTATTCCACAAAAATAAAACGTCACTTTCCTCCTACTTACCTTCACCTCTCGGCCACAAACAGGAAAGAGATCCACAGTCTCTTAACATGCAACAACAATAGGATGTTTCTCCTACATCCAGCTGCATCCAACAAGAAGGAGAAGAGGACACGTATCACAACAACAATGCAAGTCCCTAAATCAATACCACAGCGATTTAACCCAAAAACATAATAGGGTCGGAGGCGGCTCACCACAGAAACTTTCTCAATCTCCATCGAACTGCTGCAGAGATGCCATAAAAGATCAAACAAAAACCCATAAGTGCTATTTGGGGCCGCACAGTTACACAGCAATTATTAAGTGCCCAGTCTCCACAAGTCCAAAGGAAAGAAGATCAAACACACAGGCAGAATGTAATCAGCGCCTCAGGAATCAGTTATCTGTATCAGACGGACGTGTCTCTGCGTCCACACACACACACGCACGCGCGCGCGCACACGCACACACTCTCCGGCCACATTCACCCATGATAAAGCTGTAGCGCACTCGCAGATGCGCACCGCACAGAGCGAGCAAGTTGCCCTTCACCTACCGTACCTTTGGTGTGAGCGGCGCTCAAACCCAGAGCCACGAGAGCCAACACTCCGGCTATTCTCAGCATCTTGTCGGTGGAGATTGCGCGGCGACTTCTCTCCTCTTTCTTCTTTCCTCTCTCTCTCTGTCTGTCTCCTTCTCGCCCTCTCCCTCTTATTCAACGCCTCGGGTTCTCTCTCTCTCTCTCTCTCTTCTCTCTCTCTCTCTTCAAGTGGAGTGTGCAAACAGTTCACTGATATGCGGGACAAGAGGTAGAGAACAAGAAGGACACCGGCGTGCCCGCAACGCACCTCGCCGCACCGTAAAAAAAAAACGCGCGCGTCGCACCGCAGGATGTGTGGACGGACGAGGCGGCGACTGAAGTGGTTTCTGCTGAGACGGGACTGGAGAGCAGCGCACCCCGGGACCAGACCGATCGACGTCACAGGGAGGAGGGAGATGGATTCAGGCGCCCCTTACCCACTCCCTCCCTCCCTCCCTCCCTCCCTCTCTCTCTCTCTCATCCTCCGCCCTCCCCTCTCTCCTCCTCCCATCTCCCATCTCTGGAGCATCCCAGCCCACTCCAGCCCACAGCCAGCCTGCCACGCTGAGGAGGGATCCATAATGAAAACAGTTGAAAAGCACTGACCATCTCGTATTAATTGACTCCATAAACAAGTCCTTAAAGAAACCATTACATGCATTTACAATGCATCATAAGTGCTCATAAACACTACTATTAAAATGTCCACCGTGTCATTGTTAACTCACTAAAGAACACTGTGCATATAGTGATGCTATAATTAGAAAGTAGGAATTAAAATGCAATACAATTAAGTCACAATGCGTACAGACACCTTTGTAATTGTATGTATTATTTGCCCGAAGGTGCAGCTTACCTTCATAAAACATCATTATGAGAGTTTTAATTGTTCATGCAGGCTACAACAGAAATAGAAAGTCCAATGTAGGCCAACCTTGGCACAAGTCTGCACCTCCTGTTTTTTTTTAATTGTGTTTTTTTTTTTTTTTTTTTCTAGGATTTCAGTTTAGCCTAAAGACTTTGAGTTTCTAGCAAAAGGAGGGAAAGATTGACAGAATGTAATTTAACTGGACAGTATTTTTCTTATCATAGAGGAAACATTCAAAACTGCTGTTTAAATGTCAAATATTTCTTTCGAAAATATGCTTAATAAAAAAAATAAATAAAATCGCTGAGCGCCTATGAGTGTTATTGTCTCCCATCTTTCAGGAAAAAAAAAAAAAAAAGGAAAAATCCTTATTTCATTCTTCCGGGTGGTGTAAGGTGTGTACGGGCGTGTGATGTCATGCGTGCACGTGTAGGAAGTCGGTCAGTTTTTTCAGTTTGTGCCTGGCAGTAGGATTAATAAGAACTTTTTCAATTTTCCTGAGTAGCCTATCTCAAAAGGAACTTTTCTCTTGGACTATCTCCGCTGGTTAAGGATTATTCTGGGAGGCGGAGAGAATATTGCCAGCGTTATCTAGAGGGAGAAAAAATAATAATAATACAAACCGATGACAATGCACAGATTTGAATCCACGCCATCCAGCGAGAAATTAAATTTGCTCTTCTTTTCACTCGCAAATGACCTAAGTGGTTTAGAGCCGACAAAAAGGTTTTTTTCTGTGCTCGTGTTCAAAGAACTGACAGAAACTAAAGCAGTGGTTCGAAAAGCGATATGCTGGGACCCTCAAGGGGCCTCGGCTACACGAGGAATATTTACCTATATTGTATACACATAATATGAAATCTAAATAAAGGTCCATTTTAATATCTTGCTCTCTATTACAGCAAAGTCTGCTCCTGAAGTTTGAGAACATTTAAGGATATGCAGGCGAACATATTCCTCAAGGCTTTACAGCACAGCCACAGATCTTCTCCAAATTACAGCCATTCATCAACAAAAACAAATATGGCAACACAAAAAAAAAAAAGCCGTGCAGGAAATAACTAATCTTAATCTAGCAAGGCAAGTCATCTGGTGGCTCAGCGGGGCAGGTTATTATCTGAGATTAATAAGGCTTTCTATATCAGTGACCTAGCTGCATCGGGCAAAATACTTTCATTTTTTTTTTTTTTTTTTCCCCACTATGGCCATTTTCCAAAATTAGAACCTGCTATAATGGCACATTTTGTTAGAATTCCACTTATGTTCCCCTAGGTTTTTCTATGCTTTCTTCACACATTATACCCACTAGGCTACCCTATCCACCACCATGGGAATAGTGAATTGCGAGCTATAATGCTAATGTGATATCACACTGTGTCCATCTGTCTGCCCGGAGTCCAGGGGAATAAAACAAAAACCAAAAAAAAAAAAAGGTTTCTCTCCTACTGTGTGTGTGTGTGTGTGTGTGTGTGTGTGTGTGTGTGTGTGTGTGTGTGTGTAATAAATGCTAACCTGGCTGAGTAGTTTAATGTGCAATTCCATATTTCACCTTTGGGAGAGATCAGTGGTGGCAGCCGTTTCCTGTGTAGGCTGCTAAATGAGGATGAAAACAATCAGACGATGATGAGAATATTAGTTTCCTATATATTTAGATGTCTACAATGTAGTGTAATAGATGCATAATGCGAGCCGTCAGAGTCCAACCCTCCCAGAATAAGTACCAACAGGTATTTGTAAACTATTGACGACCTAAAACTGTCACTTAATCCATTGTGTGCTCCATCAACTTCGCAAAGAAAGTTTGATTGTAAACTAGTCGCAGCGTAATGAAGGCGATGTACTAGTTTTGTTCCATATCGATTTTTGCTCTTTAAGCAAAATCTCAAGGCCGCCCTGGGCTCAATCCAAATCCATCCATGATACACTGCTGCAGAGCACGGCGGTGCATAATGAGTCGCCCTCAGTGCAGCTGGGTGACATTTCACATAGTGGAGCATATATTAGCTTTTGTCACTAAGCAGACTTACAGCCAGCAGTAACCTAATGTATGATATATTTCAGGCACTTTGCACAGATTTACGAGTTATGGATAATGCAGCAGCACCATTGAACGCAGAATACTCTATACAGGTAGTTGGATAAGCTTTCTGCAGATACAGTGACATCGTCCATGCAGTACAAAACAACAATACCCAACTTAAAGTTTATGTTCAAGACTCTGGTGCCGGCCTAGCAGGCTGTGAGCGGATCAGGCACCTTCCTACATCCAGGCCACGCTAACACCCCAGCCCGCTCACGTCGCTCTGCGTCGGCCAATCGGCGAGCGGGACCCAGAGACCCCTCGACAAAAACCCGGCGATCCTGGCTCCAAAATGGTGGAACGAGCTGCCCATTGATATCAGGTGAGCAGAAAGTCTTCACACCTTCCGTCGCAGACTGGAAACCCATCGGTTTCTACTACATTTTGGCCATTAATACAATGGGAAATACAAAAAAATTAAATTTTTATTTTGTATGTTAAATTGTTTATTGGCTTATTTGAAGCTTTTGCACTTGCACTTAAAATGCGTTTGCCTATTTGAAGCTAGGTTCTTGTGGTTCTGAGTTTGTGTCCTGATGGTTGTTTGCACTTATTGTAAGTCGCTTTGGACAAAAGCGTCAGCCAGGTGTGATATGAGGTCATGTAACGTTCATGTCTGGTCGCTGCTGTGTACACGGTGCAGTCGAGATGGAGGAATACGGTTTGCAAAAAGTAAATTTTCCACATTTATCTTTCAGCGTGGGGGAATACACACCCTTTACTGCTGCACAGAGACACACCGTTGGGTTTTTTTTGGGTTTTTTTTCTCTCAGCAATGCAGGTCTGGGTGGAGATCCCTCTGTGCACAGCAAGTGTGACAGATAGAAAAGCACACTCATGCATCTTAATTCGATCATTTACTGAACACATGGAGAGAGTGGAGACGCCATCTTCTTATTGCTGAACCCAATGATCCAGTGTGCTGTTATTTGGTGTATAATCATAGAGAAGTGCACGCTTTTGTACGGGCATTTGTCTTATTCCGAGGTCCACGCGAATGTTCCTCTCTAAGGAATGTTTTGCAATGAGATTTTGCAGAGCAGGTCAAAGCCAGATGGCGTCCTGCTGCTCCTGGACACGAGACGTCTCCTCAGCCTCATTGTCCATCTTTGAGCCATCAACTGTCGCCTTCCTCCTTCTCTCATCCGTCCCTCAACCAAGAGGTCATTTCGCCTCAACTAACCACCATCGCATGTTTCTATTCGTCCCGTCTTTCCTCCCGTATCTCCTCTCGCACCCTCCCACGTTTCCCCCGATGCCTCTGTCTTGTCCTCGGCTCTACACATGGCCTAATCACTCTGTTGTCACTAAATTCAGATCTCTCTATCCACCCCTCTCTGACCTGGCTCTCCAGTTAGTGTGTGTGACAGAGTGCAGTGCCCCCGTATACTCCCACTGACAGCTGGCCCGGGCTGGAGGAGGAGAGGCACGGGAAAGGGAGGGATGAGAGGAGGTAGAGAAAGGCAAAGAGATAGACCATCATCCCCCTGGTGTTTCCCCCCCGGCTTTTTTTTTTTTCTTTTTTCAGAGGAAGTGACGGTGGCGCTGCTTTGATGCCGCCTACATCATGCAGAGGTCTGAAGCTGTGAGAGTGCCTTCTGGCCCCGTTTTGCCTCGCCTCACTGGCAGGAACTGGGCCAGAAGTTGTCATCCGCTCAAAGCCTCGCACATCTCTCAATCCCATTACTGAAAACTATGACAGTAAATATAAGTTGCTCTGAAGTCAAACAATGGAATTTCCCGTTTCAAAATGTCTGCTTTTTTCATAACGATTTGCCTTTACCTCAACCTCATTTTTCCATTGCAACATTGAAGAACCACATTGGTGGTTTCAGCCCATTTATTACACATCATATACATTATAATGTTGCTACATTTCCTATGGTAATGAATGGAAACCAATGGCTGCTTGAAAGGAAAGGAAACACAGCCAAAAACAAATGTATAGCATGCAGTAAACATATTCAGTAAATATGTAAAATATCAAATTAAAACTTAAGGATGTAAAACTTAAAACACAGTTCATAGTTCTGCATTTTGGGAAATGTGTCAAGTATCGTCATGATATCAGTCACTGGGCTTCAAGCTTCTATCGATGTTTTAATAACTATAATTTCTGCACCCTCATGTCATATTGAAACTATAGCACTCATCCTCAGATGGTCCCATTTCCCGAGTTAGGAAGTTCTTCCGACTTCGGTGTGTTCATGAGCTTTAAGTCAAAATGTGGAAACAAACATGGATGCTACTGAGAGGTGATGCATTTTGTTGCTCAGAGCGTTGAAAACAACACATTGATGTCTGTTCGAGTTGTTGTTCCGACCTAAAAAAGGGGTTTTCACCACACGAATGCAGCACAAACGCCCCAAGGTCTCGCAAAGTGACCACAATCTGTGTATCTGCACCAGTAATTTGAATCTGCTGTAAAATGTTATGGGTTCCTCCTTGGTCCGTGCTACACCCTTCCACCAAGTTTCATGAAAATCAGGTGAGTAGTTTTTCCGTAATCCAGCTATTAGACAAACAGCGAGAAACTAACGAGCCGGAAAAATAACTTCCTCCGCTGCGGTAAAAATGTTGTTGTTTGGGTAGAGCAGAGCCCCCGCTTCAGATATTGGATTATTGTTCCTCTACTCTTTGGTGTCTCCTCTGTCCATTCAGTAGCTCAGCGTTTGTCCGCCTCGGTTTTTCTCTGCTCTGCCTCTGGCTCTTTGTTTTCTGCCCGACTCTCCACAGTCACCAAAGCTGCTGCTGCCTTTGAATAGCACTCCTCCTCTGGTCCGAGGCAGACTTGGCTGCAGCTCAACAGGCTTGTTTGTGGGTCTTGGCAGCGGTGCTTGCAGACCTGCATGTACATGTTTAGGCCTTTTGGGTTTTTTTTGGTGCATGTTCTTGTGACTGTTAAGGTTTCTGTGTGTGTGTGTGTGTGTGTGTCTTCACTCTACTCTCGCACACATTTCCTGTTTCTAACTTTTTTGGTAAGCTGACCACACCTCAGCAGACACATTCATACCACAGTCAGACCCTCCTGTACCTCCAGATCTTGACTATCAGTCGCTTAAAAGACGGTGAGAAAACATGAGCTCGACCTCGACACACGTACAGTGCAGAGAAATACAGATCTGAACCAAACACTCACACGGAAAAGCTGCACATGGACACAAATCAAGGCAATTTCAACCACGTACAAAAGCAATCTGCTCCACGCTGAATAAAGGCCGTCATACATTTAGGCTGTTTGGTGTTTTGCAGCTGAAATTTGTTTGGCTTTATGGCCTCAGCATAGTAGGGACAAGACTGAGCAAACGGTACCGTGGTGTAGTGCGGCTACAAATCAACCGAGGTGAGGCTGTATGAAATAAGGGCTCGGTTTCTCTTCAGCCTCTCAGCATTCAACTTCTTCCCATAGAGGTCAAACGCAAAGGTCACATTAAACATATAGGGAGCTGCTCGAGGGAGGAAACCGCCTCCACGCTGGTCTCTAATTTGTGAAGGGTCAAGAAAAAGCAAGATATAGTAGCCCTATAGATGACCTGACTTTATTTAGAAGGCACAACTTCAACAAATAACTTCTTTTTGAATGAACACACAGCACATGTGGTTTGGCCTGGTTTAGAAAATAATAACATGCTGTTATGTGTCCATGAAGTGGAGGGTTTACCTCATGTGGAGTGTCCTAATAGCCAGTCCCCAGTGTCCACGTCCAGACATTACAACTGGATCTTTTTTTTTTTTTTTTTTGGATCAATTTCCCTACAGGCACATACAGATTCCCCTCCATTTGGCAAAAGCGTATAGGACTTGAGAGATGCTGGCTCCTGTAATGAGACGCTGACAAAAAAGCGCAAAAGCATCACAGGATTTATCACCAAAGGACAGACGAGACGGTGCCAAATGATGTTAAAAGGATTCAAAAGAAAGGAGGAAGGATTATGCGTTATCCCTACACTGAAAGTTTACCATAAGCATTGTTTGATGCCTCCTACATATGTATGTATACTGGATTAGGTACACGTACAGAATATGGCATAAAACACCGCATGAAAAAAGTTAAGGCCAAGAACAAGCAATAATTGGAACAGCCTGTTGTTGGCGTCATTATTAAGTCGTAATTACTGCTTGCATCAAATGTTTTGCGCTGCAAAGCATCATACAGTAATTACGTGGAATTGACAAATCTTTTACAATAAAGTTATAGCAATTATTAAAACTAGCATATGTGCACGTTAATGAAACTATTGTTTTCAGAACTCGTGACTTCTTCTGACCTGAAGTCTCGCGAGTTGAATGAATGTCCTGCTGGTGTTCACGAAACTTAAAAAGATATCCTGTGGAGTTCATCTTGGAGCGATGGAGCAACGCTTGTACGAGTGGATGGCTTTTGTGATTGCATCGTGCATGAGGATGCACCTGCAGCCCCACGAGCACGTAGTTCACACTGATCTCATGTCCTCTCTGGTGGTAACGCTCTAACAAGCATAACGATAAGAAAGGCAGCGAAGTGGAAGAAAGCTTTCAAAAGGTTTTTTTCTAAGAAAGGAAATGCTCGACCACAAGGATGCACGCACAGACACACACACACACACGCACGCACACACACACACATTGTGTTTCGTTAATAAACACTCAATGTAAACATAACTATTCTTTGTTCTCAAGAAAACTCGACAAGGTCCCTTTCATACTTCATACGTACTTCCCGACATGAATTGTTTGAGGTCAAACTTTTTTCAAGAGTTTTCAACTTTTGTTTTTTTGTAGCTGGAAGAGAACGGACGTCATAAAAACATGTTTTGAATACATGTCAATTCATGATTGTTTCCTCTAACAGTAATGGAAACAGGAACATCTGATACTCAAATAAAGATGTGACTGAGAAATATATAATATCGTAAATGTATTGTTAAAATACTAAACATGAAGGATTTAGTGCAGAGAACGTAGTTGGCTGCATATTTTTCACAGCTCATGAGCCAATTATTCAAGTTAACATTTTTTATTTATTTCTCAAGCTGAATCAGTTTGTTTATAAGATGCATCACATCTGCCCAAATATGTCAGAAAGTATATTATTATAGTTATTTTAGGATGGATATGACTGACTGACTTGAGGCAGCTCTCATTAGTTGTGTGTTTAAAAAAAGGTTCGGGGCCCCTGGACCAGAGAATCTGTTAGAAGTTACTGCTGACGTTTATTGTGGAGAAGTCACAGAGAGACACAAAATGAAAAAAAAGAAAAACTGACCACAAACAGGCCCAAAACTTTTACAAGGACATGTAAAAAATGGCCAAAAACGGATGAAAAACAACCAAAAAAGACAGACAAAAAGACCATGAAGAGACACAAAATGATCACAAAGATGCAAAACAACAAAAAGAGACACTAAATAAACAAAAACAATAATTACCCCCTAATCCACCCATGGTTATTGTCTCTATAAAGCTCATGTAGCCAACCTGCCATAGGTGACACAGATCCATCAGCTCAGTAAGATTTATAATCATGCCATCTTGGGAAAGTTTCTGCATTTAATACAAGTTGCATTCATGGGAACTGAAAGTAGAAAAAAAGTCTTGATTTGCATAGCTTTTATCGCTCACAGATCTTTGATAAAACAACTGCTTAAAATCAGTTGCACTGTGAGAGTTATTTAAAAATCAGTAACTGTGTTAAATGTCACCAAACATTGCTCCATTGAGAAAAAGCCAGTTTTTTACTCAAACGTTATGGTTAATAAAATTAGACAGTTTTAATGTGAAAGTGAGAATTTTTTATTTATAAAAACATACGGGACATAAAGGTCACTATTCACATTGTGACCTTTATGTCACATCCAGACACAAATAGCCTGATGCATTCAGTCCCAGTTATCGCCAACTACTGTTGTGCAACAGAGGAGTCCACATCCTCTTTTTTCTTCCAGAAACCATCAAAAGAAAAGTAGTACAACAGAGGATCCAGACAGCAGTTCACACTAGCGAGACATACGAGTGGCGTGAGAGCGTGCGCCCAGCTTTTAAATAAAACAAACAATGACACGGGCAAGAAGAATATGGTGAACATCATCAGATTCATGGCAAAAATCAGCATGACATTCACCTTGTTGTTGACCCTTGCAGAGTCATTCAGGTGTCGGCGTAGAGTCAAAGAGACCAGGACGGTGGACGCAACGTTGGCTGTCAGCATGGCGAGCACCAACAGAGGCTGAACATAAGCTAGAGTTGACCGAGGCAGCCGGGGACGAAACTCAAAACAGGTGGATTTATTGTGGTCTTTTAAAAATCTTGAAAACTCCACGCTCTCTGGGATGTTCACCGTCAACACGAAGAGCCAAACGAGCGCGGCGGCTTTCCAGGCGTTGGAAGAGGTTCGAAGGTGGCGCGACCTTAGAGGGTAAACCACCGCCAGCAGCCGATCCACGCTGATGAAGGTGATGAAGATGGAGCTGGAGCGGATGTTGTTGCGAAAGAGCATCGTCAGCCAGATGCATGTCATATTGCCAAACGTCCAGGTGCCCGTGGCGTAAAAGTAGACCCTCAGGGATAAGGAGGTGACGAGCAGCAGGTCAGAGATGGCCAGGTTGACCATGAAGATCGTGCTGGGGGATTTGAGGCTGTGGCAGCGTAACAGGATCCACAGAGACACGGCGTTGAGAGGCAGACCCAGCGTCATCACGGATCCGAACACCAGTGCGTACACCGTGTTGCTCATATCCAGCTCCGTTTCATTTCCCCCCGTAATGTTGAACATGTTTTGCTTCTGTGAGAAACGCTTAAGTGCAGGCGAGCTGCTGTGACTGCAAAAGAGACCACAGTAACGCCGCCTCCTTGTCAATCAGACGCATCAAGATCAGCGTGGAAAGGTTGTTGCTACGCTATGTGGAAGTGGCTGAGAATGTTGAAAGAGGAAACAACTTTACAAGAGGTGAAGTGCTGTGCCGTGGTGTTCAAGCATAACAGAAACTGTGTGTGGGAGTTCAAAGTTTATTTTTTTCTTTCCTTAAACCCACCATGTGCTCTGTATTCATAAGCCTGTGCATATTTTTTGACACAAGTGTTTGATTCATTCTTTTTAAGAGGTCCCATTTCTGTAAAGTGTAGCGTGCAAGTACAGTGAACTCACCATCTGTTCTGCACGAGCAGATATCTGCCGTTGGACTGGCAATCATGCTAATTAAGCAGCAGCTATGTACGCTCATTACTGGCCGAGCAGGGAAGGCGTGTGTGTTGTACGAGTGACGTACCTGCATGTTGGACATACCTGCTGTACGCCACAGTGTCTTCAGAGAATGTAAATGACCCAATTACAGACGGACATACTGCCTTTCTTAGAGCCGCGCCGCTAAAAACACCGAGTAACAACAGACAGAGTTCCTATACGCGACGTAGCATCAGCTTGATATGCATAAAGATTTGTTGGGTTATTTATTCTTGACAGATTCATATGCATTATGAATCCCTCCCCTCCGCTTCACCTCACTTGCTCTCAGACGTTTTTTTCAATGCAACTTTCCAGTATTTTCCCCATTTCCCCACCATGCCTTCAGACTTTAATGGAGCCAGTTAGAGTTTCACCAACAGCACTGGCTCAGCTCCCATTCAGTGCTCGGATCGATCGATGGCAAGTCGCTTCCCGTCAAACATTTCGCTTCTGCAGCTCGTGGAGAGAAACCGCGGCGGCTCGCTCTTAAAGACGGTTTGCGACTTTGTCCCATGAGATTTCTATGTCTCACGCAGTTCAGCCTGTAGAGCAAATAGGACACATTTACTAACCGTCATGCAACGCACAGAGCAAAAACATCAATCTCGCAGCTCCGCGTCAGTCTGGCTCATCTCAAACAAGACTCTTCTCTTGCCATTTACCAGACGGTCTGTTGTGTTTCTGCCCATGTTCTATTCTTCCCAAGGAGGAGGATCTCCACCTGGGTGTTCTGCTTTTGAGTCCACACCACGTTCACTAAAAACACAAGAGATGTCACAAGCTGTGACAGATTGTATCAGTCTCAGGTCAGAGAGAGAGAGACGATAAAAAAAAAAAAAAGAAAAAGTGCACCACAAAAAAAAGAAGGAAATGCAAGAAACCTGAGAAGCTGCGGTCGACAAACAGTGCAATCTTATTATCATCTCGTGTGGGAAATGGTACATGCGTATGTGAAAAAGCTAAAATTAAAAGTAGCCACATTTGTGATGTGTGTGAAAGTGGCAGGAAGTGCAAGACGAACATACATATAGTGTTTACGGGAGTGACTGCACACATGGAAATGTATGCTCAAAGTTTTCCTCCCAACTCTGATAAGAGCAACATATCTTTTCATGAGATCAATGTAAAATATGAGCATAACTCAAATTCACCACGTAGAGGCACAGACGGGGAAAGTCTTAAGAGAAATGCATTTAGCAAACCTGCCTGGAAATGTTGGAACATGATGGGGTTCGGCAAATGAATGTCAGAATTGCAAATACGATGTTGCGTGGACCGAATTGTTTATTTGATTCCTCAAGGTGATAGTTCGACATTTTGGGAAATACACGCATTTGCTTTTAGCAGAGAGGTGATATGAAGCTACAGCCAGCAGCTGGTTTACTTAGCTTAGCATAAAGAATGGAAACAGGGGGGGGGGGCTGGCTCCCTCAAAATGTTACAAAATCCACCCATCAGCCACTTATTAGCAAATTTAGAAATATGCGCCAACTGGAAAAGTGAAGCATTTGTGTGCAATCACAACACAGCAGCAACTACCAAACTTCACACCTTTCACCTTATCACTTAATCACCATTTACCATTTATACTATTTTCCCTCCAAGCTCTCTCAGCCGTAACCTTTTGAAAGATTGAAATCAAAATGGCTGCTGTAATGACAGCAATTATGTGATTTCGCCCGACTCGCACAAGAGAGCCTAAATTGATTTCTCCGGTTTTATATTCCCTGTGCCCTGATATTTAGGAAACTTGAGTGCTTCTCAAGACAGTGCATCTTTGTTATTAGTGCCACAGGTAAAAACACGGCTTTAAAATGCCAAATCTGCTGCCGTCCGAGACAGACGGACGGACGGACAGGGAGAGTCAGGAAAACAAATGCAGGAGAAAGGCTGTAGAGTGCGTTTTCCTTGTTATTTATATTCTGCTTGTTTTCATTGTGTTTTGTCTGCCTGTTGCTTTTTTTTTTTAGGGAATAAGGACAAAAGCATAATTTTATAAAAAAAAAAAAAAAAAAAAAAAAATCAATAAAAAAAAAAAATATCAAATACTAGCAGTGGCGAAGGAGAAATAGTAAAAAATAGCAGTACGGCATAAAACATGTTTTAGTTTACCTATTTGTATGGTTGATTCTCAACAGCTCCAACCGACTGTAGCATATGAACCTAGATTCAGTTTCCAAACACAACCTCAAGCTGACAGCATTGTGAGCTACGTGCTCAGCAAGAAACACCAGAGCCAAACGTGTCACTGGTGAAGAACGATGACGGTTTAGTGAACCAAATAGAAAGAAGTTTTTCCTCAGGAGTCGGTGAAACTTCAGCCATTGAAGCACAACCTAACGGTGGCGTGGACACTATGTGGAGGTAGAAGAGTTGACCATGTTGGAGCCTTTCTGCCCCTCAGTGGTCAAAGAAACGTCCGTCATTTACACATTTCAGCCTAATGCTGCATTAATCAATATTATATAAGCAATAGTTCACACCTCACTCACGTTTGATGGAACAAACGACTGTGTTTAAGTTTTAAATCCTTAAATTTGACACTTTAAAGGGCCTGGTATTGATTTTGGAACTGTGCTTGAATAAAAAAAAACAATGAAATGGCAGGAAAAGACAATTCAGAAATCTAAAAACTGTAAAAAAGCATGAGTTCAAAAATGTTCAGCAAAAATGCAAAGTATTTGATTTGTAGGGTAGAGCCGGTGTTATCAACAGTTTAATACCAACAGTGGATTCAAATGACCATGTGCAACGTGAAAGTGTCTTTGAGCTCATTGTTTTGGTTTTGAAGCCTTGAACTTTACTGTTTTGGTCTAACTGCTCTCATCAACCAGGTGTGTTCAGCAAAAGATCAGTGACGACCCCAATGATGAGCTGAAACCAGCACCAAATGACCACAGAACAGAAGTTAGCACGTAGCTGAGAGCATTCAGCCGCTAAAGAGTCAGAGCTTTAATAATAAAGTACAACACAATCAATGCTTATGTTGCTGTGTGTCTGCTGGATGTCTACAATAAGTTATGGTTTGATCAAATCAAATGAAAAAAAGGGGTCAGTTGACCTAAGTGAAATGGGTGAGTAAGTGGAACTGTGCGGAGAAATAAGCCTCCGTGGGCTCTGGACAATATCAGGGAAAATCCCAAGACCTCACAGTTAAAAGTAGGGTGACCGGTCCGTCCCCTCGGCAACAACACTACATGGAGAACAGTCGGGAAAAAGAAACAGCAAAAGAGAGAGAGACCGTTAAAA
>CALSCE010009526.1:5742813-5752993 GCA_943593645.1 Bovichtus variegatus | reverse complement strand
TCTCTCTCTCTCTCTCGCTCTCTTATTATTTTTTCCCCCCTACAAAAGCACTCAGCATACAAATGAAGCCGCTTCACAATGTCGCTCTTTGTCTCTCCGAAGAGTTATCAGAGAGGGTTGGTGATTAACACCGAGCGCCGAGAAGTCACTTGAACATGTTGCATAACAGAGTGCTGCACTGAACGTGATAATCACTCCGACACAAGTGTAGCCACATCTATAGTTGGGAAGTGACACGGAATATAAATACGTGCATTTCTATGACTAATCGCATGAAGTGCACGAGAAGTTTTTCTCCCAGGTTTACACTCCAGTGTGTTTTTGAAGGCCAATAAACAGAGCCTTCAGTTTTGAAATGCCACAGGCGTCCAAGGAGTCGGCATTTCCTGTAGATTCATTTGTATCTGGGCACTGTAGAGCTTCTGCTGTACATTCAGGATTTCTGTCTGGGAAGTTTATACGAATGAACATTCACATGTGGGTGGCCTCAAATGACAGGTTAAAAAGACGTCAGCAGCCATAGATTCTGTAACGTGACAGCAGTGAACTATACGTTCGGCTTTTACTAAATGAGCGTTCGGTTGCTGCTCGGAGCGTTTTGTTTCATCACTCTCCGTGGGCAAAGCATAGTGTCGAAAAAACTCTGCAGCCATATTTATAAATCTAAGCATTTGCCCATTTCGGCTTGTCAGGATTCCACCTGTGTCCATGAAGTGCAGCCTCCTTTCCCAGTGTGATCCCATGTAGAAGTGCACTTAAATAATAATAATAATAATGGTCAAGATCAAAGCAGCAGAGGCAGAGACATCCTGATGTGTTGTCCTTAGTATGGGACAAGCTAAATTCTACATTTCCCATCATGCACCCAGCATCTTTTCGTGAGGTCACCCTGCCCGTTTGTCACACGATTTACTGATGAATCGGCCAAATCACCAGAAAAGAGCATTTATATTGGATGACTCTGCATAAAGTCGGACTATGGTCCATGTGTCCGAGTTGTTGTTCAGACGCAAGTGTTGTTGTCATTTCACGCCGCTGGTATTACCATGGAAACGTGAATTTTGAAGTCTGCTAAATCTGCTAAACTCATGCTTTAAAAAAAATAAATAAAAAAAAGTTTTATTGTGAAACTGTCTAACTTGCATTGGACTAATTTAAGAGCAAAATGAAGACTTTCCTTTGCACTGCAGATGGTCTAACATCTCTGGAGGTACCGGCCCGGTCAACGTGAAGTCTTTTTCCTCAGACTTTACAAAGTTCATCGAGAGAGCCACAGATGACATTGTACAAAAAAAAACCTGTCATTTTGAGGAAGTGTTTTGGCACAAAGTGGCACACCCCTGAGTAGAGTTCCCCTTAAAGAAACCGCAGAGGATGTTTACCCTTTGACTATCAACATGATAAAGAAGAACAGAGTAGATTCCACGGGAGATATCAAAAGTAAAACAGCACTACAGTGTAAATACGTGTGAAGGGAAACTGTCTGCTACGTCTGAGTGCTGTGGTTGTGGCTGAGCTGCTATCCTGCAGAATGTGTCTGTTAGCAGAGCGCAGAGGCTTAGAAAGATCTCTATTTATCAAATCAAATCAATCGTCCCGCCCTGTAATTCATTTCTCTTTATTGACGTTTGAGAGGCGAAGTGGGAGGTCAGAGAGAAAAAAAAGGAAAAAGTGGACGATGCAGATGATGAAGACACAGATGAGGGGGACAAGAGAGGGACATCTCGACAGGAGAGATTGACACGAGACAAACAAAAAGAGCAGGTCCCTGTGTGGAGCTCATCAGTGCAGCCATCTCTCTGTTTACTGGATTGTGTGAGCGCAGGAGTCCAGCTGTCACTGAGCGATTGCTTTAGAAAAAATAACAAAAACAAAAAAAAAAAAAAACAGCGGCTGAGCTCTGCCAGTGTGCCGTCTTCTTTTTCACATCGCTCTCACGTCCCCATCTTACTGCTGAGCAAATGACAGTGCAGTCAGAAGAGCCGTATACTTTACAGAAACATATATTTTTCCGAACTAACGTCTGCGTAGGTACTCGATAGCGAGAGGTTTTTTCCAACACCTGTGTTTTACTGAACTCATCCAGTGATTTCACAGTAGAAGGAGCAAGATAACTGCTACAACATGGGGTGAATTGCTCATTACGGTTGGTGCTGGAGTGAATCACACGCCTACTTATGTGTGTGTGTGTGCGTGTGTGTGTGTCCATTACAGTTTATTGGATCCATATCCTTTGTCTTCCCTGCAGCATGCACACCGTGTAACGATCTCCCACTCTGAAGCTGGATGCAGCCTGTTCTCTGGCCCGAGCTCGGTGACACACTCATATGGATGATCTACTGTACCACACCCCTTCTGCCACACAATATACACATGTACACACACACACACACACACACACACACACACACACACACACACTTAATAAATTGGACTACCTCTACAGATCCAAAGGCCCAATGGGATAAGCATTGATCGTGGTGTTCGGCTCATACCACTAAAAGATGTACTGTGGTTCCGTGTCGCTGTTTCCAAATGATCTCCCTGGTTATCACACTAAAGGGCCAGTCCACTGCAAAACCACAGGGATAAATCCTCGCTCCCGCTATCCGCCATTGGCCCGACACCGGCATCATCTGTCTTGGTGCTGCGGCTATGCCTCTATAATACCCTTCACACTATCTGGAACCATTCCAAGTTCTTAAAATAGTGTCAGGGACTTGGAAGAAGGTACGGCGCACGAAGAGAAAAAAGCAAACGAAGGGGAAGGCGAGAGAGAATATGAAACGGAGGAAAAATGACTGCGGTAGTGCGGGTAAAGAGGGCTCCTATTAGGGCAGTGGAGGAAAAAATATTGGCCTGTGTAGCCCTGTACCATTTGTCCTCGTCAGGATCTTAAATAGAATCGGGATCAATTATTCATAGGGTCTATAACTGGCAATAAATGTTAGCTGAGACAGTGCAGCCTTGGCCAGGGAGGGAGAGAAAAGTGGGGTTAGAAGCCGTTATAGAGGGCCAAGTTTAAAAGTCTGGACAAAACAGCTGAATAACCAATTATAGTTTAAACCTAGAAGTGACATTTAAAAGCCTTTTTGCTTGTTCGATGTGCCACTTTAACCGCATGGTAATCTGTGAGAACACAATGTCGCCTTGAAGCCAAGAGAACAACAACAACAACAACAACAACATAGAATCCGCTCGGCGTGAATGACACTGGAAGCTAAGCACCGCACGTACGCCGCGCAGTGCGTCCTGCCAGGTTGAGGTGAAGACTTTTGTGGCTTTCGTGCATTTCTCTCTCAGTTTTAATTACAGTTAAATATAGCAGAATAGGTGTAACTTGTCAGGTTCGTACTTTGTGATGAGAATGTACAGACGTCAAATCCCCCATGTGTCCTTGATGGATTACTGAGGTACTGACACCAGCGTGAACAGAAACAAGAGACATAAAAAGTGCTGAAGGGTCAGAAGTTGGACTTTTAGAGGAAGAATTTGCCGGTGGACCAAGGACACGTGTTGCTACCTTTCTACTAGTTATTTGTAGCCTCAACACAATATAATATTGACGATACAGCAGAACAAGAGCTTTGATTGGGCCTAAAAAAATCATACTTGAACTTTCTGTCCGGACCCGACGCGAGACAGAACCAGCTGTTTTTAAGCCTGATTAAAAATACAAAAAAACACCATAAGAAATGTAAAACTGAATTTCAAATGTATGGACATTGTAACCGTGCGACGGCATATGAAAACAAGATTTAATGCGCAGTAAAAATGCATAATAAAGTCTCTAGAAATACATGAAATATACTGTTCACAATCTCTGTACAACTTTAAAAGAGATACACTTATCTGGCAGCTGAAAAGACCTTGACCGCAGCGTGTACACTTCTTGTTTTTTTTTCTATTGGTGCCAACAAGATTTATTTTTAAAGCAGAAATTCTTTAGAGGCGTTAAAACACAGATAAAACATCATGTGACTTGTGGAACTTTGCTCATGTGATTTGCAGGAGGTCGTAGTTGTGGGAGTGACCCTAAAGCCTGTCAATGCAGTGACAAATATAAAAATATAATCTCAAACTATACATTACTGTAACTGAAGTGTTTTTCAGGAAGAGCCACTCCATGTATTTACATGCAGTAATTACTTTACACAAACGACAAAAGTCGGTGCGTGCACGGATTTCACTTCAATTTAATTATAACTTCAGCCATAATGAGTCGGATGACAAGATTTTTTCTTCAATTTTCTACCATTAAAACATCGCAATGTGATGAATCCAACAATGTCTGCTATAAATTATGATTATGTACCGCTCATTTGTTTCCACAAATTACCTTGCGCTTCAAGTTTTTCTTTCTATATTTAACCGAGACCAGGTGTCTCCCTAACCTCAGCTGAGTGCTGCGGGAGCCTCAACCTGACGAACATCAATCATACTTCGGTCGAAACATCTGGATATTGTATTGGAAGAGCAGATATCGTGATAAACTGGAATAAGTTGTCAGTGCATGTTTTGCTGAAACGGTCAGAATCAACATTTTGCGAGTTGCCAGACACGTTGATTAACGTTTCCTCGGTATGTTGATCGTGGTGAAACCTGATCCAGGTGGCGTAATGTTTCCTCCAAAACACATTTGCTGTTGCGAATGAGAAGTGTATGAATGTAATTTCCAGGAGACCGGCGTTTGGATGAATCTTTTTTGGCTCACAATTATTTTTGGCTGCGCTCTTCACACAAATACACACACGTTGCTCTTCTTCTGCTGCATTTCTGACAGTGTCGCCACTCAAGGAGCGTCAGCCCATTGATACGTGTGTCACTTTGAATGGAACTCTGGGACGGCATAATTAAAATGCTGCCGTCCAATCAACGTTGACAATTCAACAAGGACTGAAATCTTGATTATAACATTTTGCAAGGCAACATGGGAACGTATAGTTGTGCTGAAGCTAAATGGTCGTAGTCTTTAATGGTATGTGTGTCAGAAAATCTGATTGCTTTATTATTAAACATGTACAAGAAATAGAACAGTTTTTAAGTACTGTATCAGGGTTTACTACCTGGGAGACAAATCATTTTTGCGGCGAATAAAAATGCGGTTATTTCCATGAAATAGCACCGGCAATAAAAACTGTCGTTGCTTCAACAGCTGCGAGTTTATCTAATGTTGTGAACTTGCTTGCTGCACATCCTTACATGCATCTCCAACCTAATTTCACTTTATTCCATGCTAATGTTTTTCTTTCAATAAAAAAATAAATAAATAAATGTAAATGAAAGCACAACTAACTTTACTGCCTCTCATTTATATAACACTTGTGAAATGCGTTGCATCACTCAAGCTTAAATGTGAGCAGTAATGACAGAACACCAGTTTGAAATCTTTACTCAAAACCGCCATCAAAATGTCCCTCGCATACCCGTCCTGGCGCAGAGACACAAGCCTGAGGCGTGAATTATCACACAGAGACAGTTCTGTTGATAATTGACTGAAGGAATGCCAGGCTATTACTGATGAACATGGAAACACTCCACTGTGCATCTCCAAATGGCTTTAGCGAGCTAATGGCGGTGTGGGATGAGCTCACATAAGGCAGGGGAGGTAATGTAGCTTCCAGCTCAGCTCATTTTCTCCAAACGAAAGAGATAATCTGGACCCCCCGAAGGCTTCCGAGATTGAAAGCTTCACAAGCGGAAAGGCCAAATAACTAAGAGAAATTAGACGTGAACCTGGGCCAAAGTTTCTCTCATTCCACTCCCACGCCTCACGTCACCAGCCTTACAGTGAGGAATACATGTGAAGGAACAGTCCACCTTTTTGCTTTCTCTCGTTTCCATTTGTCTGCCTCTCTCCTCCGCCTTGCACCACTTTTTTTTTTCTTCCGGTTTCCCTTCCCTCCTTCTGTCCCCATCAGCGTTTGTTATAGAGTGCGCCGACAGAAATGCACAATGTTTGTGACAACTGGAGCACTTTCCATCTCTACCCAGATGGACTGGCAACCAACTGTCTCAGTAGAACAGGCTTTCAGTCCCACAGCTCCTCTCCTTCCCTCTCCGTGCCTCGCCAAATCCTGCACAACCAGAGTGCTAGAAAGGGTTTGACAGCAGCAACAAAGACAGAATGATACTTATGTATTATTAAGTATTTTTGGGAAATTCTTGGGAAATACATAACATTACATTACTAGTTGTCTCCATGCTGAGATAAGCCTGATAAATCCATGTCATAATGATGTGAAACATAACAGCGAGAGAGCACGCACAGGCACAGATGATTCATAAACAATGCGATTATATTATATCACTTGACCAAAGATCCACACTAGGGTCATGATAAAGCCCGAGTCTGCACCATTTCTTCTTCAAGAAACAACTAAGAGTTAGCAATGTTGCCTCCACTTGTTAGTGAAAACTAACGCCACATGATTGTATAAGGGCCTACGCTCCCTGAAGGCATCCCCTACATGAAGCGATGCTACTCCCCGACTCGGACCTTGAGAGTTAGTTCACAAATAAATCTCACAAAATAGTTCCTTGACTTGGCTGAGGTTCGAAAAATTGGTGTTTTGATGAAAGCAGAATAAAGAAAACAGCAAACAGACTTAGCGACTAAATAAAATGGCGGCAGACGACCATCAGACCTGCGTGGAGCGACGAGGAGTCCGTAACCTTCCTCAAATAATACATGACACAAACACAGGATGTGTGCAAAAGAATGCCTCTTTAAATATATCGTACACGTTGGAAAATGAAAAGATACGATCGGTAAATAGCAAATTAGACTAAATAAGACATCATTCTGTTCTGCACTGTTTGCCTTGGGTCTCTAATTTCTAATAAAACCAGAATAATCACAATTTACAGGAGTATCACAGGAGTGAGTACAGGGCAGAGTGATCTTTTTCCTCCATCTCCTTCATGTGATGTGCCCGGCCCGACACTGCAGAATGTGAGTCTGGACACCCTTTCCCTGGCTGATCCCTCAGGACCCACAGCCCTTTCCAGCTCCACATAGGAAGCCCCATGCATTATGCATCACCACCCAAGCCTATTTTGGAGCAGAGAAGCAAAAAATAGAGAAAAACACAGAGCTTCCCGGGCTCCCTCAATCAGTCCCACAGTTTCTCATGTTTCTGTGGAAAACGAGGTCTCGTTCCGACTGTACGGAATTACCAAGAGGAAAACATGAAATATTTAGCATTGTCATCCCTTCCCTTTTTCTCTCTATTTTCCAGCTCAAACTTCCTTAGGGGGGAAAAAAAAAAAAAAAAAAGAAAGTAAATAAAGAAAAAGAAAATAGTTGGAGTTTACAGTATGTTTTCTTCCTATGATTATCCGGATGCTCCGTTCTGGGGGGTGGAGGGGTGAGGAAGCACCACGTGGCTTGGTGGAGGTCAGCATCGCAAGACGCCCCCTCAAGGCACGGGACGACACACGCAGAGGCGGAACATGGGATTTGATTTATGCTGTATGGAAGTGGTGAGGAGAATGGGCTGGTGGTGCTGGCTGGTGGATGTTGGATCAAAGCGGGCGTGCTGGAGAGTGATGATGGTCAGGCACGCCATTTAGCATGCATAAATGGACAAACAACCACAGGCAAAGCGCGCACAGCACATGCATACATTCATGACAGGATACAAATGCACAGGACACATAGTTTGAAGCAGCACACACCTACACACAGGGTGACCAGGATATGTCTCCGCAGGTACCTCGCTCTACAAATGTGTGTGTGTCAACCTGAATGAGCCTTGTCTATTGACATCAAGGCTGTGCAACCGACAGACTTATTATGTTCTGCTCTGCTCTCACAAGCGCTGCACACTATTTGTGAGTGTGCAGAAGCATATAAATGGACTGAGACTAGCTGTTATCCTCTGCCTGAAATCGTAAAGGTTTTTGAGTATGAAAATGCAATTTTCTGTGTGTGTGTGTGTGTGTTGGCGTGCACGAGAACCGATACTTCGGTATCAAGTCAACGGCACAATGCTGAAAATGTGGGGGTAACGTTGCTCGTTTCCCTACGGTGTCACAGGGCTCAAGACGAACGCCGTCCCCTTCGTTCCAGGGAAGATAGAACGTGTGTGTGTGACGCAGTAAACCCACACACACGTCCTATTTTTTCTCTGATAAAGCTAAACTGTCAACAACAAATCTGCGTTGAGATCATCAGCAGGAAATGCAGTTGAGGTTAGCTGATAGCAGAGAGTTGCATTGTGATGCGTTCAAGCTCTAGTCAGTAAAAATGAGAAATGGGAGAGAGTAGGTTATAATGTCATCATGAATTGGCTTCCTAACAAAAACCAGTGTGCGACTGGTATTAAAGGAGTGTATGTTGAAGTGCATGGGACACATTGTTTTGTTTTTGTTTGTGTGTGTGGAGGCTGATGTTAGAAGAGAATGAATATTCCTTCTGTATGCGTATCTCTTCTAACATGGTTACTTTTTTTCATCTCGTACTGGCGCATGTACCATCACTGCTGTGGGGTTTTTTTTCGTTTTTTTTTTTTTTTTTTTCTGAAAGGCTTCTATAAGAAAGATAAAAGTAAAAGTCATTCAATTGTGTGGGAACACTAGGGCCCCTTTCAATTCTCACTGGGACATCAAAGCACACAGCAAGACGCTGCACTATTAGAGTCCATGGGTGGGATGGAAATACATTACAAATATATCCACTCTCTGCTGAAATCCACGACGAGGGTCTCATAACAAAGAGCAGACTTCTCTCAATCATTTGTCTCCTTGAAGGATTGTGATTAATCTAACCTTTGATGTTTTGAAACAACGGGAAGGAGGAAGGGATGGGAGAGATGAAGGCGCCGCTGGGGGAGCTGCATGGGGATGTAAAGACTTAGTAATGCACTGCTGCGAATGCCACGCTAATGAAGCAAATTGAATGGAATCACACAGGATATTGAAACTGTATTTCGGGGAGTGACACAGCATGCGAGCACAATGCACAACATCCTAAAAGATTAGGTTGAGATAGAGGGATAAAAAAAAAAAAAAAAAAAAAACTCAACTCTCAAAGGGAGAGGGGAGACATGAAGAGTCGTAGGAAATAGAGCGCAGAATCACTCACCGCCCACTCTCTAAAAAAACGAGATTCTGCGCGTCTCGACCAACGCAGCTGCTCGTGCACGAGAGCAGATGAGATGGAAGGTGTGAAATGCAGCCAGCGTGTGCAGAAATGTGGAAACACACTCGACTTCGACGCGCAGGCACGTAGGATCGAATCCCAGACGAAACGCGGAGTGTGTGTGTATGTGCTGCGTTTCTCTGTGTGTGTGTGTGTGTGTCTGTGTGTGTGTGCCTCCAAGGTTATGGGGCACAGGAAGTGCCATTAGGTGTAAATTAGGCAGAATTAAAAATGAATCCGCTGTCATGCATTATTAAAACAACCCTAATTGCATTTGCATAAGTCTATGAGATGCCGTGTACGTGTGCCAGAATGCAGGCATGTGTGTGCATGTGTAAGTGGCTGCAGCCGTCTCACATGTAGGATTACTTGTCATTTTCTACATCGCTCAGCACAGCTTCAAATTCAAACGCTCTCTCCCTTTGTGTCGGTGTTTACCGTGAAGCAGTTATTGCCTCTCTTTAACCTGCTCTTACCATTTACTAATGCCTTACAAAGCAACTCACAGAGAGCGTTTCTCCACCAAGTCCCTCTGTTAGCAGATGGCTCCGTGTCATCTTAACTTTGATCACAGTATAACATGTGGTACTACTTTTGCACGGAGCACAAGTTACTGCTACTGACTTATATGTAGCAACATTGCCCCTGTGTGGCGGAAGGAACAAAATAGACATGAAGTTGAGTTGAAGCTCGAGAAAAACAATCCCCGTATTTAAATGTGTAAATATGTATACAGGTGGGGTCAGGTGCATTTTTGTGGTGCAGGTACAGCATTGTATTGTAAGTTACAAATCACAAGAATAACACGTTAAATTGATTTTTTTTTTTTTATTATTTTATACATACTTTATAGTCCATGAAAATTGTGTTTCACGTCTATTTTTCTAACGTGAAATAGCAACAGTCAGAGTTAAAGTTCAGGAAAGAAAGACATCCTAAAGCATTACTCACTAAGAGTCGATGCATACCAAGTTCAGCTAGTTAGGCTCAAACCAGGACCGTGTGTGTGTGTGTGTGTGTGTGTGTGTGTGTGTG
>CALSCE010009526.1:5719375-5737813 GCA_943593645.1 Bovichtus variegatus | reverse complement strand
TATATATATATTTATATATTGATATACTGTATATATACAAGTTTTTTTTTTTTTTTAAGTGCATTTATTGCTTTTTAAGAATAGTCTTATAATAGGCCTAAACGTGTATGCAAACATTAGAACTGACCTTTATACTGAAAGTTTCTCTTATATGAAAACCGTCTTGAATAATTGTACAGAATTATGTAATTTATTAGATTAAATTAGATTAGATTCAACCATATTGTCATTGTGCAGAGTGCAGGTACACGCCAATGAAATGCATTTAGTGTCTAACCAGAAGTGCAAAAAAAAGTGCTATATTATATATAAAAAGTGCATTGAGTGATGCTCTAAACTACTATATACAGATGATGTCATACATACATAACAGAGCACGTATAAAAACAACACGTTGACCAAAGAAGTTCACAAAGCGATTAAATAAAACAAGTATTATCAAATAACAACACAGACGTAGATGAGAGAATATAAGCTAATTATTAAAAAGCATAGAATTGAACAGTAATAGAACAGTATTGCACAAAATCCACAGCTCTATCATGATGATAGTTATTGGGCTTTATGACAGAGATGGGTCTGTAGATGGGTTTTAAAGGCATCGATGGAGGGAGGGGAGGAAATAAAAGTAAAGTCTCTAAATCTTTAACAGACAGGAAGGAATTTTGCAAGTGATCTAAGATGGTAGGAGCGAGTGCTGACAGCTGATTTGTTAATCACATTTTAAACCAGAATCAAAGATAACACTGAGACTTTATATTTAATGAGGGAGGACCGAGGGCCGCGGTTGTGGAGTCGTCTGCTGCGCCGATGATAAGAACCTCAGTTTTATTGTGGTTTAGCTGAAGGAAGCTTTTTTTTACATCAATGCACTTTGGAATTATAGTAACGTGAAGAAAAGAAGAAAAGCTGCAAAGAAAAGAAATGTCAAAATAAAACTTATTGGAAGTTTTATTTTAAACTTTTAAATGTAAAACTAAAGACGTGAGACAAAAGACCAGGAGGCCATTTTAATCCATGGTCATATTTTACATTTTTTTTTTTACTAAATTGTAGGGATTAAGTGGTGGATGAAGTACTCACATCTTTTATTTATGTAAAAGTAGTAATACTACAGTGAAGAAATACACAAGTGACGATTAAAAGTCCTGCACTCAAAATGTAAGTTATGTAAAAGTGCATTAGTATTAGCATCAACATAAACTTAAAGTACAAACAGTACCTTTCAGAATAATATATATTATTAAATGATGATTATTAATGCATTAATGTTTTGTTTGTTTTTATTACCAGGTAGCTTGTAAATTCGCACCACGGGATCCATAAAGTTTTTTCTTGACCTATAATAAAACATGGTAAATGATGTGTTGATTATATTGTGTGTTATTAATCTAAATCTTTAAAGTAACTAAAGCTGCATGTCAGATAAATGTAGAGGAGTAAAAAGTGCAATATTTGCCCTCAATGGCTGTGGAGCAGAAGTATAAAGCAGCAGGACAGGAAGTAAGTAGCCTAACTCAAAGTTGTACTTAAGTAGTCATAGAAGTATTAGTACAACAGTCTACTTTAGATAATGCAGGCTGGAGTTTCAGATTAAGATTTAAAGTAAACTTGGTGAGTTGTTCGAGTGCAGCCTGTGTTTTATTCCACAGCTCACAGGTACAACATGTTCTGCTTCTCAGCCGGATCTTGAGCTTCTCTCCACAGGAAGCGCTGGAGGATCCACGTCGCCAAAACAAGCTGCGTCAAGTCAGAGATTTAGACCGGAAAAGGCGCGTAATTGTCTTCAAAATAAAAGCCTTGCATTTTTTCTTTACGAATATTACGTCATAAAAGTAAGGAATTTTTTTTTATTTTTTTTTTTAAGTTCTCAAATATTTAAAGCAGCGTCAACATTTATAATATTCTATATATATATATATATATATATATATTTATAATTAATAGTGGTCACCACAAATGCATGTATATTGGAGTTTGATATACACATTGTGCAATAACATATAAATGTCCTTTATCCATCATGTTAAAATGTAATTTTAAGCACCTAGGATACTGTATGAATATATATATATATAAAATAGCTTGTATTGCTCCAGCCCTCCTCTGTGCCCTTCCATGATTTGTATCCCTTTAAATGACCAGTTTGCAATGTACTGTATGTTATTGTCCATTTGTTTTGTTTTTTATATATATAAAACTTAATAAACGTATACTTATTATATATCATTATTCTTCTTAAAACTCTACATTATGAGCTAGTGGAAGCTGGAGTCAACTTTATGTTTTGCATACTTGGCCAATAAAACTTCATTTTGGCAATTAATTCCCAGCTAATTATAATTATTATTTTTTTCTTTTTTTATCTTAATTTTGCTGATTAATGGTGAAAACTGCAAGATAATTTTTTTTTGGGATAATTACATGTAAATGTTTGGTTTGCCTTCTATAGTTTTACATTTTCATTCTACAGCGCGCACTAACCGCTCCGAGGTTTATTATGAAACTACAAACCGGAAGTGCTTGTGTTTTTAATCCGTGTCCGCTTTGCTCGCAACACTTGCTCGTCACAGTAGCCCGACGAGGGGCAACAGGGAAACCGGTCGTTTTACTGGACAGCACTGCAGAGACTCACTGACGTGGAATCATGGTAGGCGACAAAAGAAGAAGAAAAAGCTTTTTTTCCATAACTTAGTTTATTACTTTCTGTTTGTTTTGGGGGCTCTGTTGTCAGTGGCACGCGGCGCCGTGTGTGCGTAGGTTACAATCACCATCATCCAAAACACACTGTCTAAGTTGTGCACTACATGCAGCAACAACTGCAAATGTGTTATGATCAACAAAGTTAAAAGCAGCACAGAAAACCAAAAAATATATATGTTTTTTCATGTTTACGTTGTGTGACAAACTTGTTAGATTTGTTTTTCAGGGAGTTGTTGTTTTTTTAAATCCCCATTCGTCCCATTAAAAGTAGACAAATACAAAGGCTTCTCATTTTCATTGACGTGATTAAACTTGAAAGCTCCCAGTCATTCTGGAGCAGGCATGCATATGAAATGTGGAATGGGAAGTCATGTTGGGAAAAAAATCACACACACACACACACACACACACACACCTTTAGGGCCTACTGTCTCCAAAACCTGGAATATAATATGCAACATTAATTAATTACAAGATGCAAAACACTACCATATGTAGTGTTCAAAATACAGGCTTTTTTTGCACTTTTTTTTTTTTTTTTTTTTTTTTTGTTCTGCAATGTTAAATTTTTTTTCTCTTGTTTTTATTTTTCTAGCCTCTGCGGTTGGACATCAAGCGGAAGCTGTCTGCTCGCTCAGACCGGGTGAAGAGTGCAGATCTGCACCCCACTGAGCCCTGGATGGTGGCGAGCCTCTACAGCGGCACTGTGGTGGTCTGGAACCATGAGACACAGGTCACTATCAGTCACTTTCACATCCCTCATCACTATATAGATATATAATATATACATATATAATACATCTGCTCTGCTGTGTGTGTAGATGATGGTGAAGACCTTTGAGCTGTGTGACCTGCCTGTCAGAGTGGCTAAGTTTGTAGCCAGGAAACACTGGGTCATTGCTGGAGCAGTAAGTATTGTGACTCAATTGCAGCGTTAATGTTCTGTATTAAGGTTACAATTAATATCTGTTACCTTTCAAGAAATGAGAAGTTTTAAAGAAGCTCGTAATGAGCTCATATTCATCTCCTTTCCAGTATGTCAAGTCAGTTAAAGCTAGTTTTATTATTCCTCCTAGAATAAAGAGTCATTTTTCTATGGTAAGTGTTTTTAAAGGTTTGAATTGACAAAATTATTTGCATTTATTTATCGTTACACACTTAAACATGTGGGTTGATGGCTTGTCAACACAGTTCTGGCTGCACAATTTCACAAAAAACGTTCCTAAATGTTGCGGCTTCAGTCACGTACCACACAGGGCAGACGGGCAAAACCACAATGCACTAAATTCAGAAGAATCTCAAGATGCAAAGATTTGATTGTTAGCAGAAATGCAGCCCATCGTGCAAGTGAAAGCATGTCATGTTGATTTGTTTTTCATTGGTAATGAAACGCACATTCTTTTTGTACAACCAACAAAACAATTTGTGTCAGTTTTAAGGTAAAAACCTGAGCTTGACGTCTCAGAATAACCTTTTTGTTTGAGGCTTTTCTACCCGTGGATGTACCGCAGTGCTGCTCCTCTTCACCTTTAGACAGATTAACCCGAGCTGTTGTGTTTTGTTTAGACCCAAATGCTCTCGTCATTCTCTCCGTGTGTCCCCAGGATGACATGCAGATCCGTGTGTTTAATTACAACACCCTGGAGCGGGTTCACATGTTTGAGGCTCACTCCGACTACATCCGCTGCATCGTGGTCCACCCGACACAGCCCTACATCCTCACCAGCAGCGGTGAGGCGGCGCTACCAACCGTAACTAGAAAAAGTACAGCGTGTTCGCCAAATGCTCGCGTCATCATCATCGAGTCTTTTTTCGTGTGTGCGTCTTCAGATGACATGTTGATCAAGCTGTGGGACTGGGAGAGAAAGTGGACGTGCAGTCAAGTGTTTGAGGGACACACTCACTACGTCATGCAGATTGTCATCAACCCCAAAGACAACAACCAGTTTGCCAGCGCCTCTCTGGACAGAACTATTAAGGTACACACACACACACACACACACGCACACACACGTGGAAGCAAAATGTGTGTAAGAGCACACAAAAGATTGCTTCATGGCACAAAGGGAAGATGCTGGGTGCTGTTCTTCCAGTTTAAATGAAGGGTAAAGTGACAGAAAAGAGGGCGAGAGACATGTTCTTCACAGCAACAGGGTTCATGGGAAATGTAGTCTCAGTTAGAGAAACACTACCGCTAACAACACCCCTTCGGTGAGATGCGATGGAGAGGCCGTCACCAAAATAAACTGATGTACTGATATTTACGATTACTCCTAAAACACACCACCTGCCCTCGGCTCCTCGCTGTTCCACACACACTCATCCTGCGTGTTCCCCCTCGGCCCGCTGTAGGTGTGGCAGCTGGGCTCCAGGACTCCCAACTTCACTCTGGAGGGCCACGAGAAGGGGGTGAACTGCATTGATTACTACAGCGGAGGAGACAAGCCCTACCTCATATCTGGGGCTGACGACCGCCTGGTGAAGATCTGGGATTATCAGGTACCAGAGGAACCGTACGCTGGAAAGAAACGCTCCAGGCCTCGAGTTTCTCCTCATAATGGCTGTTTCTGTGTCTCAGGCTCGCTGTTTGATTTACATGTTTCATATGTGAACAGCTCAGTTATGTCATGTCATCCTTCGAAACAAGTATTGCACGGTTCCTAGTGGAAAAAGGACAATAGAAAATCTAAAGTAATCTTATTTTCTGTATCATTTTAGACTGCAAATTGAACAAATCCACTTTGATTCTTCCGTCCAGTTTCAACCACGTTCTTTCTTGTCAGCCCACTCTCTTCCATGTAAAGTAAATTATTCCATAACTGAGCTGTGCATATCTTCCAGTGAGCCTCGCATAGCTCTCATCCCACAGAAATGTAAGGACCGTAACAGGACTGCATTTCTACAATGCTATGTATCATTTCCCCCCCTCCCCCCAAAAAAACCCTATGTATAATTTTTCCAGGGTTCATCATGTAGTATTCCGAAAACTAAATAAATACAGTCTCGAGAAGTGTTACAATCCTGTCAAGCATGCATTCAATATCTTAAAATAAAACGTGCATAAGCTCCAGTGTTGCATGTGAATATTATACTCTTATATATTACATTATGTGAGCGTGCGCTCTGCTTATCTACCAGAACAAAACCTGCGTTCAGACCCTGGAGGGTCACGCCCAGAATGTGACCTGCGTCTGTTTCCACCCGGAGCTGCCGATCATCCTCACAGGCTCCGAGGACGGTAGGTCGTGTATTTCAGTGAAACGCTGACACACAGCCCCACTACAGCGTCGTGGTTTCATTTGACCCGCTTGTCGTTCCCTTTAGGCACCGTACGAGTGTGGCACTCCAACACCTACCGACTGGAAAACACCCTCAACTATGGCATGGAGAGGGTGTGGTGTATATGTGGCCAGCCGGGCTCCAACAGTGTGGCGTTGGGCTATGATGAAGGCAGCATCATCATCAAGGTATGCTGTGTTGTTGTTTTTTATATACACTAAACTAAAGTATATATTTAGTACAGTTTTGTTTCCCAATTTCATTCTTCGGCCACTTTTAACCTCTGAATAAGGTCCAGTCAGCGGCCCCCGGGATCCACCGACTCAGGAAATTATTAGCAACTAACAATTATTTTTCATCATCTATTAATCTGCCGATTTATTTTCTCGATTAGTCGTTTGGTTTGTAAAATGTCAGAAAATGGTGCATCCCACTTTTTCAAAGTTCAAGGTGACGTCTTTTAAATGTCTTGTTTTTATCAGTTCAAAAACAACTAAAGATGTTCACTTTATGATAAAGTCTTTATGATATAAAACAGAGGAAAGCAAGAAATCTCCACATTTTACTGGCTGGAAAACAGCATTTTCAGCCCATTTTGCATGAATAATTACTTTTTAACGATTAAGCGATTTATTAAAATAGTCGACCGGCCCCTCCGTCATACACCGCACCCTCACTGGGACTATATTATTTTGCAGATTGCATTGTGTAAACTGAAGGACTCTTTGTTGACCTGCAATATTAAAATGGTGCCCCTCCTCCTCCTCCTCCTCCTCCTCCTCCTCCTTCCCTCTCCGCCTCAGCTGGGTCGGGAGGAGCCCGCCATGTCCATGGACTCCAGCGGGAAGGTGATGTGGGCTCGCCACTCCGAGGTGCAGCAGGCCAACCTGAAGACCATGGGAGAGACCGAGATCAGAGATGGAGAGCGGCTGTCGCTGGGTGTCAAAGACATGGGCAGCTGTGAGATCTTCCCGCAGACGATCCAGCACAGCCCCAACGGGAGGTGAGACGGTGGGCAGTGGGGATGAGAGTTTATACGACTCGGAGCAACAGCACCTTTAGGCGTCTGGACTGTGATGTATGTGTGTGTCACCACAGTGTAACTATCCAGGACGCAGGTACAAAAGTGGTGCCCACCGGGTTGTTTTGGGGCGGGAAGTGTATGCGTCAGATATGATACGTCCATGTGTGCATGCGTGTTGTGTATTCGCAGGTTCGTGGTGGTGTGTGGCGATGGCGAGTACATCATCTACACTGCCGTGGCCCTGAGGAACAAGAGCTTCGGCTCGGCTCAAGAGTTCGTCTGGGCCCACGACTCCTCGCAGTAAGTTCTTAAAGGAACAGTTCGACATTGTGGAAAAGACACGGAAGACGAGAAGATTGACAGCATTCTCGGATGTCTTTGAGCAAATGGTGACGCAAGAGACGGAAGTCAGTAGCTTAGCTTAGCATAAAGATGTTTTTTTATTTATTTTATTTGGATATAGACATGCTCGCAGTCTCGCCCTGCTTCGAGTCTTTACAGTATGCTAAGCTAGGCTAACCGTCTCTTGGCTTTAGCTTCATATCAAGTGAACGTACTGGTTATAAATTAAATATAATAATACGTGGTCAGCAGCATTATAACTAAGTGTGTACATTATGTCCGTAGGTATGCAGTAAGAGAAGGCAGCAGTATGATCAAATTATTTAAGAACTTCAAAGAGAAGAAGACTTTTAAACCTGAGTTTGGGGCTGAAGGTGAGTTTCGTTTCCTATGTTGTCATACAGTATGTGCATATGTGTGTGTGTGTGTTTCTGAGGCTGGGTGTCCTGCTGTCCCACAGGCATCTTTGGTGGCTTCTTACTGGGCGTGAGGTCGAACAGTGGCTTGGCCTTCTACGACTGGGAGAATTCAGAACTGATCCGCCGCATTGAGATCCAGCCCAAACATGTGGGTCATACTTTAACAGTTCTTACACCTCCGGCCATCTGTCTTTTATATGTTATTATATAATATTACTAGTATATTATATGTGATCTTCCTGTCTTTAGATCTTCTGGTCGGACTCTGGGGAGCTTGTGTGCATCGGGACAGACGAGTCTTTCTTCGTGCTGCGCTACCTGCCAGAGAGAGTGGCGGCGGCTCACGAGTCCAAGGAAGAGATAACCGAGGACGGGATAGAGGGCGCCTTCGAGGTACTACCTGTAGGAGAGCATGTCCTGAACACATCTGAAGGGATGTCATTTGCAGAACATAATCTCCAGAAACACATGATGGAGTGGAACAGTAGCAAAGAAAAGTATTTCAACATTTGCATTCGCGTTGACCTGGAAGATGCAGACGGATTATCAGGGCCGCTGTAGGTTAAATAAAATAAAAAATGTTTTGCAAAATCAGATTGCAATGCATAATTTGATGAGGTCAATAACTGCAGGCTGAATACACGGGAAGCGGGGCGGCGTCGCTGGTGTGATGAGGTTGATCCAACACGGAAAGTGAAGCAATGTGGAGTTTTTTTTCTCATAAATTTGTGACTTTAATTTCAGAGAATATTCAAGTTTTTATCTCGTAAATGTTTGACTTCAATCTTGGAAATGTTGTGTTTTAAATGTTTTATATTCCGTAATTTATTTATTGACCTACAATGGCCCTAATATGCCGCAGTTAGTCTGCTGAGGAATTATATTATGTTTTTTCTTTTAGTTTTAAGAAAATGTAAAATTTCCATCCATTATTTCCAATAATTCTTTGTGTCTTTGTCACCTGCTGACCAGGTGCTGGGGGAGGTCCCAGAGGTGGTGAAGACGGGGGTTTGGGTGGGAGACTGCTTCATCTACACCAGCTCTCTTAACAGACTAAACTACTATGTCGGAGGAGAGATCATCACCATCGCTCACCTGGACAGGTACAATGCATGCTTACAAAGACGTACCCATCCTGGTGGGAAATGCTGGGAAAATCTGCTGCTTTCAAACTAGAAATATCATAAAAAGACTCAAAGAAGTGCATTAAAACGTGTCTTTCTCATGTGTAGGACCATGTATCTGCTAGGCTACATCCCCAAGGACGACCGTCTCTACCTTGGAGACAAGGAGCTTAACGTCATCAGCTTCTCTCTGCTGCTGTCCGTGCTGGAGTACCAGACAGCTGTCATGAGGAGGGACTTCAGCACGGCCGACAAGGTTCTGCCCACAATCCCCAAGGAGCAGAGGACCAGGGTAGCCAACTTTTTGGAGAAACAGGTATGTTTATGCTCAAATGTTTGTGCAGCTGTGTGCATTTCTTTCAGCTTGAACTGCTGATATATTCCAGAACAATTGTCTATGGAGTGCAGAATTTACAGAACATCGGGCAGCCAGATGGAGCAAAACCTCTGAGCCGAATTCCCGTGTGCTTTTTAAAAATTTTTTCAAATATATTTAGCATACGAATGATTTGTATGTGGAATAGAATATGTGTTATTATTGTGTTGTGTAGGGCTTCAAGCAGCAGGCCCTGGCTGTGTCCACTGACCCGGAACACAAGTTTGAACTGGCCCTGCAGCTGGGAGATCTCAACATAACTTACCAACTGGCCTCAGAGGCCGAGGTCAGAGCACACATTCACACCCAGAAACAAGACCAAAGCTGCCCCACATCCACACTCCGTAATAACTCCAAACAGTGCTACATACCTACATCCCGGTAGCACAGAAAATATCCTTTATGTATGCTAGAAAGAAACTATACAACATGTGTGACCTCGATTGTCAATCACACTGCAACTCTGGAAAGCAGCTGCCATTCACCTTCACAAAAGGTTTAATACTTATCTTTTGTTTTCCAAGATTCCACCCACACATTTATTTAATGTTCTAAGCTGTGAGCAGCTCCTCCATTTAATTTGTGCATTGCATTGTGGGAGAATCAGCAGCACAACGCAGTCTTTACGTTAGTTTAGATTAGATTAGACGTTGTTTTTGCGTGTAATGGTGTTCTCCAATTAGCCGTGTAAATATGTCATTTTATACAATACAAGTCTTGCAGGGTGAGTCACAACCTCCCATACTTAATAACTGCTTCACAGTCTATTGTTGTCGAGGTTCGTGCTTTTTCCTCCTGTGATAATCCTCTCTCCTGTCTTTTTGGCACCGTGGCATGTGCGTGCTTCCAGTCCGAGCAGAAATGGAAGCAGCTGGCAGAGCTCGCTACTACAAAGTGCCAGTTTAGCTTGGCTCAGGAGTGTCTGCACCATGCTCAGGATTATGGGGGATTATTGCTGTTGGCCACTGCTTCGGGCAACGCCGGCATGGTGGGCAAATTAGCCGAGGGGGCCGAGAGGGATGGGAAGACCAACGTGGCCTTCCTCACCTACTTCCTGCAGGGAAGGTGAGTGCAGGAAGAGGAGGGGGAGTTGTGTTTGAATCCAAATTTATCCGAATTTATTGTATTGTTTTTGGGTTTTTTTCACACATCACCACTTTTCTGCATTTGCCCAGATTGGACAAATGTCTGGACCTTCTCATCGCAACCGATCGCTTGCCAGAGGCTGCGTTTCTGGCGAGAACATATCTGCCCAGCCATGTGTCGAGGTAAAGTTGTTTCTGCTGAGTGCACGGCATGTGTTGGAGTGCTGTCCTCCAGTGTGCTGGCTGTGTCTGTGCATGAATCTCAGATCAATACGTGACCTGCAGATACCAGTTTGCATGTAATTGGTCCAAATCAAAATCTGGAGAAAGTATGCAGACCCTGAAAGCTTTTGATTTCATGAATATCTTGTGTGTACATTTACATTATGCATCGTTGGTGAGCTTTATACGCTTCCCTTCCTCCAGGGTGGTGAAGCTGTGGAAGGAGAGTCTTTCGAAGGTCAACCAGAAGGCAGCAGATGCTCTGGCTGACCCCTCCCAGTACAGCAACCTGTTCCCTGGCCTCCAGCAAGCCCTGCTGGCTGAGGAGTACCTGAAGGACACTCACGTCAGGATCAGGCCTGCTGCAGAATACCCGCTCATCATGGTCGGTGGAAGTCAGACGAGCTGTACTTGAAAACTTTGATAGATCGACGAGTTATTTCATCCTAAATTATGCACAGAAATAGGCTCAGTGCTGCATAAGTTGTCCAATTTTTGTTAAATGACGTTTTGCCTATTTATCATCATTATTGACTCACCTGAATGAGCTGTTCATACTTTGAGTATCGTGTTTGAGATGTTGCCTGCTTCTCTATTTTTCAGCCTAATGAGGACCGTAATGTTCTGGAGGACTCTGCAGGTTTTGTGTCCAAAGGAGCGATCGCTGAGCCAGAGGTCTGTTGTAGCACGATGTCGCTCCTTTAACTCAACACATAATAATAATTGGAAGTGCATGCCATTACTGGATAAATATCTTGAGGTCAAAACAGCTATTGGAAGATTGTTTCTGCCTTTTTTAATGGTGGCTGCTCTCTCAATGGATATGTTCACTTTTTTCAAGTGTGTGTCAAGACAAACACAAGTTTTGCACGTTGTAATGGAGCATTTTTACATTCACGTGTTGGTACTTTTACTTGCAGGGAGTGGTGACGAGCATAAGTGAAACCGTCATGGTAGCAGCAGTGACGGAGGCCGCACCTGCAGAAACGGCAGTAGTGGAGGAACCCATTCCACTAAAACAGGAGATTATTGTTCCAGCAAGAGAAGAAGAATCCTTCCCAAGAGCAGCATCCCCTCTGCCTGGCACAGTGACAGAAGAGCACGTGGAGCCAGAGCAAGACGAATGTGCGTCTTCTGAGGAGGAGGCTTCAGTCTCTGGAGAGGAGGACGTGTTGGAGTCCACCACAGAGTTTGCCCCCGCAGGGCCAGAGGTGGTACAATCCAGTCCTGCGGAAGAGGCCAGATCATCAGTTGAGACAGATGTTCGGGAGATGTCTCCAGCAACTGATGCCGTGCCCGCTGCCCGTGCGTCTGATGCGTATCTAATCGAGACAACATCAGAAACCATCATGGCAACAGAAGAAGCGCCAAGCGAGACGGTGGCAACAGAAACCATAGCAACAGAGGATGTCCTAGTTAGCACTGGGCTGATAGTTGATACCGATATAATAGAATCTATAGCAACTGCAGGAATTCCTGCTAATGGAGAACTGGAAACGGGTTTCACCTCCTCAGAAGCACCAACCATCATAGATGCAGCCGCAGAGGAGCAACTTGTTTCACAGACGGCAGCGTTCCCCGTAGCAGTGGAGGAGCTCATCTCCTTTGAAAGCTCAGCCAGTCCAGTGCTGGATGTCCAAGCTTTTCCAGATTTGTCCCTTGATCCGCTGCTAGATCCACTCCGAGATGCAATGCCAACACTGAAGCCAGTCCCCGCACAAGAAGCGGAACAAGAGGAACAAACCACAGAAGTGCCCGTAAAGCCGGAGGACAACCCGGAGCCGTCTGTGCCTCTACAGGCGGAGACACAAGTTTTATCCCCAGTAGCTGCTTCCTTGGAGGGGGACGTAGCAGAGGAAGCTGAGGAGCCTGCAGAGGACCTCGAGCCAGAGATGATTGACGAGGTACATATCCGTTTTTAATGCTATGGCAAAAATGTACTTATGTTGGCATGATTATGTAATAAAATAAATAAATAATTGTATTAGGGGTGTAACGGTTCTGAAACCAAGACCAAAATTGCGACGCAAGCGTCCAGTCTCGTGTCTCAATCGGTAACAATACTGATTCAAAGCATATGGTCAAAGTGCTGGAGCTTCAACGTGGCTTCACGTGTGCGTTTTACTGCTTTACATTTATTTTATTGACAATAAGCCAGTATTTGAGTTCTGTTGCAGTACAAATTATCGGCAATGAGCCAGTGTTGAATGTTTAAATTTTTCTAATTTATTTTATTTTTGATTTCCCTGCTGTACCTATATATATATATATAAAAAAAAATAATTAAAACATTTTTTAAAATTAAAAAAAAAGAAAATTAAAAAAAGAAAAATAAATAAAAAAAGAAAGAAAGAAAAGAAATAATAATAATTAAATAAAAAAGATTTAAATGAACTTTTACTTACTTTTGTGTACTGTTACAAACCTAAATTGTTTGTTTCCATCTACTTATTGTGTCCTTTAATGCAATGCCTTTTTGTTTTCTACTTTATTTTTTTCTACCTGTAGATCCTGGATCTGGATCTGGACAATTTTGACCTGGAAGATATCGACACCACAGACATCAACCTGGACGAGGATTTTCTGAGTGATTAGGAAGAGGAATCTTTCCTGAGCCAAACTTTTCTGTTATATCCGTGACCAAAGAGCTCAAAGAGTTTTTTCCAGGAGGATGATCAGAGATCTGCAGACTAAAAAACGCCTTCAAGCTTCATTCACGACCATTTGTTTTCTTGGTTGCGGACTGAAATATTATAAGATGTACTTTATCTGTTTTTTGTAAAATGGTGGTACTATAGGACTAAATTCTCCGAAAGTACATCTCCAAGAAGGCAGGTTTAACCGCAAATTAACCATTGGGAAGTGTCCAGGCTGTATTTAAACTTAAATATGTGAGTGTGAACCCACAGTGACCTTCTGCAGTAAAAGTAATCAATGGCAGAATGAAAGGGACCCAAATGTGTTAAAGGGGAAATAGGGATAAGAACGAGAAATGTGTGTTTGGAAACATGGGATACGTTGCAGCCAGTTAAAAATATCCATTTTAACAAATACTTTAACCATCATGGCGGCGTGTGTTAGTGCTTTCAGATCACTAACTCAAGTATAATGGGTTTTAAATCTTTATTTCAGGGGTAGAATGTTTCTCATGTCTAGGTGCAATATTCTTCATCGGCTGATGTGCAACATGAAAAGTAATGAAGAATTGTACTCTTCTTCGTACTCGTACCTCACAACACTACTGTTGATCAGGGTATTATCCTATAGTGCTTTCATTCCTGAAAGTAAAACCAACTTTCCTGCTGGGTTTAGCTTCATCAGAGCATTATTTTTTTTAAATTTCTGTCATGGTATTAACTCAAATGTTGAACAAGCCCTGATGTGGACATTTCCCCTCATGGGTTATAGTCAGTGACTTTATTACCTCTTTGCTAATAGTTCGGTTCATGTTTATTCTCAAGGCTTGTATCAACACATACTGCTGCTTTTAGTTCATCAGATTAACTCCAGTTTGTTCCTGTTGTAAGTGCCTTACATGTCCTTTTTCAACGTTGTGTTTTTCCCTTTTGTTTCTTTTTTTAAAAAAGGATGGATGCTATTGTGTATCCAGACTTAGAAAAGTGAAGTAAATAGGCTTCAATCAATAAAGTCTTTTATGTTATCCAGGCCTTAAGTTATTTAACTCCAACAACACACCCACCAAGTACAAAGAGCTTTATTTTTTCTATATACACCAATCGACTCAACACGTTTCACTCAGCTTCACATATAGACAAGAGTAACTTTGTGCATCGTACAAGAAGTTTCAAAGCTAATTCTTCAAGTCAATGGCTGTGAAGCAGCAAATATTACTCTCCCACCCAAACAGTGAAAAGCTGTATTTTACATATGAGATGCACTTTTCAGTTCATTTCTATAAGTTATGGGCACCATTAGTCATTGTGGATGAATTTGTATATTTCCAGTCAGGCAGCGGCGCTCTTGGCAGCCGTCTGTTCACACGCCTGCAGAGCCAGCTCGATGTAGCCCGACCTCTGGGACTCCTTCTGGGCATAGATCTGCAGGGACAAGGGTCAGAGATCAGCAAAAGGAGAGAACGGTCCCCCAATTACTTTGAAAGTGGGGCAGTGCACAAATGTCACAGTATTAACTATTTTAGTGGCCGACTAATAAAACCCAGCTTCACAATCAAGCGTGACTAAATGATAGTGACTGTAGCAGGCAGACACACACCCGTGTCTCCTGCTGCTAACCTTTCACATTAAATGGCTGTCATTCTCCCGCTGCTTCAAGGCCAAGGGGCTGTGAGCGCTAATAAGACCTGATGTGTCCTGGGCTTGGCCCCGCTGTTCCCACGGCGGAGACAAACCCAAACCCTCTCACATAGGAAACTTAAGATGAGACGGCCTTGCCTTGACCTCTTAAAGAGCTACACTTACTCCAGGTTTACTTGAATACCTGAGGGACGTGATTTATATGACCTGGATCATTTCTGGATCAAATGGAAATACATAATATACACACAGCAAAGTAAACAAGTGTAAAACAGAGCTACGAGTCAGCAGAGATTTCCAGTCAAGGCTCAGTTGTTCTCACTTTAAGCAGGTCGGCGCCAGTGGCCTGCTGGCTGGCAGCTTCCTGGGCGGACTCGCTGTGGGGGTGGACCATGTGGAACAGAGACACGAGGCTCACCACGTCCTGGAGCCTGGACACACACACGCACACACACACACACACGGCTTAGGTCACAGCTCTTAGCCAGCAGGTAAAGAAGCTGGTGTGTGTGACCAAGTACCAACACAGATAGATATACCAGCTTAAACATCAATTGCAAAAATTCATCACACACAGACTCACAGCCCTCTCTTCAGCATGTCCACTATAAGCCCGTCCACCCTGCGAGCGTGGATCAGGTACCAGGCCATGCCTCCGAAGTGTCTGGTGGAGTTCAGCAGCTCATATTTGTCGTGCTTAGCCATGTCCTCATAGGTGGCTGCGTGTACCTAGACACAAGGCATATAGAATGAATATGACCCTAAATTCTAGGGCTGAACAATTGATCGGAATAATGCAATATCAAAATTGCAGGAGGGGCAAGATTTGTTATAAAAAAAAGGCAAAATGTGTCAAAATGCCATTCTGAATTGATTATTGTGATTCTGCAGAGATGTTCCCGCCCACAAATCGTATTCTACAGACAAAAACCTTTGTTGGGTACAGATCCTGGAACAAAATGACACCATGATCATTCCCTCAAATATTGTGAATCATATTGCAATATCAGTCAAAAATAATTACAATTGAATATTCTTTTCCAAATTGTTCAGCCCTAATACATTCCCTGGATGTTGGAGATACTCAGCACAATGCTCTTCACATCAAATTCCAAATCCACACTCTGTATCAAGTGCCCCAAAGAAAACATAGTGCCGACTGTGGACATTTCATGGTCCAACAGGCTGCACACAGTCTACAGAGTTCAGTGCAGCTGGTGATCAGGTCAAAATAACAGGAAAATCAATGTCATCTTACCCTGATGTAGTCTGCAGAGTCTGGTTCAAACTGGGCCACACACAGGTCCAACACATCCTCATGGCGGTCCTGGGAAAACACAATCTAATAGAGAGAGACGTATGAATGGGTCAAAAAAATGGGAAAATTAAAGCCCCACACACACACACACACACACACGCAGGTGTTTTCACTTATTTTGTCTGATTAGATCTCTTCTCAGGACTGTAATGGTGCTCGCAGACTTCACATGGCAGCCCCCCCCCCCTCACCCCCATGTCAAGAAGACAGTTTACATCTTTATCACCGTGTGTATATTAGCTCTTATCCAAGTTTAGAGAAAGCTGAATATACTAGATGGATTACTAGAACTTGGAATACTATGGTGTACTGTGTATACATCTTTACCAGGTTTTTGCTTTGCCAGTGCAGCTTCAACTTGACTCACATGGTTGTGTTACTGATAACACCACAATGCACTTTTGTCCCACAAGGAAATGCACGAAGGATGTGCAGAAGCTGCTCATAGCGAGAAGATAGTAGACCTTTTTCTCAGCAGTCATTACACGTGTGTTACTAATAACATTAACCATGGCCAAATTACATTGAGCTGCTTCATTTTCAGGGTCCCGGTGTGGCACGCGCTCACTCTCACAGCTTACTGGGACACTTGAATAGAACTGAGACTTATTAGAAACACCTGTGCTTTACCCACAAAGTCAAAAATATTCACTGTGAAAAAGGCCTATGAAATACATTTTAAATGGTAGTATGAAAGCAACAAAAACACCTGGAAGAAGAGCAGATTTAAAAAGGTATTAAGTCTTTTTTTAAACTATTTTGCTTCCTCTTTGATAAATTGGCATTGGCACTGCAAAGTCAGGCGTTTGAGTGCACTAGATGTAAATCTTATTATTCCTTTTCTTATTAAGATATACTGTAATGTGACCTCTCACTTTGCCCAGCATAAGTCCCTCCAACTTCCAGCTACATGTGCACCTGATCAGGGATAATAACACCGCTTTCTTTTGGTTATTGTGCCTAAATCAACTAAGGAAAGTTGTGAAGACTGAATATAATCGATCCTTGATATGCGTAAAATAATGATAATAATAATTTATATATTGCAAACATCGGTATAGATTTTTTCAGAAAAAGAAAGTTCCTAACATAACAGGCAAAAGTTTTATTCAAAGATAATATTTTTACCCACAAATATAGGAATCAGGAATTAGCTGGACTCTAGTTCTTCATAGACAAAGACACAAAGTCTCATTGTCATTTGTTGTCACTTTAATCCTAGTCTTCACGTCCTTACAGGAAACATCTCAGACACCTGGAGGAGGCAGGCAATTTCCTACCATGAGGTTCTCCTCCTTGAAGAGCAGAGGTGGTTTGATTTTGCGTCCGTTCATGGGGAAGTAGACCTGAATGAGCCGGTCTCTTTCCTCCCACGTCGCCTTCCGAAGGACCCCGTTGGGCTCCCGTACAACAATGAACCTCTCCTGTGGGACAAACAAAGCATATGTAGTGTAAATAGGGACAAATATGAGCAATGCAATAGTCCAGAGTCAATTAACAAGGTACAAAATTGCACTGGTGACCTGTTGGCACATAAATCTGTGTGACATCAACGCCAAAAGAGGGTGATACCTGCAAAATTGATTTAGCAATTTTACTTTGTAATAGCACCCTTAAATTATCCCTCAATTTACTTTATATTTTACGCAACTCAACACACCTCCATACTGTTATGTGAGCAACTACACAGCTTGCTGACCAGGTGTTACATGTTAAGTCTGAACTGTCTTCTTGAGGCAACACTTGTCAACAGTCATTGAACCTTGGCTTGAACTCTTTGCTGACTCACTGTGGCATGCTTTAAGAAATCCCCAATCCGACCCCCAGTTACACACACACACACACACACACAACACCACGTGCCTACCCTGTGTGGAATGTTGAAAGTGATGTCTGTGAAGACATATTTGGCTTTGATCATGCCGTCCAGGATCTTGTCCTCAGACAGCACATCGTTGATGGGTTTCCTCTCCGGCAGGACGGGGGGCATCTGCAGCAACTTCTTCGCCTGCTCTGTGGCCACGTCGACGGCCTGGAAACACACACAAAGAACTGTATGAAACATTTGTTACTGTCACATGGGTGTGAGAGATTGAGAGGGGCTATTATGGTTTATTTAAAGGGCACCTGCTTCAGTTGATCATCAGTCATGAGTTTATATGTGGGCGGCTTCAGCTCCTGTTTAATGGGTCGGAACACTTTTTGCAGGTCCAGGCCTGTTATCCTGCTGAGGATGTCCTGCACAGCTGGATCTGTGAACTGGGGCTTTGCG
>CALSCE010009526.1:5675066-5707343 GCA_943593645.1 Bovichtus variegatus | reverse complement strand
CTCGCAGAGTGACCTTCTAGTTTTTCTTTGTTTTATCCGAATCATTTTCACTGTGCTGAAGAAGTAAAGCTGTTAATTTACAAAAACAAAAAAGCAAAGATTAGAGGAAAGTAGAAGAAAGATGTTGCTTTTTTTTTTCTTTCTTCGCGACACCCTCAGGATTTATAGTGTGACCCCTTGTGAGGGTCATGACCCCCATGTTGGGAACCACTGGCATGAACCATTTTGGGTTAATTGTAAAAGAAAAAAAAAAAAAAGAATACTCATGTAATCATTAAAAAAAAACAAACATCCAAAGCCAAGATCATAAAGCGGAGTCTATGTTTATAATATGAATAAATGTAGCTCTCAAACTGAAGTGAAACTTTTGACTGGACGTGGTGTGAGGAAGATTGTGTTTGTAGGTTTTCCCATGAAATGTTTAAGATTTACCACGGCTGAGTCGAGACGTTAAAGTGTAACGCCACAAGACATTTCACACTCTTTCACTCAGTGCTCTGTATTATACGTCTTACCTCTCTCACACACACTCTCGGACACACTACACCCTTAATTTATATTGCTTGTCAGTGCCATGTAGAAGGCTTTAATCTTAATTAGCAGCCAACATTAGAGATGTTTAGACGTGTCTGTCGGCACCAATCACTTAGAGCCGAGCTGGTTTCCAACAAATCAGCTGCAGTTGACCTTGTTTCTCTGATGGTTCCCCCGTTAGCACCTGTTGGGTCTGCCACAGGTAAACTCTTGTTATGTCTTTATCTAAGTGATAGAGAGCGTGGAGAAAATGTAGCAAAGTTACGCAATACTTGTAAGCTTTGAAATGTGCACATCAGTATAAGGGTAAATCATTTGGTAAGTTGAACCGCGGCGCACAGTGTGCATGCACGTGTGTGTGTGTGTGTGTGTGTGTGTGTGTGTCCATCTGTGTGAGTGACCTCAGTCTGTCCGCCGTACTGTATCTCCGGCCCTGCAGACTGTGTATCCCCTTGTGAGTGGGAGGCTCCGGGCGTTTGATGTGGCTGACAGTCGCCTCCTCTCTCCTCTGGCCTCAGATCAGTGGCCCGGGCCCGCGTGGGTCGGCCCGGTTGAGATGACCGCAGCGGCGACGGTCAGCTGCCAAACCCACCGGTCAGGTTCTCCTCGGTCACATGACCCGGGTCACGTGACCCATTGGGGGCAGCCAATAGTGTTGCTGCCCTCGCCTCTTCATGTGGTGGGAAAACATTCCAACAGCTGGCCTCGGACTGTTTCAGAAACATCTGCAACGTCCGCCACTAGTGAGATCTCCCCCCCCTGCCGCCTCAGAACATAACCTTATGATAATAGAGTTGGTGGATTAGGAATCATATTGGAAAGTCGCTTTTCTTCTTTGGTGCTCGTTGCTCTTGTGTCCCATGGTGCATTTCGAAAGGTTTGTGGGAGAGCATGAAGTTTTTAAGAGCCGCTCTTCATATCAGCCTGTCACAGAGTGGACTTATCTGTAGAGGTGCTGGGGTTATAACTTATCATAAAGCAGATCTGTGTGTGTGTGTGTGTGTGTGTGTGTGTGTGCCAGAGAGCACATAGCCTTTGACATATTGTTAATTTGAAGAATGTTTGAAGTATGATGCAACATCAGCTGCTCTCACTTAGCTTTGAGCTGCTTTCCTCTGAAAAGTCCCCTCCGGTCTCGAATTACCAGAGACAGCACTAGTACCACACTGTGTGTGTGTGTGTGTGTGTGTGTGTGTGTGTACTTTAGATGTCTTGTTAATGTGCTTAATACTGTAACATGCATTCCATATAAGATTGATTGGAATTTCTTTTAGAGGCGTTTATATAAACTGACAAAAATTCGGGGGGCATTCGAAATTTCCAAAATGTGGAATAGATAAGATCCATATCTGTTTTGGAAATGTGTGCTTGGCTAGTGCACCACTGAGGCACAGTCTCCAGTTAGGGACTGTTATGAATAATATCCAGTTGAGTTTTGTGCATAGCTTCTTTGTTGTGATGTGGATGTTAGCATAAGTGGGTTGAGTAAAACGGTGTTTTCCCAATTTTCCAAAATCTGTCGGTGGAAGTGTGCGGTAGAGATAATTTTGTTTTTTTTATTGGGTTCCATTTGTTTCCGTTCCTTATAACCTAAAGGAGGCTGTTTGACTAAACTTCTTCTTCCTCTTGTCATGATGTAATATGAAAGGTTTTTGTTATCTCTGATTGCAACCAAATCCCCAAATGCCCTATTGTTCACGTGAACAGACAGGCCCAGTACTCGGGGTTAGCCAGTCAAAGGAGTGTGTTTGCGCTCGCTCAACCATTGACATTACCCCTGACCCACGGAAGACATTGCTTCCTCGTTCACACTCTCTAACTTCAACATGTTGCTCCTTTCATTCTCATTATTTTCCTTCGCACATGAGCTCATTTGTTAATTTACCTCTCGTGTTGGCCTCCATCCATCCTCGTCTTCCCAACAGTTCCTGTTGGTGCTCTGCCAGGTCTTTTGCACAAGTCTCAGGGTTTGGTACTGAGGATCAGTTGGAATTTTACATGAGCAGCAGGCTTACTACTGATGCTGGAGTTTGATAAACAAGAGAGGACAGGATTTGTGGCGCCTTGCTAACCTGGCTGCCGCTGCAGAGAAGCACGCCAGTAAGAAACATTTTCACCCAGAGCTGTTGTGATCACAGCAGAAACACATTAGCATAAAATGTATTTTCATATCTCGTGTAGCAGCGTCAGCTCTGCTTGTGCAAACATAAGCGTTGAGTTATGTTTGAATTATTATTAGAAAATACTGATGCCCAGTGTTCTTGTCCTCCTTCTGCTCCTGCAAAAACATTGTTCACAAAAGTATATCTTTGTACAACAAATGTGTATCAGTATAGTATAGTTCATTAATCTAATAATAATAATAATTATTATAATAATAATACAAGTGGGTACAAAAACTTGTTTATAAAAATGTGATGACAAAAAAGTATCTTTGCCTATAGTAAGCATTAAGTAGTGAACACTTTCACCACAATAAACGTTTCATTTTAATACAATAATTCCACTGTGTGTTTTAAAAACAAACAGTAATATTATTACAGTATTTACAATAGAAACACACATGCTGTCTCCATTACCCCCCCACAATAGCAGATATGCTGCTTGACAGTTAAATGTGATGGCTCATGCAACGCCTCCCATGTGTCTGCTACATCAAGCGACGTACCAGTTATAATTTACACTGGCGTGGTGTTTGACCTCTCACCTACATGAAGTGACCTCAGGTCTGCCCCTCGTCTTTCAACTCTGAGCACGGGCCCTCGAGCTGCCAGCCTCTGGGTCAGTGTGGATAAAAGCTCTCCGTTATAGGAAAAGGAAGCAGCACATGTTGAGTTTGTTTTACATGGGGCTTAATGGATTCCCGCCTATGCATGCATGTGTGAACGTCCGCTTCCCTTCAACGCTGGCCCGGCGGCACAGACACGCGTGACCACGCACACGCATCACGCCTGGGGACAGGATGGGCACCCACACATGTGCCCACATCGCCGCGATGCAGGGGCAGCTGGTTGTCGAGGCGGGCACGGCGGGCACAATGGAAGGATGTGCTGTATTGTTTTAACCCATATGGCAACGGGGCGAGGGCCGCCAGGGGCGGACGCCATGGTCTGACACACGTGACGAGGCCGATGACTGACGGTAGTAAGAGGAGGAGGAGGAGGAGGAGAAACGGATCAGAACTGTGAACTTGACGTTTTCACTGCTGTCGATATTATGGGATGTTATCAGAGACATAGGAAGGTCAACTCATTTGAGCAGGTGCTGCCAAAATTCACTTTTTTGCCAATCGTGTAGCAAAACAGCCACAGCTCATAAAGAGGACACATGTAGCACGCTTCGACTGTTAGCGGCCATGTTTAATTCGACAGAGCGACATCGTTGGGAATGTAAGTTGGAGTGGGTTAGAATGTGGAATGTGCCACAGCCAATCAGGCGCCTCAATCTCAGGCTGACAGCCAATCAGGTCATGGCACTTCTGGTCCTCGAGAGACAACTGAACTCCACGCAGAGGACATTTCTGAAGAGATCATGAACTTTTCACTCCAGGAGATCTCTGCTTCCTTTTCTCCATCCATAAACTGCTTTTTTTTTTTTCCCGTCTTAGAGAAGTATGTCTCTCTGGTAATTGTATTTTGCCTCATGCCAAAGAAACGTTTCCTCTCTCACTGCCCCTGATCTCTCTCTCTTTCTCACTTTCTCTCTGTGTCTCCGTACGTCTCCCCTTGCCCCCCCCCCCCCCGTCTTACTCGAGTGATGGGAAAAGAGCCTGAGCAGGAATTTTTGTGTCTGTGAGTGCTGTTTGGTTAGACAGAGTCATATAACACGGCTATGCTGCGTTCACATGTGCCTGAGAGTTGGGGCAGCGACGGCTATTTACATTAAAGAGCCCAGAGCGCGCAGCACTGGGGCTCCCAGCCCTCCATGGTTACATTAAGTGAAATAGAATCAGCATAACTCAACACTCTCTGTCTCTGTCTTCTACTCTGTCTCAACACTTTGTCCCCTTCTCTCACACTTTCTTTTTTTTTCCATGATCAGACTTCATCCTACTCTCCAAAGTCTCCGAGGTGTCTCGGTCACTTTAGCACCATTTCAATTTCCTCTTTCTTGTTCTCCGCGGCGCTCTGTCTTCGGCGGATGTTAGCGATGTCATCGCCGTCAGCACCTGAGCAGCCCGGCAGCATCGTGCCGTTATACAAACTTGTGAGTCCATGTGGAGCGAGCTTTCCAAACAACAGAAGTGTTTTAGGCACCGTCACATCTGTCATTGGTCAAATTGGCGGCCTTTCTCTGACTCACCGCCACCCTGCAGTTTGCACCTAGTACTGCAACATCTGGCAGAAATGGAGTCGTACCTCACCTCTACCTTTACCTCTTCACCTCTGCTATCCAGCTGTTTTGGTAGAAAACAAATCCGTAGGCACGCACCTCTTATGGTCACTTTCCAACTCGCATCCCGTCTTCTGATACAAACACACGTGCATAAATAATTCATTTTGGGAGATGCACTTATTGGATTTCTTGCCGACAGTTAGATGAGAAGACACAAAGCACGTAACTATTCCTGCTGCAGATCATTGTCCCTCTCCCTGTCACATCTTTTTTCAGAGTTTGTCTTTTGATAATTTTGTTTCTGTGTGTTTACACCTCCACTGATTCCCATGATCTGGAGAATTTGACAGGTCTTGGCTTTGGCTGCTGTTGAAAGAGGCTCAGCCGCGGCCAAAAATCTACCTCACACACACACACACACACACAGACACACAAACGTACCTTAAACTCAACTGCACACACACACACAGAGTTACCGTGACTAATACCGTACCTCTTGGCAGGCACAGGTTGGGTTCAAAGGTCAGCTCTGTGTCAATAAACAGGGGAGCATGTGATTGGCTCCACGGTGACTCAAAGCATTACTGCAGCCTTCTTTGATTGGTTTAAAACCCGGGCTCCCACCTCTGAAATGATCTTTTAGTCAGCGATATTTACAAAAAAAAAGTGTTTTTTTGCTTAAGTCTGAAACACAAAAATACAACCGAGGTTGTGTTTATGTGCCTGAGTGATCCGGGTGTGTATCACCAAGACACACATACACGTCGAAGGTAAATCAAATGAAGTGGCATCTTAATAACAATCTTCTAGAGTTTCAGAAACGTCCAGACTGAAAGAGCTCTTCATATTTCCCAGTGTTATTTGGATTTGGAGTGGAGTCCTGACTTTGACCCTCCGGAGATCAATTCCTTTTCTTTTTTAACCTGTCGGTGGCTCTACCTCCAGCCTGCTCCAAAAGACAGGTATAGCGTTTCTCCCCGAGCTTTACACTCTGCTTGACCCCGGCACATAGAAAACACGTTAGATAATGGACCCCGGGCCGACCGGTGGGGCCAAGTCGCAGCGTTTGATCAGGAAATCCAGCTCGCGGCTGTACTGGATGGAAATCTGATTAGTAACCTTGGTGACGAAGCGATGGGATCCACGAGGCTTTGCTTCAATCAGATGTGACAGGTCAGGCTTTTGTCAGCTCCAGTGCAGCAGGATCACCTCGGCCTATTGGGGTGAGTTAGAGCATTAGATAAAGTGCCTAATTGAATGCATCGGCCGAGGGCGGTCGACGGACCTGCGATTGTTGCACTGATAACCTGAACCATTTACCTGATTTAACTGTTCCTAGTGCCCTACATGCCACGTAAGGCCTGGTTTCTACGAAAGCGCTGGAATTGTTTGATATCCGTGGCTCCGAATATCAAACAATTTCACAGAGCTCTTGAGATGTTTATGTGCCTTTAAGGATGTAAAAGGAGCGGGGCCACGACGATGCAGTGGCCAGGGAAAATCAGCAACCTGAAGGGTGAAAGTAGATTCCAGTAGTCAGGAATTTCCAAGCATAACAAACATGTCAGACCTATTTAGCAGGCAACGGCAGGTCGCTAGCCGGAGCTGTGAGGTGTATATTGTTTCTGATTAAGCTTTTCTATGCTCATGTTGCCGCACTTTGTAACAATTTACTTTAAATTCATTAGAGCTTCAAACATTTTGCTTTGCCATCTCCATAAAAAATAAATCAGCGTTGTGGAAGGTATGGAGCAGTGAGCTGATCAGCGGCAGCGTTCTGATCCATCCTCTAAAATTCTGCACCAGAGGTGAATTCACCCGGATTTCGAAAGCATGCAGATAAAATTATTTTGCATTCTTTTACCATTTGCCAAAAAATCCTACTTTCTCTGTGCGGTGACCGATTTGACTATTTCCTTTTGTATCCATACATTGATCTATCGCTGCTTCTTCACACTCACACACTCAACGTAAATCATCTCCTGGAGTTTTTTAATCATGGATATTAATATCAAACGGGAACCTTTCACACCAAAACACCCCGTCCGCTCTATCTCCGTGTCCCCGGGGGGGGGGGGGGGGGGGGATATTGTACAAAAGAAATGAATCGGGTGACCATAAAAAGCCAGCACGCCGATAATTTCCCAGACATCTGTGAAAAATGTAACCTTTCCGTCGCTCTCATGATGTCAGCGGACTGTTGTGTTCAGCGGGGGATTGGGCTAAAACGCTTGTGACGGAGCCAAAGTAAACCATTCCAAATGGAGCACGGCGCGGGAAAAGGGACACCATCGCAACAAAAGGAGTTAGATATGGATCGTTGGGTCTGCGCACCGGCCCCAGCTTGAGCCAATTATTGGTGTCATCTTGATCCAATTTAATCAATCTGAGGGGATGAGAAGGGGGGAGAGTGGAGTGGCGGGTGGGTGCAAACGCTGGTCAAATATCCTGAGCTGACTGAAGAGCTGTGGACCCCCCCCCCCCCCCCCCCCCCCCCCCCCACCCCACAAAACCCCCTTCTACCTCCCCCCCCCCCCCCCCCCCATATCATCACAGATATTTCTCCACAAATCATTGAACTTGCGATAAAACATTTTATTCCATGAAGGAATCGTCAATTACCGGGAAACAAATATAGTGCACGGGGCATTTCATAATATTACAATTTTAGATGATGCGTCGGCGCCAAGTTGTTTTCCCCGTGCCAGCGACATCTACTGACACCATTTCTTCCTCTGAAAGTGTAACAGGAGGTAGGACTAAGCGCTGCTTGCCTCAAGGTATTGGATTCTTCTGCTCAGCTCCGGAGGTGGTCCAGCTACACTGCTGTTTAAATCCTTCTTTTCCTCATCTATTTCTCATGAATAAACTCTGCTGAGCATGTTTGCTCTTTTGCAGAAAACGCTCTTCCTAATATTCTCAGCGTTACACACACACACACCTTGAAGCTCAGTGCAAACAAATATTATGATATTTTTATACCTGTGTTTCAACCAGAGGAAACAAGGTCTAAATTTAGCTCCTCAGCCATAGTTCCTGGAACCAAAACAGCCTCTGGTCTGAGGGTAGTCTGTTCTAAAGGTCTAAGAACCGTCGGGGAACATTATGCAGTGGCATTTTTGTTTGGATTTTGTTTCAATTTACAATGTTACGTGTTTAGAAACTGGCGACCGTAGTCCGGGAGGCAATCCATTTCCCTCTGAGTGTAATTGAGAACGCAGTTTAGTTGTGTGGGAACAGACTTTTGTAGGAGACAGGGCTGAACACAGACCTTGTGTGTACAGCTTTGTTCACTTTGTAAACAGATTGTGTCCCTCTATACCAGGGGTTCTCAAACTGTTTCAGACCAAGAACCACTTAACCAATAAAACACTCAGGACCACCTAACTCCCCAAATATCCAAAATCAATAGGCCTGCTGACCTCCAACAGTATATTACACATTACAGGCTAATATTGAGCTTTATGTGACCTTCTCTACATTAAATCAACAATACAAATACAACAAGGATTCTACAAGCATTTCATTCATATGTGATCTAAACGGTAAATGCTGATAGATTTTAACATCATATGAAACGTAGACGACATTTATTACTGAGTTTATGTCCGAGCGAACAGAGCCGCAACTTACTTATGAAAATCAAGTTTTTTTTGACATCCGAGCTGTTTTTATGAAAATTAAGTTTTTTTTGACATCCAATTTTTTTTCATGAAAATCAAGTTTTTTTTCACATCCAAGCTTTTTTCATGAAATTTTTTTTTGTATTTTTTCACTTTCAAGCTTTTTTTCATAAAAATTACGTTTTTTCTTTACATTCAAGCTTTTTTCAGGAAAATTAAGTTTTTTTTTTTTTTTTAAATACATTTTTTTCCCATGAAAATTAAGTATTTTGACATCCAACCTTTTTTCAAGAAAAATAAGTATTTTTTTGGCATTCAAGCTTTTTTTTGAAGAAAATTAAGTTTCTTTTTCACATCCAAGCTTTTTATTTTAGTTTTTTTTACTTAAAGCTTTTTCCATGAAAATTAAGTATTTTGACATCCAAGCTTTTTTCAGGAAAAAATTTAGTATTTTTTCACATTTAAGCTTTTTTTCAAGAAAAAGTGACACCACCGACTGTTGATATGCAGAAAATCATGAAACATGTTTTTACAAGACCCATAAAACTCATCAAAACATTGCTCCTTAGTGCTACCAGTGTTCAAAACATCCAGAGGGCACTTTTAACTTGCTGGTATATTATAGTTTAAATCACAAAAGCAGTTAAGGGGTAAAGTCAATTATACAGATATAAGCATATAAGCGACCAACTTACACACTCGGTGTGTAACAACTCGTCTAATCAGTGTTTCAATCTCCAGAAGTCTGTTGAAATAATTAAGGCTTGAGTAAAACAATACACAGGACTGGCTATTATTTTTCATCTAAAGCCAGGTCACGTTCCCAATTACTCTAAAATGTTGTGACGACATGCTCTCTGTTTTCACTGATAATATTGATATTATTCCAGGTAATGTGTCTTGGCACGGGAAGTGAACGAGATGGTCCCTCTTTACCGCAGCTTAGATTAAAGTTTTTAAATAACTAAACCAAAACCCATGAAGAAAAGTGTGTGATTTGTTAAGTCGAATATCTCTCTAATGTTGTTTTTTTAATGTTAATATTCTAATATTCCGTGAAGCTAAAGCTAAAAATATTCCGAATTTTGAATTATTAGTTGCTTAATTAATTTCCACAATGTTACTTTCACGTGTTGTTTCATCTTAACTTCCTGACTAATTCTACGTTGTGTTTGTGTATTTCTACTAATGTTGGTATGTGGGTCTCCTTCACAGTTGTGGAAGTAATTTACTTCATGTCCCATCAGCCCCGTGACGCTGTGGCAACCCTGGAAGCCAACGTGTGCGTCCACAGGATGGTAGCCAATTATCTGGAGCCCTCTCCAGTTTTCCAAATTAAAAATGGCCTCCTTCCACTGTTGACCTTGGATCGGCTTTCCATTTCTTATTATTATTAGGTTATTAACACAAACCCCTGAAAGTATCTTTTTAAAGTCTAAAACAAATTCGATTAGGCCTCTTTACTCGCACCGGCGCAGACATATCACTGTCTAACTCCTGTCTGCTCCCTATTACCTTCGACACTGAAGTCAGTGAGAGAGTCCGGACCTGAAAACCTATATCCCACTGCACACTGCACAAGGCAGGGGGGTGCTGGGTTTGCAGCACATTACCGCTTTATTGAATTAATTACGATAAGGATCATAACTTTAAACTCGGGGTGAGGCGCGGGGCGTTTTTTTCGGCGCAGATCGCTCGGAGCAATTTCTCCCCTGAACGACGGTGGAGGGGTTATTGGATCTGTCAGGCCTGAACTCTGTGGCATCGTAACGAGCTCCATAAGGTAAGCTGAGGTTGGGCACAGTTCGCCGCACTGATCCCTATATGCCTGCAACACGGGGAAATTTGTACTACATACTGAACAAATAACAAGAGGAGAGAGAGAGAGAGGAGCGAGGCGACTGGTGAGGCCTTGTTTTGATGGCGCCTCAGTCCGAAGGCCCGGAGGGTCACGCGGGGTTATCCTGAGGTCTCGCGCCGTATACAGTTCCAGTGGATGCAATGAAGTGTGTCATTATATTATGATGCTGCTTGGATGTTGCAAATATTCTCTTTTTTTTTCCCCCCCTGCTTACTGAGCTCTCACTGCTCCCAAAGGGCTGTGTGTTTGTGGTTTATGCAAGATTTTTTTATTCTTCCGTGGGGTCCAAGCATCCCCGGGAACCATAAAGTGGTCAATTATGGTGAATTTTGGCGAGACCACATCAGTCGAGGAGCTATTTTTAGGAATTGCAGCTGGATTTAGGTGAACGTATGGTAAAAGAGAAGGTTAAGGGGTGAAAGAGACAATATAATATCGACAGACCGTGCTCACATGACTAACAATTCAAGGACGTGCGTGTGTGTGTGTGTGTGTGTGTGTGTGTGTGTGGGAACGCCGAGCCCCCATCCAGTGCACTTCAAAGAATTCAGAATTCTTTCTTATTCTCACCATGCGTACCCGCCGGCAACATTGACAGTGGTATTGGACATTTAGTGAGAAACATTTGTCGTTTTTATTTTTTTTGGGAGACAAAAGGATTGAACGCGTGTCGTTTTCCAAGCAGACAAGTCTGGGTTGAGAAAGGAGGGAAATCGCTACGGGTTAGCCGCCACATTGATCAATAGGCTGCTGATGACAAACATTTTAGCGCCTCTGACAGCGCTACAAGGCTCCTCTCTTCGACGTTTCAGACATGCGAGGTGTGTTCTTCTCTCTGCGGCCTTGTGTCTGCGTGAGTGTGTGTGTGTGTATGGCCGAGAGCTAAATATGTGCAGATGTATCATAATATTTTCGCTGTAAAAAAGCGTCTTTGAGGGACAATAACCTACAGCTGAATCAGCATGCTGCCCCGCCACGCGAGTGCTTTTCATATGAGCCACCCAACTATCTGGAGAATGTGTAGGCTCGCTCAGGGTGAAAGTTGGAGTCTTCTTCTCCTCGCTCTTTTCATGCGATGTCATGGCCTCTGTGTGTGTGTGTGCAGCGCGGCGCTCTGACATCAGCTTGAATCCCCCTCACTGCGTGTCTTTCTCTTTTAACACACACCCAATGCTTTGACAGAGACAGACACCTTTTCATCTATAAATATGGTGTTTGGCACTCACACACACACGCACTACTGATACCACACACACCTATGCACGTCCGGAAAACAAGCGCGCTTGATCCGAGACACGTCGGTCGGACTGCATGCAGCCCTGCTCTTATTTTGCTGATGAAGGGAGCAACAAGTCTGCTGTGGGGGTATTTAGGGCAAACAGTGGGGAGATGAGATATGATCACAGGCTTTTACAGCTGGGTCTTGTTTAGCTGGTCGACACTGTCGAAGGGGGAGGAAAACTAATTCCCAATCAAAATACATCAGCATCAAAGAACCTCCAATAAAGGGCGAGAGTAAAGGCTGCTCGTCCGCGTGAGTGTGTGTGATCTTTCACTGACTCAACACCGAGCTGAATTGACGACTTCTAAATCGACTTTTGTTTGGTCTTCGAATTTTTGATATTCCTTTCTTGTGGCTTTCTTGATTGACAGTTTGTTTTACACTAATGCCTCAAATAAATGTGAATGTGTTGTGCGTGGTGCATTAAAAACACAGGAGCAGCTTGTTGAGCTGTGTAGTGTTTTTTTTAGAGGGGGGGGGAGGGGGGACAGGGAGGGGGGGGGATCCTTTGCTGTGAGATCATTGCAGTTTTGTGGATATGCTTTGAAGGGGTGTGGGAAAAGAGAGTGCAGTTTCAGGAACAATGCCAGCCACAAGTGAGCAGGACACATTAGTGGGGAGTCAGTCTGAGGCGTGATTATTGTTTCACGTTGGTTTTCTGACCAAAGTCTCTGAACGCTTAGTTAAGAAGAGAGAAGATCAAAAATGTTGATTTACTTGTTCGGGTCACATTCAGTTATCATAAGAGTATTGTGAGAGATTTTGCCTCTCAGGTTACACGCACCTTGTTCTAGCTTCCTGGTGAAGGTTGTCGAGGCTGTATGCAGCCAGAAGAGGCTTTGTTGTTATAATAACCAAATAACCAACTTCCTTATTGTTTATTGTTTGCTCTGCTTATTTTTGTTCTTCATTGATGAAGATAGACTTATTAGTATCATGAGTGGGCTCCTGAACAGGCTCAACAGGTGCATGAAGCGACTGTTAATATTTCTCTGTAGTTATACACACACCAGTACTGACTGTAACACCACTGTTGGGCAATCACATTGCTCATGTGCAATATATACTGTATACTATTTATTATGGTTATTACAACCACAAAGAGATGCAAAACAACTACAAAGAGATGCAAAACAACTACAAAGAGACACAAAACAACTACAAAGAGACACAAAACAACTACAAAGAGATGCAAAACAACTACAAAGAGACACAAAACATCTACAAAGAGATGCAAAACATCTACAAAAAGATGCAAAACAACTACAAAGAGACGCAAAACAACTAAAAAGAGACACAAAACATCTACAAAGAGACACAAAACAACTACAAAGAGACACAAAACAACTACAAAGAGATGCAAAACAACTACAAAGAGATGCAAAACAAATACAAAGAGACACAAAACAACTACAAAGAGATGCAAAACATCTACAAAGAGACACAAAACATCTACAAAGAGATGCAAAACCACAACAAAAAGATGCAAAACAACTACAAAGAGACACAAAACAACTACAAAGAGATGCGAAACAACTACAAAGAGATGCAAAACAAATACAAAGAGACACAAAACAACTACAAAGAGATGCAAAACATCTACAAAGAGATGCAAAACAACTACAAAGAGATGCAAAACCACAACAAAGAGATGCAAAACAACTACAAGAACACACCACCAAATATAACAAAGACAGTTTTTGTTATATTTTTGTTTTTGTTTGACAAAAGAGGAAATATACAGAAGTGAACTCTGGGCTCCCTTGGGAGTCATGTGCATACTCATCCACACAAAATAATACGTCAGTCTGAGGATTCATGAGATGATAGAAGAAATGATGCGACTGCACTGGTGAGCTTCATAAATATATCTACTGTATACTCACAGATAGCGCTCTGGAGACCTTCACCCTCTCTCCTCCCTCTCGCTTTATCTCTCTTCAGTCCACGCCATCTGTTCTGCAAGGTCAACACTTCCACTGATGCACAATGTCAAACCAGTCTTTGCAGAGGCAATGTTCAAGAAATGAACAGAATTATGTGTGTGTTGTATCTTTATTTCTTTATTGAGTTAGTTCATGAGTATATTCCCATGCGGACGCTTCACTTACCACATGAGCCCGTTGAAGGATTGTTCCTCTAACTCTGTCTCCAAAAGTTTGGGACTTTGTACTTTCAATCAAGTTAATTGTTAAGAAGCAGCTTTCCTGTGCAATACGGTTAATAATGTGTTAATATGTTCCCAGATCTCAGGAATAACTTCTGTGGTTACTGGTAGTAGAGTAAAGCTACAAATACCCAAGTTGGAATAAACCAGAATAATATTTTAATGTGTGCACATATACCAGTAATCTAGACTATAGGGCCACATAATATGCTTTTAACAATAGTCCACAATCCAAAATAAAGACTTTATTGGAGGAACAATGGTTTTATTGTGAAGCAACCACAGGCACAGGCCTTCACAAATCCGGACGATTCCATTTTCTTGGTTGAAGAGGGTTCATACCATAGAAAGAACATATTTGTACACCTGCAATTTCCCCATATTGTGCAGCGCCGGTACACTTGCATATAAATAGAGAAATACCCTCCATCCATCCCTCTCTCTCCCTCTTATTATTCTATTAGCTGAACAAATATTTTGTTGGGTCGTGGACTCTCTTGGATTGACAGCCTCTCTGAACTCCACAGAGAAGCGTTTTTCTTTCACACTCTGGACCTTATTGGAGGAGTTATCTCCTCATCTTTGGCCCGACTGAACCTCTCCATTTTCTGGCCCGCTCTCTATCTTCACATCTCTGCCTCCTTGCCTCTCGTTCTCCCCCGTCTGCATGTTCCTGTCCTCATCTATCCCCTCGGATATTTCTTTCCAGTAACGCCTCATTTTATCACCTTCTCCTGCATTTTTCTCTCGGCCAAAACACATATTTGTACAGCGTGATTTAGACGCGGTGCCCGTGGGAATTACATATTTTCCTCAGCTGATCTCCTTATCAGTGTGTTCGCTGTGTCTTTTGTGTTTTGTTTCCCTGTCTTTGTCTCCCGTGTGGGTCCACAGCAGTGCTATTTATGTTTTGCTCACTTGTCACTACATTATTTGTTGTGCCACGGTACAGTAAATGTTTCTGATAGAGATAGGAGCCACTGGAAAAGCACTCCTTCATTTGTTTTGTGTTTATTTTGTTATCCTTCCCTCACTCGCTTTCTCTTCATCTCTGGGAGGCGAGCAGGGCCGAGTCTTTATCTGGTAGCCAAGTTTACACACTGGAAGGGGAGAGAGCCTTCAAACAAACAGCTTCGCTACTCTTAACGTAAACACCAGCACTTTAACTAGACCAAATATTTACCTTTCGCCCCCGTTCATCCCTCTGTTCAGCTTCTCTTTCACCTCGCAGTGCCACACGCCAGCAGATGGATATCACACACTCAATCATTTTGGCTTGAATACGAGGAGCCCCTAGTGTTTTGGATTGTGCTTCAGTGTGTGAACGTGTGTGAGGGAGTGAACACTTGGACTTTTGCTGCATTAAAAAGTATACGAAGACATGTGACCTATTGGCACACACACAAGTGCATCCTCCTCCCTGAACAAGCACTAAACAGTTTGTTTTCATATTCAGTGTCAAAATAATGAATCAGCTCCTCTCTCTCACACACACACACACACACACACACACACACACACACACACTCACACACACACTCACACACACACACACACACACACACACACACACACACACTCACACACATACACACACACACACTTTCATAATGGTTGTGGTTATTATCGCAAACAAACACACACACACACACACACCCACAATTTAGCAAGCACTTGTTTGTTTTCATACTTGTTTCAAAAATAATAAAACATAACCAGTTCACTTACTCTCACTCTCATGCACACACACACACACACACACACACACACACACACACACACACCAAGGCGATTCTTGCTTTGGGTTTAATGCACAGATTCACACATAAACACAGTTTGTCAGATAAGCTGACTACATTGGAGCTACTTATAGAACTTTTACATTTCTGTGCGTGCGTGTGTGTGTGTGTGTGTGTGTGTGTGCGTGCGTGTGTGTGTGTGTGTATGTGTGTGTGTGTGTGTGTTCGGCTCTCTCAATGCTCATTGTGTCTTCGTGTTTGTTCAGGGGAACGGCTTTTGTTGGGTCCTGTCAGACACCTCATCACGCTCTTCCTGTGCCGTGTGTGTGTCTGTGTGTCTGTGTGTGTGTGTGTGTGTGTGTGTGTGTGTGTTTGCTTAGCTTGTGCATGCTTGCATGGCTGGTGGTGTGCACGTGAAGCTTCGCAAAAGTTCGGCGAGGAACGACTTTCACGTGTCCAAGTCTAACACATTGAAAAATTACGCCAAAAGTGGCTTCCCTGTGTGTTAAAAAGTGACGCCTGACCACGAGTCCGAGTGAGAACGTGTTGGTGTGTTAGTGTCGGGGCCGGTTCATCCTTCAGTTCTACGTTACGATCAGATGTTTTTACATGAGACCATCTTTGAGGAATCCCATGATGCCCTACCTGTGGTCTGCACAGGCAAGACTCAGAACTGCAAAATGATCCGTGACACTACTCCGGTTACGCTTCGCACAGAAAAAAAGAGAAAGAATCCTCTATCTGTGCATTCTTTGCTCAGCTATATATGAGTTTGCACCATTTTCATGAGTATACACAGGGGTTATGTGTATTATGCATGTGTGAGTCTTGCTGGAAAACAGCTGCGAGCAACGGCAATTAGGTTGAGAGCGTTAGTGAGTGTCACTTCACACTTCAGCTCGGAGCCAAAGTCTGCTCAGACATTCCCCCCTGTCACTGCTGACACCTGCTGCAGCACACGTACACAACACACACACACACACACACACGCACACACACACACACACACGCACATGAAAGCCCTAATATTTCTGTATATGCAGTACATAGATCCACAATCATACACTCACACAGAAAGACAGGCTCATGATGCATTTGCATGAAAACAGATTTAAATGCACATATTTATTTACATTTATATTTACTTATGTTTATTTATATGTATATATATATATGTGTTTATATTTATTTATATGTATTTATATTTACTTATGTTTATTTATATTTATTTATATTTATTTTTATTTTTATTTTTATTTATATTTATTTATTGATTGATTTATTGATTTTTATTTTTTTTAAATTTTTATTTATTTATTTATTTTATTTTTTCAATTCTTTTTATTTATTTATTTTTATATTTATTTATATTTATATTGATTTTTTTTTTTTTTTACTGAGACTGAATATTTCAAGGCTAGAACTCCAATGCAGGTAGCAGTGGGTTGTGTTTGACCTGCCTTGCATTTCTTTCTTTCTATTAAACTACAAGCATCATTTGGATATGGCACAGAGTGGCACTCATCACACCTAAAGCTGCCTTCAGATGATAAGAACTTTACTCCTGGGTGCAGAGCATCGTGCAGACACAGGAGTGCATCATCAAAAAGTGGCAAGGTTGAAAAAATGCCAACTTTGACGGCGAGGGTTTGTTTTCCTTCCCATAGGAAAACAATGACACACCCAGCGTAGAGCGGTTTTACCGCTGCTCACGTGTGTGTGACACGAACATCAGTCCAGAAAAAGTCACTTTCCTTTAATTCAACCAGGTGAAAGACTTGTTGAGATGAAATTCTCTTTTTCAAGAGAGACGTGCTGAAGTTACAAACAACGTAAACTGACCAATGTGCTGACAAAATATCAAGTAGTATCAAGTATTAATATACAATATAAGTGTAGAGACGAAATCCAGTTAACCAATATGATTCACCCAAAAAAATAACAAAACAAAGTATGAAATTTGGAAATGCAGATCATAGTTGATTTTGATTTCTACACCTTTGTACACAGGTGAGAAGGAAGCAGCCCAAGTCAACCAAACCAAGTCAGAAATGAGTTTTAAATACCAGGGAGGTATTAGGACACCAGTTCTTTCTCAGAGCTTATCATTTGGTGACTTAGATCCCAAAATTCATCTTAATTAGTCCATTATATCCTGTGAATATTCAGCTTTTTCTCAGCTTTTAGTTGGTGCAGGGAGCCAATTGTAGTATCTATAGAAGGCTGTTCGTGTCCACGTCTAAGTGTGCACAAAGCCGGAGTGGATTACCACACGTGCCATGTGGACTCGAGAAGCATGCTGCTCAGAACACACAAGACATTTTCTTTTACGTTGTTTTGTCATTCACTTCTGCTGGGAGAGATAAAGTACCAGGGCATTTCCCTGCCACAGCCCCCCCCACCATCCCACCACCTCCCTCCTCCCATCCCACCCTGGTATTTGGGAGGCTCTCACGAATACCAGCATGGGCGAGCGTGTCCTATCACTGAACCCCATCCCACCTCCCTGGTGGCACACACACACACACACACACACGCACACACACACACTCGCCATTATCGCCACCATCGCGCTTCAGAGTAGTTTGCTTCCTGCTTTGCTCGCACACACACATGGACGTACCGCGGGCACGCACAACTGCCACAACACACACGCTCGTGCACTTTCACACAAACAGCATCATCATAGCACCAACCTTATCTCATACGCTGAGATTGAATCACACATAACTTTGTGTGCACACACACACACCCTCATACCGAGGCATAGAATGAGTTGCTCTGCGGTCGTTGATGTTGGTGTGTGTGTGTGTGTGTGTGTCCTGTCTGAGATGTGGGTGAGATGCCTATCTGGACCCGACAAGACGAGTTGAGCAGACAACCGATGGGCAGAGACAGAAAGAAGATGGACATGGACTCTGAGGTGCTTTATCCTCTGCTTTTGAATATACCTGCTCACCAGGCACACACACATATTGTGCACAGTAATTATATGCCGGTAGCGTCAACGTTGCATAACTGCTGTTGGCACTCTGAGAGAAATAGTTTGACATATTGGGAAATGCGCTTATACACTTCATGTCTGCACGATAAATAGGAAACTTAGTTCAGCGTAAAGACTGGAAACAAGGAGAAGCAGCTAGCCCGGCCTGTGACTCCCAGGACCATGAAAGGTCACGATCGACGATTTACACTTTGATTTCTGTACAGATCAAACAAGCGACATATAAAGTGTCGAGTAGCGAGCTTCAGATGTGTTAGAACTCAGATCGTGTTGCCTTTGGGCTCGCCGTGTCCCCCTGCTTCCAGTCTTTATGCTGAGCTAAGCTAGCCTGGTGCTATCCAAAGAAAAACACATACCTCACCTCTAAAGCTCACTACTTAACGCGCGGTATCTCGCTTGTTTAATCTGTACAAAGTAGGACGTTTAGAGGTACTTGTAGGTGGATTTTTTTTTAATCAAGACAGACCCAGACAAGCCCCCCCCCCCCCCCCTTTTCCGTACAAACAAGAAAGTGGTATTAATGTTAAACTATTCCTTTAATAAACATACAATAGAGGTGTCTAAAGGATAATTAGTCCTACGAGAAATGTTTCGCTTATCTAAATGCAACAGTTAGTCACACGATGAGTAAAACACTATGCAGTGTTTCTACTTGTCGTGGCACGTAGCTGGTTTACCTTTTGAATATTTTTTTTTATTTTCTTAATAACACAACTCACTGCAGTAGTTGTGGCATTAGAATTAGAGGGAGACCTTCCTCGTGATGTACGACGTAGAAAAACAAGCAGTGCGTGTTGTCTCCAGAGAATCCTCTCTCCCTTTCTCTCCGTCACACACGCACAAACACACTCGCACAAACACACTCACACACACACACACACACACACTCTACAATTAGCAGTGGCTTTGCCCGCAGGCAGGGAGCCCTGGTAATAAGTGCTTGTTGATGTTTTCCAAATCTTGCTAATAGAAAGAATAAACACGGCCTAACCTTTTAATTGAGTGATGACATGATGATGATGGAGAGATTGTTAAGCGCTCGGTGCGGAGCCGAAGAGGAGAGTCCTCGTGTTGCCTTCTTTCTTTTCCCCCTCTCCATCCATCTGTTCCTGTTTGTGTTCATTAGCGTCAGGCTGACTCGTGAGAGTGAGTTGTTTTCCTTTCTTCCCCTGCCTGTATACAGTCGGGCTGCACGATATCGGAAAACACTGACACGTTTCGTACATTTTTAGAGTGAAATGTGTCAGGTGCACTTTGAGAGCAAAATCCAGAGGCTGGATCTGTGAGGAACGTTGTGCTCTTTGCTCACAATTGAATCGCAATTCAAAGTTCAGTTTCAAGACGCGTCAGGCGGGTTGCCGACATCGCCGCGGACCCCTGACGCAGCGCGGACAGACGCCTCGTCTATAGACTATTACTGTCAGCAGCACAGAAGCAACAGATAACACTCCTCTCCTCCTTCCTCTCCTGCTCCTCTCTCGCTCTGTTGTGAGATCTCCTGTCAGAGCCCTGCCAGTGCTAATCTCTCTGACAGATTCCTGTGCTTTATTTCCTCTCTACTAACCTCCACTCTAACCCTTTCCTCCTTTATTCTCTGTGCAGCGTTGACCCTAGAGGTACTGAAAGAACCACAACCTCAAGTCTGTGTAGTGGAGAGTTGGTCCCATTATTGAGGAACGTACTGTGTCTTTTGTTGACTGTGGTGCCACTACTGCACAATTCATTTGATCTACTATTTTGTTTCCCCAATAAGTTCCACTCTGCTTCAGGTAATCCTACATCCTACTCACTGTGGGCAAAGTGTTTATGAACGATGGTGGCTTCACGTCTATTGTGATTACAAGCAGGCAGTTGCCTCCCGGGCTCATATGTGGCGAAGAGGGTTAAACTCTTACCCGGAGAAAACTCCTGTTGACAGTCCGGGGGTTCAGTCTGGGGCTGAACCGTGAACTTGTGCGAAGCCACATCCACAGATGTCAGGCTGTTTCAGTTCTCCCTCTCTCTCTGCTGAGCCTGTAGCCAAAACAAGTGATTAGAAGAGCAAATTGTGTGTTTGTACAATCTCGGTTAAAAAACGTAAAAGGTAAGCGAGGCCTCGATCGTGCAGGACATGTTGGCTGGTCGAACACAAGAGAAGTGATCCAGATCAATAACGACTGCGTTCCATTCACAGGTTTCTTTGCTGCCATTACTGCCACACATAAAGGGAACAGAGCCATCATTAATGTTCACAATTTGACCTGTTAGGAATTTCGACTGCGTTGTTATTGTTGTTTTTCTCATACACCAATGAACTGCTTCTCAGCACCACTTACTTACATGCTTGACGTATAACGAACTTCGTCGCACAAACCTACTGTGAGCATTTCATATCTATAGTACAAGCTGCAGCTGCCTCGGCCCTAAGGCGGCTAACGTCAGTTATTAGCCAATAAATGCTTACTTTGAAGTAGCAATAACGTTGAATAGCTAATTAAGTTCTTGCTTTCTGTGACCATAGAACTGGATGAGAAAAGTATGAGATTTAAAATGAGATGAACTTGAACAGCTTCTGTCTTTTACATCTTGCAGCCACAAAAGACACTTTGACTTGTCATGTGTAACTGGCACTAACAATGTCTGCATTTGTGAAATAGAAGCGGTGCAACACAGCAATGCAGGGACTTACATGAGGTCCCTAAACCACACGAACTAATAAAAGTGTAGATGTCAGATGTCAATCAAATACAGGCTGCGTTCAAAATCACATACTGACATACTGCATGCTACAATCAGTACTGCACTCTGCTTATCAAATGAACGATTAAGTGTGATATTTATCACACTGTTGACATTGAAGTATACACAAACAAGTCACATGACTGACAGCACGTCTGTCACAAACGTTGCAAGAAATTTCAAACAAGCGTTATTTGGATAATCTGTCCCACATATTGGGAATCTGAAAGCTTCATGAAGTAACATATCTACATGACTGACAAGGCCGGTCTAAAGACACACAGATGCAATGCATTGTGGGGCAGTTGAGTATGTTCAGTCACCTCACGCCACATACACAGAACAGTGATACACGTTACAGTGCAGTGGCAGGACACAGTGGCACGGTGTTAAAACGCTGACCAGGAGCATCCGAGGTCAACACACTTCAAACTTCAATTACAGCGTCGTGGTGCGTTCACATGCAGGATCACTTCTGAATCTGCAGGATTCAAACTGTTGCTTCATAAAGACGCTTATTCCCACAGGATGTGACCGCAGCGTAAAGCAGGACAGACTCTCCACTTCAGAGGACGGCGACTACTTTGATCTTTTATTCCTCATTTTTTTGAATTTCAATCTTACAAATGTGTGTTGAGCGGCTGTTCGTACGAGATTCCTTGTCCGCGCACATCTTTTTCGACCGGCAGAACGACAGACAGGTGTACACCGAGTCCGTCCCTTCCGCCCACACAGACACACACCCATACACACACACACACACACTCTTAAGTGCAGTGTCTGTATTTGTCTGAGTGTGGGGGAGGTCCGTGGCCCCCAGGGAACCAATAGCAGGTCAGCGTTGTAAATCCAGGGGGGGGGCTGTCAGCCTATTAGAGAGCCACAGAGGAATTCTCTGTGAAACAGAGACCAGCCGACTGACAGAGACACCACACAGCTGCACGGCTACAGCGCCGCTGACAAGCTCGACTCGCCGCCTTTTTAAAACCCGTTTTCCGTGTCTTTAAACCCATTTTCCTTTGTTGTCAATCTCGTGCACTTCCTCCAGCTGAATCTACTTGTTCAAGTGGTCGCTGGAGACAACAAGGGACAGATGCTGTTCTTTTGAGGTTCTGTCTGCTTTGTTTGTTTGTTCTTTAAAAGATAATCAATTGGATTCACATAAAGTACGATGATATGAATATGTTACACTTGTAACAATGAGACTTTAGTGTGATAGAAGACTCCTTCAGTCGATAGGATGTGATTTACACCATTCCCAACACACACACACACACACACACACACGCACACACACGCACACACACACACACACACACACACACACACACACACACACACACACACAGAGCAAAATATGACTTACTTCATACTCCATTTATTTACTTTATTCAGACAAAATCACATCTGGGGAATTGGGAGGGGAGAGAGGTGTGTGTGTGTGTGTGTGTGTGTGTGTGTGTGTGTGTGTGTGTGTGTTGAGATATGAGTATATCACACACACCTAGTGTTTGTCTTGGCCTCAGAGGTGCAGACATAGAAAGAGAGAGAGAAGGGGAGGGGAGCGGAGAACCATGCCCTGGAGTGTTTAGATAATGAGTGTGTGTGTGTGACTGTGTGTGTGTGTGTGTGTGTGAGGATGAGTGTGTGTACGACTGTGTGTGTGTGTGTGCGTGTTAGGATGGAAGCAGCATGTGGATTCTCTTCCCACCAGCCAAATGATTTTCATTCTTTCAGCGTGTGAATTGAGACAAGATATTATCGCACATGCCAGTCAGTGCTACAACAAGGAGAAATGCCACGGAAGACCTGCGAGCGACAGGTTTCCCGCAGCCGCAGTGTTTTGTTTTCACATTATCTGATGAAGTGTTTCACACGTTTCGCTCCCAATTCATTTCACTCCCTTAATTGGCCAGTGAAGCCCGAACTCGTGTTATTCTTTGTGGCGTCTTTTATTTTCAATTCACATAATAAACCACACGCATCAATACGAGACGACATCAACGCTCACAGACACACACGCTGATGTACACACACGTGTGCTTTTTTTGGTGGGTTGATTGGCAGGCGGTAAAAAGGAGAGGAAGTGAGGCTGACAGGACTCTCAGGTGGTGTTAACTCCTGACTGACAGGCAGGCCGCGCCCTCACTGGCAGGCGGGGAGAGCCAGTTAACTCCTCAGTGCCCAGACCCTGCAACACCATCGTCACATATTCTAACTTTGATGCTTTTTGCTTTTTCTACTAATGAAAGAAATGTTCGGGAAAGAGGCTGAATGCACCTTGAACCTTGACCACGATGCTGATTGTAATGGTCTTGTTACGTGCAGTATGATTTAATTTCTTGAATATTTGTGGGGTTTAAATGGGATTTACTGTTTTGACATGTTGACCTTTCAATCGTTGATTCTTTGTTTCAGCCTCATTCTTCGTCTTTTGCCCCCCTTACCCTCCACCTCTCTCTCTTTCTCTCTTGTTGAGTACTATCTTGCATCTGGTTCCTTCTGTCTTCTCCTGTTTCTCTAGAGTGTTTCTGCTGATCCCTGACTTTCCCTGCAGTTCCCCAGGGTGTGTGTCTGTGTGTGCATGCGAAGCCAGGTGTCTGCTCTTTGGGCTGTGTCTGTCAATGATGTCGGGGTTAGGGGGGAGGCGGAGGTGGAGTGTGAGTGCGTATCTGTGTGTGTGTTGGTGAGTAGGAGCTGCCGGGGCACTGTGACCAGGAGCGTCTGGGAGAAATTCCCTACATTCCCAGGGATCTGCCTGGGATAAAAGCTCCATAGCAGTGCCATGCACCTGGCTGAGAGAGGGAGACAGAGATACAGGCATAGCCCCAACCCTGACACACACATTTCTCAGGATCACACACACACACACACACACACACACACACAGGCATCATCTCTGCACCAATTAACCTGAAATGTAAAACTACACCATCAAGTGCAAAGGTCAAATAGAAGAACCCGAGGACCACCCCTCCTCTGCTTTCCTCGCAGATTATAACAGATACGCTTTTATTCCATTTCTTGAAAACTTCACTTTATTGTTCAATGTAGAAAAAATGTATTTGGCCTCAACACAATCAACACGAATGACCAATAAGACAATCGTAAGAAACAGTTTGGAGCTTGGAGTTCAATCATATGCAATCGAATGCAATTCAGTGCAAAAGGTACATTGTGCAAACATACACAACCCACTTGGACACTAAAACTAAAATGGATTTTCAGCCTCGAGGGATTCTTGCTGAACAAAACTAAAAAAACCAGCTTGGTTTCACCAAATGGCTCAATGGCGAAAGATGTTGCGTGTTATCCATTCGTACGTTTTGCTTTATGCGTGTCATTTCACGCCGTGGCAATATTAGACGCCCAGAGCAAGTACTTATCCACCCAAACCTTGTTATCCTCAACCTCACTAAGTACTTATGTTGCCTCAACATAATCAAGCAGTTTTGTTTGAATTCACAACATTAACTACGTATTCAAACCTGCAAAGTTGAGAGCGAGAACGGGGCGTTAAAATGCGGTAGACACGACACGCGAAATGTCCTTTGAAGTGGCGTGCTACGTCGAGAGAAACGTGTCCGATCCTGAAGATCCAACCCTTCCTCTCCATACATTTTAGTATAACCTTTATCTTCTTGCGTTCTGTAGGCCTGTCAGTCGAGCTGAGGGTATAAAAGCGGCCGTAGCGGCGAGTGAAAGTGCGCTGGGGAAGCTGTTTGTGTGATCAGAGGCCCTTGACAGTCTGTCATCTGTCAGCACTAGTCATCAAGAGCACTGAGAAAACAACCACAGACACAGACAGGCACAATGTGAGGAGGGAAGAGCGTTATAGGAGACGAAACTCTGGTTAAACAGTGTGTTTATATGGTGATATAATATATGGGTGTACAGTACATGGACACGACAAGTCTGCACTGAAACACATGGAGGGATGAAGAAACAGGTGACTTCCTTTTACGTCTAAAGTGAATCTTTAATTGTTTCATTTAATGTATTTGCTCCATCAGGAGTATTTCATCCATTTTCCATTTCCATTTCCATTTTTTGCTACTTTCTACTTCTACGTCACTAAATTTCCTTGGGAAATATTGTGTTTTTTACGACACTCCATGTATTTTACTTGGTAGTTACGCTAAACGCTGGCGAGCTACGACTTTAAAAGGCTTCTTGAACATCAGGCTAAGGTGTCAGTAAAATATATATAATATATATATAATAATGTAACACTCCCCTGTCTGCTCGTTAAATATGAACCTACGACTTATGTCTTAGCATAAAGAGTGGAAACAGGGTGTAACAGCTAGCCTGGTGCTTAAACCACCACTTAGCATTTTTACATTTCAGGTTTTATAAAAAATGAAACAAACAACACACAACAGGTTTTTTGGCGTGCTCTAGAGGAGATGTGGAGTTTTCTTTTTAACCTGTAAACTGTAAAAGCTAGGCTAGCTGTTTCCCCCTGTTTTCAGTCTTTGTGCTAAGCTAAGCTAACCGGCTGCTGGCTGTAGTTCCTATTTAATGGACGAGTGTGGTGTCAATCTTCTCATATAACTCTCGGCAAGAAAGCAGATTAGAGTGTCTCCCAAAATGTTTTATTCCTTTATGTAAAGGATCTTTAACACTCCTTCCACCATTGCTCAAATTCAGGGTTTTTTTGTACATCAAGTTTATATTTATTGTTACTAATTGCTCAAAATGATTCAAGTTGACTTGCTGGTTAAAGTGACTCACTTTCAGTTCCATAATTCATACACATGTTGTAGTTGGACAACAGCAGAGATACAGCGTATTGTTGTAATGTAATGCATAAAACACGGCTCATGCTGGAGTGAATTAATTGAATGCTGGATTCATTCCACTGATGCTGCACTCGATCATCTGCTCTCCACAGCTGACTCTGCTTTAGCTCCGTCTCTTTGATACAGAGCAAGTGTTTACTTGTACTTCACTCCCCTCCTGTTCTTTTGTTATTCCTCCCTTCACTCTCCTCATCCCTCCCTCGCTTCTGTGTGTGTGTGTGTGCTGTGCGTGTTTCAGCACACGTTTCTTTATGTCTGTGTGCGTACATGCAGGTGGGTTTTTGTATGTGTGTGTGTGTGTGTGTGGCTGCTGGTATGTTGACCCACGCGGAAAGAGGGTGAAAGACTTCCCAGACATCAAAGGGCAGGTAGCTGACAGGGAGAAGAGGGGCCGATAAGTCCAGTTGGATGACAATAGACCCCAACGCACACCTGGACTGTATGGAAAGGCAGCGACGTGGAGAGAACTGCACACACACACACACACACACACACACACACATGCGGCACACTTGCAGCTCAACACATTCTCATTCATTTCCCTCTCTAGTTATGCTCCAAACACACACACATCCTCTTATACGCCTTCGAGCACTTAGCTCGGTTACCATGCATGTCTCCGCAACATTCATACGCTCCTCTCAGCCTCCATGCCATCCACCCACAGAGACCCCCACCCGATCCACATCCCCGACCTCTGCACCCGCAGGTGTTGGGGTCTTTGTCCTTGGACGTGTGTGAGCAGCCCGATGTTGTGACGAGCCCTCAGACCCTCAACCGCCCCGACATCTCCTCTCTCAGGTGCAGCAGGGTCTCAGGTGAGCTGGTGGGGGGGGGGGTTTGGAGAGGAGGATGAAGATTAGGCATAACTTCACACCTCACAAGTCAAAGCATTTATGGTGGGATCACTGGGTTTTTAGATTTTTGACTTAAACCCTGCTCTTAGTCTGGTAATTTAATGCAGCTGACATGTTGTAGCCACATTGTTTTCTGTCCCTACAGCTCCACAGTGATATCGCGCAATCTGTGTCAAAATATTCAAGGGCCTGTTTACCGCATACATGACGTCATTATAAATCCTGTGTTGTTACGAGAAAATATCTCATAATTACGTAGTTTCTGCTGTAAATAGATGTGCAATAATGTTAAAATCCACTTACTATTCCCTACATGTCACTACATACATCATTTTGAATTGCATTGGTTGCATAAAAGTTGCCAGCTGGATTCAAAACAGCTGCCTTAAAGCGCCAGATATCAATATGTTTATTTAACAATGACTTAGTCTCTCGTTATAATGAACCCACTGAGAATTATCACTCGACTCTGCGGCTCCCTTCAGTTCTGCAGAGCTTTAACACGACTGATCGTTTCCTTTCAGTCTCACAGTATAGTTGTGAGCTGTGAAACCAAAAAAAAAATTAGCTGAAAGAGGCTAAAACGCTCCGTAAAGCTGACGGGAACTGTGAATGTGGGTGAGAGAGTTGGGTGATAATTCTCTGAGGGTTTGTCAACACATTTCATATTACGTATAATCAGTTGACCTGGTGTACGTATAGAAATATTGACGAGTGCAGATTTAGCTAAACTACGAACAGATTGGTTAAAAAGCTCAAATGCATCGAACCTTATGTGTCCCGATGGACAAATCATGTCTATATACATACAAGGCATGATTGTTGTACATTGTGCTCTCAGTGCAAATGTCCATAAACACCTTTGATTCTGGTGTGATGCTGTATAACGTCCTGCAGGAAGAAATAGCAAACGTATTATTATTATTATGTCAAAACACTGTGTCCTTAATACACACATCTACATTACACGAGACTCAAACTTCAGAGGGCGTTGAGACCAACGGCTAAAGTTCTGAGAACAAGGATTTGACATTTATCTGCCTAAAAACTTTGTTTCTTCTTCAGGGAGTCACACTGGGTTACATTGATCTCGAAGAGGCTGAGAGTGCAACAAGTGGAGGATTCTGCTTGAGTGAAAAAGACTCGCGGTCGCGTGATTAAATAGTTAAGTAGAAATACTTTAAATAAAATGCACCAAAGTGCACCATTTTTTCATACGCAGCACTTTCATTGTTTGGATTCTTTGAACTTGATGAACCTGAGAGCTTTTGTCCTGGACAGACAAGCAGGTATTTTGTCTGATAACTAGTCCAAGGACTCGGTAGGGAGGAAGAGAGGGAGATAACGCAGAGAATAGAAACAGTTGGATTAACATTGACCTCCAGCCTTGCCCCCTGTCATTGAGAGGTGTGGAGCTGGTAGGAGTTCTGGGAAAGACAGACATGGAGAAGAGGAGGCATAACTGGATTCAGAGAGCTTATCAGGGAGTTTTCAGAAGTAAAAAAAACCCATTCATAAAAATAAAAGATTTTTACTAATTACCTTGATATCGTAAACATCCAAGGTAGACGTGCACGAACAATGAGAAGATATTTGAGGACAGAAATAAGACATCCGGTTGATGACTGTCGGTTACTTTTGCAGGAATTTACAGATTCCTTCACTCATAAAATAATTGTCTTATGGTATCGTAGTTGGTTGGCTTAGTTCCACGATTAAAACTCTTTATAGAAGCATTTTCTCACATGTTAATGCAGACGTTCAAAAAGTGGACGAAGTGAAAGTTACCCTTGAATTCAAAATGTTTTCATAATTGTTGACTAGGATAAATATGTGCGTGTTTATGTGTATGCATGGGCGTCACATGTGCATTTAAAGACAAAGTTATAATTATAATATTATAATATAAGCATGTTCACATGGTTACCTAAGGAGCTAAAAGGTTTTGATCATTTAAAAAAGAAAATTGAAAATGAAAGTTCAAGTTTTTTGATCTTGAACTTTCAATAAAACACAATAATATATTCAAACTAAAATGTATGAAATGTTTTTTCCATGTTGTATATTATTTTTATTCAGTTCTATAACTCCTTTGATGAAATTATTTATTTGAATTTTTCACTTTTATATATATTTTTTATATTTGAGTTTTTTTGCAAATGTTCATGTTTTTAGATTCAGATTTTTTTTTTTTTTTTTTACTGTTTAAAATCTTATTTTTTCAATTTCAAATCATATTTTTTCAGTTTCAGACTTTTCGCCCTGATCTGGGGGGGGCGGCTCTAATGGAGAGGGGCGTTGAAATGTGAGTGACAGCCAAACAAAGAAGGCTGAGGACCTTCCTCAATCATGCTGCCTTCAGGAAACACAGGTACCGTGAGCAGAATGATTCAACACTTTCTTTACACAACATTCTCGTGATTGGCAGTGAAAGAAAATGACGGCAGTGACAAAGTTCTGTTAAGCAAACTGTCTCAGACCGTACTCGCCACTAACAGCAGTATAAGAGCAATAAACTGGTCCAGATTGTGCAGGTTAACAGACACACTTTAGGATTTTCCCACTTCCACATAGCACTGTGAACGCAGCATAAAATGGGTCATTTTTGTAACATAGGGAAATACAGGGAAAATAGGTTCCAAAGCATTGCATTGACTAGCTTTATGCTTTTCATAATCTTTGTTAAACACAAAGCAGGACAAAATATATCTCTTTATATGTGTATATATGTATATATGTTATTTCACATCATCATCATCAAAAGCACATTTAACAGTGTGACAGTGTGAGACTCCTCATATGACGGAAACATTGTCTGCGTTTGTGTGTTTGCAATGTGTCTCAGAGAAGTGCAATGTAAATAAAGATAATTCATTTATTACGGCCACACACATCTGCGTGGCGTGAAAACAAGAACTCAAATACCAAAAATATATATGAAAGTAAAAAATGGAAATAAATAATTTCTTCAGAAGAATTACAGAATTGAATCAAAAATAATATTCAACCTGAAAAAAATGTTCACACACTTATTTTTAGTTTTACTATATTGTTGTCTTTTTTTTTTTTTAAAGATCAAAGCTTTTGGTCCGGATTTAGCTCCATAGTTACCGTGTTTATTTTAAGTCACACGGTCCCATTAACACATATACCCAAATGAAAGAGGGGAAAGGGGGCTGCACGCGAGCAAGGAGGGGTCCAATCAGAGTCACTCCTTGCCCTCACTTCCTGTTTTTCCTGCCGGGATGTCCCGTCACCTTGGCGACCCAGTGGCACACGCAGCCTTTCAGTACCCCCCTTCTTCAAAGGAGTGGGTAGGCCTCAGGAAATTAGTTTAAGGTCTCTGAGAAGGACTCGGTCCATTTCCTAATGGCCACTCATTACAACAATGGCCAACTGCCAAGTCCTCACTGGCTTCAGCGTGACGTGTTTTCCTTCTTCTTGTGTTGATTGTGTTTGATTCTCCACCTATTATATGTCCTTGTTTTTTTACCATCATCCTAATTAGTTCTCTCTCTTTTTTTTTTTTTACCAGTCTTCTGAGATTGCAATATTTAGCCAGAAAAACTTCTAAAATCCTAACTTTTATAAAAAAAAGGTTCAAGCTTGTTCTTGTCATGTAGAATCAAGACATAATGCCAGGAAGTGTGCGTGTCATGTTGCTTTGGTTTAGAGCATGTGAGACCTCCACATCTATGTTGGTGTTCTTCTGCATGCAGGCAGCAATACAATATGCACAGGAAGTGTCGAGGGCAGCTTGTATGTACGGGAGCTTGGTATCAGAGTCGAGGCGAGTATATAGCTTTAAAGAATGCATAGCAATCTCAGGAGAGGGTAAAATGTGTGTCACCACCCCACTGCAGTGTCACACAAGTACTTGAGTGACTTTGTAAAACTGTTTAAGGTTGTGATCCTTTAATTCCAATCACTGGAAGGTAGTTTGGTAATAATATATATATATATATATATATATATATAACCTGAGTAGGTGGTCTGTGTTGGAGGGTGGGGCTGTGGCTACTTCCTGGAACAACCAAACTCAAAAACTACCAGTTGAAAAGATTTGTTTGTTAATTTTTTTTGCCAGCAATATTCATGCCTGTGTTACACAAGGCGAGCGAGTAGATACCCATTGCGAATTAAAAATGGAAAACATACTGCATTTCAGAAAAACGAAGGGATAAGAAAACAACACCTAATGATATTACTGGAATTACTTTAAACCATTTGTTGGATACCTAATAGGCTAACAGGCCCGTGCAGGGGTTTGACGATGTTGCACAGCAATGACACTAGCACATGTTTAGTTATGTAAATTTAATCTGTCCATGCCATTTTATTTTAGCTGTGAACTAAGATACGTGAAACTTGTCCGTCTCTGTAAATATGTTGGCATCGGATACACGAGCGCAGATTGTCGGAACAGTGGCTTGTCCGGTCTGTCATCACATATTGTCCCCATGTGTTCTCTGTCTGTTTATTGGAATCAGGTATGATTGGCCTCTCATTAAACATGCAACATCTGTCAGTGACTTGATCTGGCTCAGATTACTGTTGATGTAGCTTGTGAAGTATTACGCTGAACTGACATGTGGTCAGGCCCATTCATGGGCGTCTTCCGTGGCCCTTTGGGTTTCTTCAGGCTCATTCAAGTACATTAATGCAGACTGTGGGTAAAGCAAAAGTTAAGGAAAAAGGTTGCGCATACGTGCTGGTGCACGAGCACGCATATCTGTGTGTGTTCTCCATCAGGTTGTGCTAAAGGTCAGGGCCGAACCTCAGGGAGACGTCTAGGCACACGCTCACCTCACACCCCTCTGCCCCCCTGTACCGCTTTCCCCCTTTCATTCATAATAGGGTTAACGAGATCTGTCACCACCTCGCCCTGCGTTTGTTATGAGAGGGCTCTTTCCTGTGTCAGGTAAAAATAATCGAGCAGTTCCACGGACGCATTTGGCCACTGGGGTCCTTGGGGGTCCTAGATGGCTGATTTGTTTTTATTGCAGATTCTCCTGGGGGAGTGTGTTTGATGGAGGGGAGGACATAGAGGAAGTGACTTTAGCTTTTAGGTTTGCAGTCAGGAATGTTGCCACCACCTCCTAAGGACTCTCATCTTACCTGCTAGAGTTCACGCTGAAAAGTGCGTGGGTATTTTTGTCTGAGCAACAAAAAGATGGCCGCTCCTAATGGCAGCGAGAGGGAAGTGTTTCAAACATTTCAACAGCAAGGCATCTTAAACATCCAGAGTTAAGAGAAGACTGTTAGTGTGAGAATAATCAATATGTAAACTGTCACAATGAGCCTTATTGTTCTTATTTAGAAGTATTATGAATATATAAACTGTCACGATGA
>CALSCE010009526.1:5627039-5675056 GCA_943593645.1 Bovichtus variegatus | reverse complement strand
TTCTTATTTAGAAGTATTATGAATATATAAACTGTCACGATGAGCCTTATTGTTCTTATTTAGAAGTATTATGAATATATAAACTGTCACAATGAGTCTTATTGTTCTTATTTAGAAGTATTATGAATATATAAACTGTTACGATGAGTCTTATTGTTCTTATTTAGATGTAATATGTGATATAAAGATGTTATTGAATTAAGTAACTTAGTGGCCAACTACTGTGAAATAAGAACAACATGTGTAAACTGAAGAGGAAGAGTACACCACCTAAAAGGTGACAGAAGATCTGATTGGAGCAGAGAAGCGCTGAGAGGCGTGGCCTAAGTGCCAACAAGGGGCCAATAGGAGCTGGCCCCAGCCAACCAATGGGAGAAGACTATACCTGAAAGTATAAAATATGTAGTAAACTAGTGAAATATATATATTATATATATATAATATCATCATCAATAAATACAGTTAATATGAAGAGAAGTTTTCTGAAATTGATTTCTATGCTTCTCTATTTCAAATTAAAAGAACACAACATTAGCGAAATGACAAGTTTCGCAGCTCCATTCACAGAAAACTGTTGTGCAAGACAGGAAAAAGTCCTCTCCACGGAGTAGGACAATGGGAAACAATGAATATGCCTCCGTATAATATTAGAAATGACTCATATTTACCTCTTTCCAAATACACAGAGACTTCTTGGCATTCCTAAACCATATGATAATATCTCCCAGTATTTATAAAGCATCAATTAATGAATTGAATTCCTGAGGAAAGAGTAATAGTGATTGAAGTATTAAAGGAGGAGTATTTAGTTTTGGAAGCCGTGCTCCGTGTGCATGTTAGGCTGAATAACACACGTATACGATATGAGATCAGTTCATTCAATGCTTGTCAAGTACGAAGGCATGCAGAGTAGGTAAGCTATTCACGTGTTCCTATCAGTACATTTGGTCTCACACCGGTCTGTATATGGAAATTGATTATCTGCCTTGTAGCCTGTTTGGGCTGGACATCAACGCCAGAATACAGACCGCCTCATCTGAGTAGATTCTTGTTGTTGGACACAAGTTACTCCATCTAAATGTCGATATATCTTAGTACTATTTAGTTGTACATGTTTTCCAGTGTAGCGTCAGGTAAAAGTCATTTGAAAGTCTTCGGGGAAAGCCTTGCCGCAGTAGTAGCCGTGCCAAGACGCTTTTCAGGTTACGGATATATTAGTTTATCAGACGCTAGTGTCTGTTGTTGAAACTGCCTCCACTACTTCTGCTTTGACGCTCACCAGGAGCTACTTTCCATCAACCGGTAGATTATCCTTTGTTTCGACTTCATTTCCTCTTCTGTCTTTTCACTCTTCAAAAGTCTTTCTGACTTCAGGCCAAATATCCATCATGCCAAGATAACAGCTTTCAACTCACCGCACCCTCTGCCCCCATTTCACACTGCTAACTGACTGCAAGCCCCCTTGACCAAACACACACACACACACACACACATACATATATAATTATACTCACAGCACTTGCTGTGATATCAAGAATGTCTAAGCTGATTATTTGATGCACCTGTCAGCAAATGTGGACACCCACAAGCATTCGCACCCGCCCACACACATACTATACAGGAGCTGTTTATCCCAACGGGGGTAGAAATGTAGTTCCATGTAGGCCAATGTCAGCGTTAGGAGAAGCAAAATATTTTCATTGCGAGAGTATCTGTTCGTGTCAACAATCTGATAGGGCGCTGGGTAGAGATAGGCGGTTCCCATGAGGCCTGTGGCCTCGGCAGCAACAGGGAACAGGGGGGGGGGGGGGTGGGGGGGTTTTTTGGGGGGGGGGGGGGGGGGCGGGTTGGGTTGTTCCCAAATATCAGGAACATGGTGAGTGTCAACACCTCCAGAGGAACAGATAGAGGGAGGTCAGTGTGTGACAGACAGATAGTCCAGTGACACAGGTGATGCTACACTGAGACACACAATTAAAACACTTTCTACTGGAGCTGCTGTGGAATCACATTCATTTTTGATAGAATCATTTCCTGACTGACGTCTATTTCCCTGAAACAGACACATTTTTGCTCATGATTTCCAGCCATGCAGATATACAACTGAGAGTTCTTCCTCCGTCCCCAAAACAATGGAGGTAAACACATTTATTCTTCGTCCCGCTGAAAGCATTTCAAAATAACATGAACAAAATAAAGCTGCACATGCTGTCAGTTGCAGTACCTAAAGGGGAGACCGGGAAGAGACGACCTGAGAGTCATGAGATCGATTGCACGCACGATCACTTCCTGTCTGACTTTGCATGTGAAATATCATAGCCGTGTGAAGTAGTGTGCAGATCAATTTTCTGCTATGAAACTTTTTTCAAGTCTGTACTTGATAGCGTTGAAGTTAGAATTACGTAACATGCATTAGATTAGAGAGAATAATGTTAGACAAAAATTGTGTTTAACATACAGTACCGTAATTTCCGGACTATAAGCCGCTACTTTTTTCCCACACTTTGAACCTCGCGGTTTATACAATGACGCGGCTAATTTATGGATTTTTCCCGCTTTCACAAGCTTCATGTCGCCAAAAAACTGAGCACCGTCACATAATGTGACGTAAATCGAGCGCGCTCAAACTTCCCATTCATTACGATAATTAACTTTTTTACGACATTTCTCGGTGTTTCATTCAGTGTACCAAATGAACCTCTAAAAACATTATGCCAACCTTCAATTGCATTATTAGTTCTTGGAATGTCTTCAGCAGCGGACATTATGAACAGCGGACATTTTAAACAGCGGACATTTTAAACAGCGGACATTATGAACAGAGGACATTATGAACAGAGGACATTATGAACAGCGGACATTTTAAACAGCGGACATTATGAACAGCGGACATTTTAAACAGCGGACATTATGAATGGTCACGATTCTGATTACGGTCATTTTGTCACCCTCATCATGGCAAAGACACGGAGAAAGGCATATGATGCAGCTTTCAAGTTGAAGGCGTTTAAAAGCCTATTTATTTTTGTTCCAAGCCGTGTTTCGTTAAAGCCTGTGTAAAGTTCATTTGTTTCAATGTACCGGTAGGCACCTGCGGCTTATAGACATGTGCGGCTTATTTATGTACAAAATACAGATTTTTTAAAAATTCAGTGGGTGCGGCTTATATTCAGATGCGCTGAATAGTCCGGAAATTACGATAATTATCACAAAACCAGTTGACAAACAGTACAGCGAACATGGGGCAGGGTAGAAATATTAGTAGATTAGGGTTGGGTTGGGGAAACCTGTATCTAAGGGCTCCGTTGGGCCCCACATTTTATTTTGGGCTAATCTGGCCCTGGTGAAGCGCCTTCGTTACAGCTCATGCCATGTAGCCCCAATGTCCCGGGTTTGACACTGTCCACTGTTAAATAAAGGCGAGAATTCCCAAAAAAATCAATAAATAAAAGCAAAAGTTTCCTTTGGCTCTGGTAAGAAAACCTGCTCTTTAAGCTTTTCAATTAATGCTAAAAAAATGACCCAGAATGCACCTGCAGTTTTAGTCTAAATGACCTCCATTAACTTATGTTGACCTGCTTTTTGAACATGCTCTTACTCTTAGTCGTTGCTTTTCTCCTCCTCTAATATGCTCTTTGTTTTTCTACCCTGCCACTTATTGTCTTTTGCTGTTTATAACTATTTATTTATTGTTATTCAGCATCACTATCTAGTTTTGTCTTTCACTGGGGAATGTTTTTTTTTATCGTTTGCCTTAATTCTTCCGCACTCCCGCTCCATCGAACGAGGTGAACTCTGCTGCCGTCCTTGTACATAAGACTTTGTTCTGAAATGACCTGACTGCTGAAGCGAAGGACAACTGAAAGTGTAAATCTGTGTGTGTGTGTGAATGAACTTCATCCCTCTAAGAGTCGCACTGTTTTCATAATACTCTACTCTACAACACCGTCCCCACAGTGTGTCAAAGGGAAGACACTCTCCAAGAATCTGTCATGGCTAGATGCGCTTCTGGTGATGATATAGCAAACTCATCTCTACTCATCCGCATATGAAAGCAGACACAATGCAAATTGGATTCAACTGCAAATGTATCTTCTCTATCCTATTACCTCTGAAATGTCTTTTAAACACTCCGTAGTGCTGTCATAATATTGGTGTTGCATCTGTCATAACATGCAGCAGCGTATTATGCCCACAGCGCTTTTTAAAAAAGCACAGATTACCCTGGCAATCATTCCTTCGACGTTTATGCGTCTGAAAAAGCAATAAGTGTTGTCCCAGCATTACATCTGGAGTGTGTATTCAAAGAAATGAAGCATGTCAAGTACAGTCAGCTGTAAGTATACATACTAGTGCTAATATGATAAGTAGGGTTAAAGTTACGGAAACAATTGTGGTGAATTATGAGTTACAGAATAGGGAGATTTGTTTTCTTACATGCTTTTAAACCATCAATGCAAGCAATAAATGATGATTGGAATTCATAGACGAGATAGTTTGGCTGTTGCACACAACTGTTATTCACAAAACGTGATAACTTAACACTTTTTTTTTATAGCAAAAAGATGCTTTATATTTCAATTTGCCTGGAGCAGCAGTTATCTTTAATGTCGGGCGTTTGAAACAATCAACGACTAAGTTGAACTTGCAGAACAGACAGTGGGAGCAGACCAAGGCTTTACCCTTGAGGAGCATGAGGAGAACAGTCGGTTCCTCTCTGACCTGATGTCTGTGACAATCTGTGTCACACCACTGCTGCGCCGCAGGACGCACCGACGGGGCCGGCGATGGCCTTCGCCGAGGAATGTTTAGCCTTGAGCAACAACATCTTGGGAAAATATTTGGGACTTTAAAAATAGTTCTTTGTCCGGACATAACAAAAATAGGAGCAAGGGTTAAAATCTACAGTTTGATACGCAAGTTGTGAGCAGCGTGATTAGGAACAGACTGTGGCTGGATTGTAAAAAAAAAAAAAAAAGTGTAAAAGCGAGACTGTGTAAGTTTGTCTGCACGTCAACAACTCACAGGTGACAGTTAAGGGACAATGGGAAACGTTAAACTTAGCCTACAAGTAGCTTAAGTAAAGAAGAGTCATTAAAGCTGCTCTTATCAATACTTTTATATGAACAATGGTGAAAGTGATTATGGGGAATTTGCTCTACTACGTGCTGTTTTCTTATCTTTTATTATTGTTTTGTTTTTAATGAACCACGACCATGAAAAAGCTCCTATAAACCAACATTAGCTAGCAGTCCAGCGCTAAACGTAACGTAATTGTGAACAGAACAGAGCATTTAGCAGCTAAACAGCTGGATATGTACATCGGGAGTTGGTGAAAGGAGAAAAAGAAGAGCGAATATTGGACTTGCATTGATGATAAAGACAGAAACATGGCTCAAAGTCAGTGCTAAAGTTGCTCCATGTCTGCTATTGGTCAGACGTTTGCTAACATTCGTTTAATCAACTTCAGAAGCTAATATGTCAGCGTTGTGTTTACGGCTTGTTTCACAAAGAAAATCAACAAATGCATAATTCATATCAGTTGCACAGCAGTAGGGTATATGTAGCTAATGTTTTTGCTAGCATTGGCTAACGTTAGCCACCATAAACTATCAGTTGCACCAGACCCAGTAAGCAGCAGAGCCCTGAGTGTGTTGGACTAAGCAATGCTGTGTTAGTTTGCTTCAAAAGTGACATTGTCTCTGTTTAAAGCCGGTTCTGACAGCAACTAAATTCCTGTAACTGGATAGCGCAGCAACACTTGCTCTTCAGGTGCTACGTACACGTGGAAGTTCTACATGTGTGTGACATTGTAAGTATTTAATGAACCTAAATGGCCTGAGGCAGCTGTGAAGGCAGACTGATGTATAAGCTTTACAAAAAGGTTTGGAGCAGGCCACATTTTTCCAAGTTTGATGAATAGGACTTCAGACAGACGTTCCGTGTCACTGAGGCTTTTGTACGTAGCCAAACAGAAACGTCCGAGCCCACAACTCAAACGCCAAGCTTCCTTACACCAAAGTTCTTTGATAAAGCCCCAGTGCTGATGTGAATGTGTGCCTGCTTGTCCGCAAGCGTCAACGTACATGCTTTTTGTGCGTGCGTCTGCGCGTGTGTTTATGAAAAAGACATAATGTAAGAATTTCAAGCCAAATATGTAAATTTGGGCCTGTTGTAATTTGTGTGGAATTCCTTTGGAGAGGTGAAAAAAAAAAAATACACCTTCTAAGAAAATGTTTGCGTATTTACAGCATGTGTGCGCCTCACATCTGAAGTACGTGACCGTGTGGATATTTTCACATGGCTTTAACCTTTTTCCAATTTCTTTTTATTTTCATGACACCCTGAACTGGAATAAAGGAAAGGGGAAGAAAGAAAAAAAAAGAGATTGACAAAGAGGTAAAGGAAGGGTAAAGGAGAGGTTAGCTGGGAGGCAGACATAGGAAGGAGGAAGTTCATCCACCTGTGTCTGATTTACAGCAGTCGGATATAATCTGCCTGACCAGAGAGAGATACAACTCTTTTTTCAGATCGATGTGCTGAAACAGGACGACATAGGATGAGGCCTGTTCTTGATATCCGACTACAGATATGAGACAAAGGAGGTAATAGCGCTGCAGTATAGGAAACGTATGGCTGCACCAACCATCAAAGAAGTGAGAACTCAGATGTTCGAGATTTGTGCTGTTTATTTAAAAGATAAAATATATTGCTGGATAATGTTGGTGAAGAAAAGAATTGCACAGAAATCAATACTGTCAACATGCTTGAGGTTCATAATTTGTACCGTCAACGGGAATTTGGAAGAGAATTTGGATTAATCCCTGGCAGGAAGTTCTCTGTTTGCATGCCTCCCCTCAATGGAGAAGGTCAAAGGTCAGGTTCAGCTACAGACTCGTGCCCTTGCATTTAATAGCTTTTCTGTTCCTTGCTCATGCAGCCTGGTCTCCTTAAAATCATGTTCCCATACAACGAAACTGCATTGTCAGTTTCTAATCAAAGTCCACGTAAGGCAACCAAAACATCATTGAGAAAGCGGTTTAGTTGTATGAGAACGTCATTTTGAGGAGATGGTAGGAGTCCGGTGCTCTAGGTGCTCTCGGTGTGCTCTAGGTGCTCTCTGTGCTCTCTGTGCTCTAGGTGCTCTCGGTGCTCTAGGTGCTCTCGGTGCTCTCGGTGCTCTATGTGCTCTATGTGCTCTCGGTGCTCTAGGTGCCCTCGGTGCTCTATGTGCTCTCGGTGCTCTATGTGCTCTATGTACTCTAGGTGCTCTAGGTGCTCTCGGTGCTCTAGGTGCTCTCGGTGCTCTAGGTGCCCTCGGTGCTCTAGGTCTCACCACGCTGCCGCTTGAATATGGTGAGCGAGATTATAGTGGTGTCAGAATAGTGCTTTCATTTTTGGTCCAAACTCTATTCTAAATAATCTGGAATAGTCATTCACGTCCTGTGTGCAAGCAGAGTCTCCTTCAGACATACTCTATACACACACACTTTAGAGCTGCAGTTCCTTTCCCTTTGGCCACTTTGGGGCATCATGACTAGCAAAAAAAAGTATTAAGAGATCTGTTTGGGGCTTTGCATGTGGTGTATAGTGAGCTTTGTGCTGCGTAAACCAGTGACAATGTCAACAACATGGCCCTGCTGCAGTAAGAGCATCTGTTGAACCTCCTCCAGTAATCTTCCTCCAGTTGGATCTTTCTTGACCTTTCTGTTGTGCATCTCTCAAATATGCAGTCAGTTGCAAGTTCTCATCCAGGAGGACCGCAGATTATGCTTTTCATAAATCAGATAGCAATTTCAAGATCGGAACGACAAACGTCTTGAAACTCACATGGCCCGCGTGCATGCTGCACATGAATCTTTTTAGAGTCGTAGAGTCGGAGTCGTAAATAGACATGTACGTATGAATGTCACACGTTTGAACTTCTATGAGAATATTGTCGTCGTTTTGCCACATAAATTAAATGTAAATCTTCCTCTAGTTGTGCCTTTCAAGGCCTCCTGTAACTCAAGCGGCCACACTCCCTCTCCTGCAGCTATCTCTGTGCACGGAAGAGCTAATCAGCAATTAGTGATTAGTTATGTCGTGCCAGCATCGTAACCCCACCACAGTGACGTTTCCTGCTGACGGGGGCTCTGCTGACTGACACCCTCCGGTTCTTTCACTGTTACATCTCCCTCTCAAAGAATGTGATGAAGCGAATATGGCCGCTTATTACGTCGTCCGCTCCCCCTGTTCCCTCGCTCTTTTCTCTAATCATCAGGCCTCAGCTCTCGGAACAAAGGGCGGTGTTTGTTTTTTTGCGGGCCTTTTACTCCAGGCGTGTTCCTCCGTGAGCGCGTGCTGGCCTTTGATGTTTAACACACCAACGTTCGCCTCCGCCGCCCCGCTTACTGAACTATCTGGGCCCTCTGAAAAAAAAGAAGCGTGCAGAGAGGAGGGAAGAAGGGAGAAATACAAAGCAGAGGAGATGTGTTTTCTTTCCTTCTCAATCACTAATACACTGGTTACAATTGTTTTAGCCTTAATCAGCTGACTGTGAACTTTTCAACTGATTCCTAAGTTTAGCTCAAAGACTTGTAATGACGATCATGTTTTTTTCTTTTCCTGCCGCTGCTGTTGATGAGCTTTTTTCTTTTTTTAACTTGTTTGACCCCGATTTCAGGACGTCTCCGCTGACTACTTCTTTTATTTTATGTCATTTGTCTAGACAGACTCTGAGTCAAAAACAAAAAGTTCTTGATTTCTGTCAGAAAACACAAACCTAGTTATGGCACATGATGCTAAAGGACTTATCCAAAGCTCGATCACGCTGATTGTCTGATAGGAGGGAGCCCCCTCGTAGAGAAAAACAGACAGATGATGAAGAGGCAGAAGCTGATAAGGTGGTGTTACATGATGAGTCCCCCAAAACACACACACACACACACACACACTTCTTCATTGTCTGCTGGATATTACGCTTGAGCTAGCATGGAGAATGCCTGCGTTTCATGTGTGTGTGTCTCAGCGCTAAGCAGAGAAGGTGTGAAAAGTCTGACTTCTAATTCACCTCCCTCTGCATAGGGGTTAATTCTTCCTTTCCATCCGGCTTACTTAAGATTTAGGAGAAGGGGGGGGGCTCTGAAGTGGCAACAGATGCATAAATGTGCCTGTGTGTGTTATTGGAAGAAGGACCTTTCTCCAATTTAAATGTCTAAACAAAGCCCTGGCTGTCTCACACCCGCAGCCAAAAACCTGCAAATCGTTTTGAGCACAGCCCTACTTCCAAATCTGAATTTTAAATGAACACACATTTCTAATATAATGATTACAGTTCTTCCTCTCAGCTTGTTAAGCTCTGTTTCTGCAGTCCCTCTGAACAGACAGGAGCTGTTTTGGAATAACATCTTCAAAACAAACAAAACAGACAGTTATCAGGCCGGGATCAGGCAGTTCGACGGTGAGCAGAGAGCTCTCAGTGAAGCTGTTTATTCTGTGCAGCGGTCCACAAGGGGGCAACGTTCGTAGGCCAAATGTGTGACATCACTATGAGCCGTGTCCCAGATCCATACTACACATGTAGTATGGATCTGGGACACGGCTCATGCATGTAGTGAGTTCACTAAAAATGAAATACACTCAAAAAAAAGTCAGCGTGTTTATCAAAAAACACCTCGTTGTGAGTGTAATGCTGTTGCACACTGTCGACCCACAGGAGCTGCTCACAGCTTCTTCTTTTATTTAAATAAAGTCAAAGATGGAGGGGAAACAGATCCAGGAAAAAGTCCATATTACATCTTTGGAAAAACATGAGAGAAAACTAAGATCATTGATTTTTTTTTGTATAATAAAAGTAATCTTTGATGAATGTGGCCGTCATGGAAAAACCATGTATCTCCAAAACTTCCAAGTCTTTGAAGATACTCAAATGGGGCTTTTTAAATTGTTTATGTATCTTAAGAAGTTCACAAATACCCTCAACCCACTTCATCCAATTTTCGGACAATTTCAAAATCTTGAAATTTGGAGATACATGGTTTGTTTCTCTGCACTGGAAAGTAGCTGCATATCTACTACATGTAAAAAGGATGGAGCTGAATTGGTCTGCATGCTGACATTGGAGCACTTTCCCACTGTGAAAGCACTGCAACCATTAAACATTATTACGACTGCACGCCAGCTCCTTTCAGGAGACGCAGGAGCAGCTTCTTCAGTCCAACTTGGGCAGTGATACCACATCATAAATTCTCTATATTCCTCACTCCTCAATCTCCCTCCATCTCCCCTCGCTGGTAGCCAGTCCTGGTAATACCATACATGCCCTGCAAAGGCTCATAATTGCCAAGAGCTATTAAATGGCCAAATGGGATTATTTCTTCAAAAGAAACATTAGCTGCTTTTAGGAAGGAGTGTGAGGGATTGGGTCTTGCTGCTCCCCCTAATCTGGCAGGAGACCCCCACAGTCACACTCCTCCACATGGCTCCCATTACCCCTCCACAAATCCCTAATCCCTCCGTTTGTTTTCCCGGATGAGACCGAGAAGAATGGAGGCGAGAGGAGGCGGAGGAGGAAAGGGAAGGCAGGAGTCGGGGTCACGGGTGATGGTGATAATATTGATTTGATAGTAGCCGATTTACAGCAGCTCAATCTTTCTGTTAATAAAACATAAATCTAGCTTCTATTTATATTTAAAGGGAATAAATGTGTTTCTCTCTCCCTGTGCGTGTGTGTGTGAGTGTGTGTGTGAGTGTGTGTGTGTGTGTGTGTGGCTGGCCTCAGTGGCCTCCTCTCTTTAATAAAAGTATTGTTTGTGTTTCCCCTGATTGGGAACACATTGGGCCTGGGTCGGGCCCTGCCGGTGCTGGGGTCCAGGGTCTAGGGCAGACCGGGGGTCCTGTTCTCCGGGGGTCTCTCCCCTGGTCCTTCCTCTTCTCTCCTCAGAAGTCCCGTCTGCTCGGGGGGCCAGGAGGGGCGGCGGGGTCGCCCCTGAGAAGTGTCCCGCTGCGGGATGACCCCGCGCTGCCTCTATCAGGGGGTAACCTTAGTCCTCTCCTAACGGACCCCTCCCCTCCCCACAGGGATGTAATACACACACACACACACACACACACAAGCCAGTCCCCAAACAGCCACACAGGGTGATGAAATACACGTGCGCGCACAGAATTCACAAACCCAGCCAAGGTTGATTGTTCTCTTTGTACCAGACTGTGAAGTACACACATACATATTCACACCCTTTTGTTGGAAAACGTACACACACACACATTACCAAAGAGACCATCATGCAGGTCGAACCCAGCTCCGCTGCCTGTGTGGCTTCAGCTTTGTTGCCTTGACGACTCCCAGTGTTTGAGATCTCCATATCTGATAGTGTTAACATGATCAAATTCAAGCTGTTAGAGCCATGTTGCTGATCGAGAGACGGGGGGAGCAAGAGAAGCGAGATAACAAAGAGCGGGGGATAAAAAATGAGACATGTCGAAAAATTAACAAAATTAAGAGCGAGGGATGGCGAATATGGAAGCATATAAGATGAGGAAATGATAGTCAGAGATGAAGAAGGAACGCACGGCCCACTCCTCCACACAGCATGAATAACCAACACATGGACTCTATATTAGCTCATGGAGTTAACAGGCAGCAGCGGCTCTCTGACATGAGCTCATGTGTTTGGACAGATCTGCTGAAGGTTTAAGACCAGTACCGAAGCCTTATCTGATCCAGAGATAAAGTCTCTCGCTAAGAATGAGAGGAAAACACACACAGGGGCAGCCAGTGTGAATGAATGGTCAGAGGAGAGAGAGAGAGAGAGAGCGAGAGAGAGAGAGAGGAAGAGAAAGAGACTCAAAGAGTGTGTCCTGGGAGACCCCCGGCCACAGAGTGTACACTGGGTGTGTATTGGTGATGATGTCAGTGTGAAATACAAAAGTGGACGTACGGATATGAGAACAAAAGTGTGCGTGTGTGTGTGTGTGTGTGTATTTGTATGTTGAAAGATGACAAATTTGGTGAATGAATGTGACACCTGTGTGAGTGCGTGTGACACATGTGTTGTATTATAAACATGGGTGCGTGCACATTTAATAATCAAGTGTAAGTGTTTTTTTTTGGGGGTTTTTTTATTTTGATGTTTATTTTTATGGAAGCTGTTCATCACTCTGCACTAAGATTTATTACTGGAGATAATTATAGTAATGATAATGTTGTGTGGCCCGTCTGTGTCTGTAAGCTGTGACAGAGAATATCTTTTATTGATTTATAACGCCTCGTTGTTGTCTTTTAATGTGTGTCATTGGATTTTTACTGAGCTTGGAAAATACCGTTTTTTTCTCATGGTAGACCTGCGACATGGAATAACATGCAGAACAACTTCAGCTTCTTCCAGCACTTACATTTCAACTTATTTCCCTAACTGTCTTTGCACTGCCACTTCAACGTCTTTCAGTGTTTTAGCAATTTAAACTGTAACTAACAATTTTCCTATCAAATTTTGCCTTTTTCTAATCTCATGTGTTTCTAATGCCTTCTTTTTTTTTTGTCTGTGGAAGTTCGTATACATTTTTGGAAGTCAATATGTAAAGCAGAGTAGAGTATGAAACATTACATGTGTACCAAGAAAATGCATTTGATGCCAAAAATGTTTACACAGTTTTGCCACACTCTTATTTTGAAAAACACACATTAAAGCCCGTGTCTAATGTGTATATCTTTTAGTGGCAGTTGAAGATTCTCCAGGCGGTTCATCTTGAAGAGCATTTCTTCACGTGATAATATAAAATTCAACTATTCAACCAAAGGCATTAATACAGTGGCTCAACCACTCGCGGTGTCTTTTCACCATCTCACGTCAATTACATTTGACTTTTTGCACATCTGTATATCTATGGATTATTGTACCATTAGACAGCACACATCAGAACCAGATCTGAATGGCCAGAGCTTGCCAAGACTTTTGTGCCCAGCGTGATGTTGTTTCCTGCAGGAAGAGGGAGAGCAGAGGAAAAGCAAAACAGGACATCTTCAGATCTGTCAGGGGAGCAGCCTCTCTCCTCTTCTCTGCCCTTGGGGGAAATCGCACCAAAGGAAGCGCTCTCCCTCCTTTTATCCCCCCTTTTCTGCCCTCGCCCTGCTCTGCTCTGCTCTCCCTGGGACGTGTTCTCCCTTCTCACACTCCTCTTTCCCTCCGTGACACTGAATCAAACCGTGATGAATGTCACCTTGCATGATCTCAAATTCTGACCTGTGTCACACAAACTCACGGTGACTCGTGATCACTGCAGTTCTTCTTTCTCTTAGAATTACTTGGAAACAGAAAAATATATATTTCAGACCATAATAAATGGCCCTTTGTCTCACTTTTAACACCATTACAGTCACAATAGTTGTGTCAAGACATAAATTGGCAGCCTTAATAACATGCCAGTAGTTTTCTTGAACATTATGGTTTTAGGTCGCGTTTATTTATCAGTATTTTCAGCATTTAAAAATAAGTTTTTCTAAAATCTTAAGTATATAAATAAATATTTGCTGTAAAGAAATCCTTAAAACTTGATTCCTTAGAAAATAATTTTGACTAATCTACAAAATATTTATTGCATGACATGCTTAACTTTTATTTTTATTTTTTTTGTTACAGTTTCTCAAAAATTCAAATATTTCTCCATTGACTTCTTGTTGCAAAGAGATTATTTTTACTTCTCACTCAATAATGCATGGACATTACATTAACTGTAAACACGTATTGATAAAATAGACTCATTTTCAAAAAGAGAATTTGTAAAACAAAAAAATAAAAAATAAAAAGAATCCGTGTACTATGCACGGCAGATTGCACAACCAACAACTTAAAATGACGCCGTCTTCGATGGATCAACATTCCTGTTGGCCACATCTGTATTTTCGAGCCGTAATTAGGTGTTTATGACTGGTCCAAGTGGAGCCAGAAGGGATTGTGCCGTGTTTGAAACAGAAACCCAAAACTCTTCTCTCATCCTCTGCTCCCGGGCTAGCCCACTCCTAAACCATCGTCAAGGTTACCGCAGCCACTGTTTGTGTGCGAGTGTGTGTGAGTGTTTGAGTGATTTTGTCCCTTCGTGAGTGTGTGCTCCACTGCCTGGTTTCCTGTTTGTTATTGTGGTCAAGACGGAGGCGGGAGAGCTGGAATTGGGGAGGTTTGTGTGGTGTGCTGTGTGCAGGCCGATCTAACACACAATGACACTCCGTTGGCGGAGCACGCGGTGTTTTAGCGGTGCGTGTGGTTTCCAGATCACATCTTCAAACTATATTCTCTGGATCTGTTTCAAGTCAGCGACGGTGGCCTTGAACATCATCTCTCAGCATATGTGAAAGAAAACGATAACCAAATTCAAAATGAAGAGTCTCGAATGGACTCAAAGTCACTTTTTTGGTACTTGATTGCTCAATTGTTTAATTCGTTTGTGGCCATTTATTTCAGTGGAAAGCCTGTTTCTTCTAAGCCTAAATCATTAAGTCAAAACCGTATAATTTGTTAACCAAATCTTAGATCCTTAAATATGCTTTACGTCCTTGTGTCTGCACTGTGTCCCTATCCAACCACGTTTGTTCTCTTGTAGGTTATGCACATGTAGAGCATCGTGAGCTGTAATGAATGGGAGCCATCTCTTACAGCAGCCTCTGTTGCACCAACCAGTAAGACTGTCATTAGCAAAGTAGCATAGCATGGAGCCCAAGCTATAGCCATGCTTAATAAATGATCAGGAGATGGAGAGATAAAGGAGCAACACAATTACAATATAAAATGCTGATGAGAGAGAGGGAGGACCATAATGGACAGCTGCTGTTCAGTTTAGATAACATCTCCTACCTTATTCACTGCAACCCACATACACTCTACTCTATTGTACACAGGTAGGGAAAGGAAGCATAACCTTGCCTGGTTGCTCTGACAACACTGTGGTTCAAATGGAGGCTGCAGGGTGTGTAAGAATAAAAACAGGGAGAGAAAGACAGCATGTGTACTGAGTATTCCTTGTGTTCTGGCAAAGTGTTCAAGGATGGGCCTGAATGGGTCATTTAAAAACAATTGTAATTTTTGTTTTAGTATTCATGAAAAACAGTTTCCAGTTGCAACTCTCTGAAAAAAAAAATAAAGTGAAGATGGCATGAAACTAGGAATAAGTGGAACAAGGCATAAAAGTGACTATTATAATATAGCATGCATCATGGACGGATCATAGAACAGGCCTGACAGGCACAGTGTGTGTCAGAGGCCCCCCTGGCCTTCACCTGCAAAATGTCACTCAAAGAGACACGTACCAACCAGGACGAGACTCAAAATAACTACAAAGAGACACAAAATGACTACAAAGAGATGCAAAACTACTATAAAGAGACACAAAATAACTACAAAGAGACACAAAATGACTACAAAGAAATGCAAAATTACTATAAAGAGATGCCAAATGACTACAAAGAGACACAAAATAACTACAAAGAGACACAAAATGACTACAAAGAGACACAAAACGACTACAAAGAGACACAAAACTACTATAAAGAGACACAAAATGACTACAAAGAGATGCAAAATGACTACAAAGAGACACAAAATGACTACACAGAGACACAAAATAACTACAAAGAGATGCAAACTACTATAAAGAGACACAAAATAACTACAAAGAGACACAAAATAACTACAAAGAGACACAAAACGACTATAAAGAGACACAAAACTACTATAAAGAGACACAAAATTACTACAGAGAGATGCAAAATGACTACAGAGAGACACAAAAAAGCTACAAAGAGACACAAAATGACTACAAAGAGATGAAAAACGACTACAAAGAAATGCAAAATTACTATAAAGAGATGCCAAATGACTACAAAGAGACACAAAAAGGCTACAAAGAGACGCAAAACGACTACAAAGAGACACAAAATGACCACAAAGAGACACAAAATAACTACAAAGAGACATAAAAGGCTACAAAGAGACACAAAATGACTACAAAAGAAAAAGGCACAAAGAAATGCAAAATTACTATAAAGAGACACAAAATGACTACAAAGAGACACAAAATGACTACAAAGAGACACAAAAAGGCTACAAAGAGACACAAAATGACTACAAAGAGACACAAAATGACTACCAGAAAAAGGCTGAAGTGATAAAGTCTGTGACCTGTCCCTATGTAAAGGAGAGGTGGTGGGGCCTTCTGTATGTCTGTGCCCAGGGGGCCAGTATCTCATAATCCGCCCATGCGTGTCATAAAAAAAGAGGCACATTGACAGGCAACACATCCACCATGTCTGATATCATTCCTCACCACCTCATCTAACACAGAGACCACCGAAGCAGAGTGCCACCCCTAGCATGGTATATGCAGTACATCTCTGCTGTTCTGCACCATTAACACACACCGTTCTCACGTGCAGCTCAACTGTAAAGGTCACATTCACCTCTTATTCCTCACAATCTCTCAGCTGCAGAATCCTCTGCCTAGGTAAAGGAAGTGCGTGAAGAAGATGGCGTGTGATGTGCACGCATCTGTGTGTGAACGCTCCCATGAACGCAGTCGCACAGCTAGTCGCGCACATGTTAGAGAAAGTGTGCGAGCAGCTAACAGGCCAGTGTTTGAATGTTCTCCTCTCGTTCCTTGTCAACCTCACACTTTGATCTGTCTTCAGGGTGTCAGCTGGCAGCCATGTTTGTTTGCCCAGCGAGGTAGGCTACCTGTGTAATTACCTCTAACGAAGTGACTTGTTTTGATTTGGCCTGAAATCTAATCCCCTGCCGGGATAAAGATGTGGAAATGGGTTTGAGGTTACTTGGGGATTTTTGAAGTGTGAGCCTGGCTGTGACTAGCTAAGCTGTTACAGAGGTGGGAAAGGTTTGAGGAAGTTTATATTGTGAGGAGGACATTTTTGGCTGAGTGTTAGTTTGGCTTGTTACTGCTCTTTTCTTCACATCCACTCACAGCTTTGACCACCTCACCTTCTTTTTCTCTTATCCCTCCTCTCATCTCCCACGTTCACATAAATATACAGTGTATGCACAAACACACACATACACACACACACAATCGTTCTCCCTCAGCTCGGACACACGGTACACGTAGGGTACACACATACTTCAGCTTCTGTGAATCATTTAAGCCCTGGCAGCAGTTCAAGAAAACCTCAAAGAGAATGTTTGTTGGCAGGAGGCTGCAGCACTTCACCTCTCCGTAAAGGTTAGCAGGAACACAATGTGGCTCTCCTCCGCTCCGCCCTCCCTCCTCACCTCCCTCCTCACCTCCCTCCTTACTCCGACTTATCCTCGCCAATCCTTCGGTGTTCTTTTCTCTTTACCTCGCCATTTCCACGCTCCTTTTCTGTTATGGCATTTGCAGAAAATGCATTGTCCATCATTGATTTCTGCACGTTATATCACCCCGATGACCAACATGTGCATGTATTAAGATCAGTGCTGTGAAGCTATTTTAAATGCCATTTTTGCAAGTTACCAATTACTTCACACTGGAAGAAGTTGAACTACAGTGAAGCTGCTGGGGAGAAATGCAGTTTGGTTAACTAAAGAAAGAAAAAAAGAACGACTTGCGTACTGGTCTAAAAACATGGGCCATGCTGGTCAAATGGGGTTCAATTACAGAAGCAATGGTAAAACAAAACAAAACAGTCCTTTTCTTTAATGGCTGAAACATTGTGTGTAGTTTTAGTGGTAAACTAAGTTACAGAAAAAATGGCAAAAAAGTATATATAAGCAAATATTAATGTAGTTTAACTACCAGCAAGCCACTGCAAAATATAGTTGAACTACTAGTTTAATTGCATGTAGTTTTTTGATTTAAAAAATGTTTTAAATTCGATAGTGAAATATGCAAAGTAAAATGTTATTTTCTTGTTTTTTTTTTGTTTTTTTTGCTGTGTAATTGAATTGCTCAATATTCAAACTTTAAAAAAAAAAAAAAAGAAGAGTTATCCGTAATGTTGTGTGTGAGAATAACTCAGAAAGTGTAACAGATTCAGATTTTTACTTTTGATGGACTCTGTGCGTGTCACAGGAGTTACTGTGGAAGGCCGTAGAGCTTCCCATGGGCTTCCTGCAGCCGATAAGGAACGTAAACACACCTGGTCACAAAAAAAAAGAAACACGTCACCCACTGCACTGGAGCTAATGAAGGGGCGATGGTAGGAAAGAGGTGGAGGGGTGTACTCGCACACAAAGATCTGAGTGTTTGCAGGAGAGGGGATGGACTGTACAAAGTAAGGAAGTGTCCCTCACACACCACCCGCAGAGCATCCCCCTTAATAAGACGTTTTTTTCTCATCGTAGCACATGCATATACACACCTCAAAAGTGAGACCATGTGCGCATATGCATATGTGTTTATGTCTGTGTATACCCCCCATCCGCATCCCCCCCACCCTCCTCCCACCCAACCTTAATCCATGCGGGCGGGGATGTAAAGGAGATGGGTGGAATCTGGTGGTCAGTGTTTATTTGCTCTATCTCTCTCTTCTTTCTGAGAGGAACAAGAGCCATGTTGGAGACGCCACATGAGGGCTGAGGGTACATCCTTCTTCTTCCTCTCCACCTCATCCCTCCATCCCCCCACCCCGTCTCCCCATCTCTTTCCTGCACCTCATAAGGATTCCATTGAGGAGAGGCAATGTCTTGTTGATGTTTAATCACGCAAGGCAAGCCAGATGCAAATGAAGCAGAGACCAACCCAGAGGGATCAAACTGGGACAAGCAGCGAGAGATGTCTCTCCCCGCAGACGTGCCAATGATCACGGACTCAAGAGGAAACAATAAAGCTTATGTTTTAACGATCATATATATATAATTGATTTGAAATCACACACATTAACTCAGACATAATCCTGTGTTTTACCTATCGTTATGCTACAAGTGTAGCATGCATGTAAGAAAAAATGTCAGTAAAAGAGCGAATATTAGAGAAACTGGCTGCTTCACACTCTCCCACATCTGAATAATCTATGTATGAAGTCTGAGGACCATCATTCCATATTGCTGTTAAATTAACTCACAAAACATATAATATATACATTTTATTCAGCTGTAGCTATATCACAGGATGTGTGTACGTGTAGTTACAAAAGGCGCGGAATAAAATTCTCTTAAATGTGTGCATCCTTGTTACATTATCTTTAAACAGCAGAGGTTATAAAAAAAAATAAACCAGTGTGGGCCAACTCATTACAAACATATATGTTGTCAATTATATGAATACTACAGTGGCTATATGTATTAGTTGCAGTATTACCACCACAACTACTACTGCTAGGCCTACTAGTACTACTACTAGTACTACTATAACTATTATTATTATTAATAATAACAATAGTTATAGTAGTACTAGTACTACTACTACTACTAGTACTACTATAACTATTATTATTATTATTATTAATAATAATAATAATATTATTATAACAACGACAATATTGGTATTAGAAACATGTATGTTTTTTTATCACAATTGTTTATTATAATAGAGTGGTTATTGTTATGATTCTGATAACACTGATAGGGCATTTAATGTATTATTGCAATTAATAATGATAAGAAAATAGTAATAATAGTAATAATGATAATAATAATAATAGTATTAATAATAATAATAATAATAATAATAATAATGATGATAATAGTAATAATAGTAATAATAATGATAATAGTAATAATAGTAATAATAATAATAATAGTAATAATAGTAATAATAGTAATAATAGTAATAATAATAATAGTAATAATATTATTATTAATAATAATAATAATAATAATAGTAATAATAAAATAATGATGATAATAATAATAATGATAATAGTAATAATAATAATAATTGTAGTTTCTCTCACCACTTTTCTGCCTGGTCCTACCTCGTTGCCAGAGCCTGACTGAGGCTTCTCCAGCCCGGGTGCTTGTTCTCCGGTCCCGGCCTGACCCGGCAGGATCCGTCCGCCGCATTCCACCCGCACGCGCTATCATAAACATCCTAGTCCTAGACCTGCGAGGGCAGGAAGTGCACGAGGACAGAAATTCCACTCTTTCAAATTACATTACGGTCCGTTGCAATGATGGCTCCTCAGTTTATTGTACCACACGCACAGCGCGCGTTGGGAGGTTTGGGGGCACTGCGGCCTTTGCTTGGTGCACTAACACCATACAATACTATAAGATGTCTGCGCGTGTGTCTGAGTGTGCGGCCTGTTGGATCTTTTTTATTGGAGCGTTTATTTGAGGTGTTGAAAGACTTAGAGGATGTATATTTATCTAAGAAGAAAACACGGAGTCCTCTCTGTCTGCCTTCTCAGTCAATGCAGCCCAGCAAATATAGACTCATTTATACACGAGGAGCCATGCAAATCTGTTAGAATTAAATCAAGTCAAATGTATTTTAGAATCTTTTTTTGACAATTTCACGTGGTGTTTTTTTTGCTCACGTATGCATTTTTTAAAAGATACGTTTTCTTCAAGGCTTATTGTAGGCCTATGTGGCTCATAGCGACAATTTCCTGTAGGGTTTTTTTTTTGTTGTTTTTTTTTTTATGTCTGAATATGTCAGTGACAAAGTGACCAATTGCTGAAAATTGCTAGAATTTGGAAAAAAACATGCGTCATAAAAAAAAAAAACGAAAAAAAAAAACTTAAATTCCCACCTGAGTCCATATCACACTGAGCAAATTAGCAATTTTATTTAGTTCTTTATTATTTATTTATCAATGCATTTGTTTATTAAAGCCATTAAAGTCCCTGCCTATACGAAAACAGGCCATACTCTGAAATGAACATTCCTCCGCGTCTCTCTGAAGCCAACAACCGGTTCATGTTTCAGGCTCCTTGTTTTGTTTACGGATTTTCGACAAGTTAGTTTTCGGCTTTGTTGTGACGTGACGCGCGTGACTTGCAGCCGCTCAAACCCGGAAGGTTGCAGCAGGTAGCCTGATGGAGCAGGACGGAGCACACACTTTAACCCGAGGAGACGCACTCAGTGCCCAAGTAAGTCCGTTTGCAATAGAAAGATAAATATTTAGCCTGTAGTCAAACTTTCTGAAGTGGTCGTTCAGGTGAAATGTGTTAAATGAATGAGTCACGTGTGTGGGGACGACTGTGCAACGTGTTCCAGCAGGTAGCACGAGCAGGGACGTTTTATAATAGTCTGGCCTGCAACATAGCCTGCACATTATCCTGCAATCATAACCTAAACAGGTTTGGAATAAGCTCAGCCACAGGGCCTATACACACATATTTCTGCATTTACCTTTCGCATTTTAGCCTAAAAGTAAGGATAGTTTATACCAGTGATCTGCTAATTCAGACAAATTAAACGATGACGAAATGAACCTTTATATTGCATTCTATGGGAACGACTATACTCTCTCTTTTTTATATATATATATATATATATATATTATTTCTTTTTCTTTTTTTACATTTCTCTGAAAGATCTAGGCCCTCCAATAAAAATGCTAAAAAAAAAAAAAAAAAAATTTAATTTAAAATAATCATGTAAACAGACAGTTGTGATACTTTTAAAAATGCCACTTTTGTTGGGTGATTTCTACTATTCTGTATCTTCTATTTTGGTTTAAATGCAGAAGCAGGGAAGTCAAGGATACCGCAGACTTTCTCTGGAACAATAAAAGAAGACTAAACAACTCCCGAAATCATGAGGTAAATCTAAACACATAGCGGGCTCAGGCCGAAGGGGGGATATGTTGTGGTCTCTGCTTTATTTCTGACAAATTTACAATCCACCACGAGGCCCCTGTGTGTGTGTCTCGTGGAAATGACCAGTAAATTACCTTATCTAACAGCAAAATGAATCAAAACAAAAATAAATACAGAAAACGTGTATTTATAGTCTAACTAAGTTAACCAACTCTCCCTTTCAGGATACAGTCATTTTGTTTTCTCACACTGGTGTCCTCTGTCATAAACAAGCAAGAGGATATTCATGCACACACATTGTTATTATCGGTTCACATCACTTTATTGATCTGTAAATTGATAACGTGCGTCTCTTCTCGTGTCACGTGATAAGCTGCGTTAATTAACACATTGAATGATGGGGTGTTTTAACTAAGCCAAATACTCACAGCGCAGAGGCATAACAGTGGTGTTGAGATTATCGGGAAATGCCCTCCGTCTTAAACATGTGAAAAAGACATTGAAACAAGAAATAACATCGCGCGGTGACGCTTGACACTGGGAGTCTGGGGTAATTGCGCGATGAGAGATGGCTGGCTCTCCGCGCGGTTCAGCTGCTGCGGCCGGGCTGCAGACTGGGTGCAGGGTGATGACACACATGCCAATGCTGTTCCACCTGCACAGACTCCCAGAGCACGGAAATACACTCCCAGAGAAAGCCGAGGGGACCCTCATGGGTGGCCGGAGAAATGTATACTCTCCGCGCACTTCCCTCTCTATGTGAACTAATTAAGCAACACTACCTATCCAGATTCTCTTAGAGCTGTTTTTTTGGTTTTTTTTGCATATGTGCATGTCTTTGCTCTGCTGTGAGGAAGTGATGGCCTCCATTTGGTGGTCAGTTTGACTAATGTTGTTTGGATATGGATTTTGTTGAAACAGTTGTTTGTCCAGGCGAGATAATGATCTGTATTTCACATTTAACATATGTGAAAGATTATTGAGCCCCTCTTTTATTTGTATTTATTTTTAAATGTTTTGTCCCAAGCAGTGGTGGACAGTAACTCAATACATTTACTCAAGTACTGTACTAAAGTAACATTTTGAGGAACTTGTACTTTTCCTGAGTGTTTTTATTTCCTGCTATTTTATACTTTTTCTTCATTACATCTTAGAGGGAAATATTGCACTTTTTATTCCACTATATTTATTTGACAGCTTTAGTTACTTTGACTATTCAGAATCAGAATAATAATACAAAATATAGGCTAATCAACAAAAACATTTATTATGTAACTTTATTGATCCTTTGGTGAAATTCACCCAGCAGTATATATATAGTATAAAGAAATAAGCTGCTCCTTTATCAGCTGCAACATTAAAGTGATGTACACAATAATGCATCAATAATTATAATAATATGATTATTCTGAATTGGGCCGTTGTGCAGAATGAGTACTTTCACTTTTTTGTACTTTAAGTACATTTTGCTGCTAATACTTTTATACTTTTAATTAAGTAGGATCGTACTTGCAACAGAGAACTTCTACACTGTGGTATTACTACGTTTACTTAAAAATATCTGAACACTTCGTCCACCACTGGTTCCAAGTATTTCATTTTTTATTGTGCAACAAAATATGACCAATGTATCTCACCAATCATTTCTCTTTCTTACTTTTCTGATATGCTTCTTTGCTTCTTCCAATCCCAAAAAAGCAAAACAAGAGACAAATGTCTGAGAAATGTATTGAAATGACACGTGCATGTGCACTCCAGTGCTGGATTGTAATCCTGTTTGAATGCACATATAGTCCATAGCGTCCTATTTTGATTTGTGATTATAAAAACGAATTTTAACATGGTAAAAGCAGCCGATTAGTTTCTTATTCAATGTAACCACCAGAGGCGGAACTCAAAGACGCACAAATCACAACGCACGACGTCGCTCCATGGAGATCATTGGAGCAAAAGGAGCCTGTCAGTGGATCTGAAAAAAAAAGAGAAGGAAAGGGCTGGGCTTACTGACTCGCAAACCACAACTTGGGTTGCGCCTCCATCAGAAACCAGTTTAGAAAAATCCCCGTTGAAGAGAGAGGAAGGTCTGGTGCATGTCACCTACTGAGCCGAAGTGTGGAAGACAACTTTCATTTCGCGGTGCATCCTGAGGCTCTGCAACACATTACTGTGCTCATCGAGGATACAAGCGCCATTAAAAAGTTTTGCTTTTTTTTTGGGCATTTGAACTGGACTTGTTTTGTTTTGCTGTGCGCAATGATGGCCACTTACCAAAATCCGGAGGATGACGCAATGACTTTAATGATCCAAGACACCAACACGACCAAAGAGAAAGAGCGACCCAAAGAGGAGCCGGTCCAGGACAAAGTCCCAGAGAAGGCGGATCCGTCCCAGAAACCGCCGTACTCCTATGTCGCGCTCATTGCCATGGCCATCCGGGAGAGCTCCGAGAAGCGCCTCACTCTGTCCGGTATTTACCAGTATATAATCACCAAGTTCCCCTTCTATGAGAAAAATAAAAAAGGTTGGCAGAACAGTATCAGACACAACCTGAGTCTCAACGAATGCTTCATTAAAGTTCCGCGTGAGGGCGGCGGGGAGAGAAAAGGGAATTACTGGACACTCGACCCAGCCTGTGAGGACATGTTTGAGAAGGGGAACTACAGGAGACGCCGCAGGATGAAGCGGCCGTTTAGACCTCCACCGACGCACTTCCAGCCGGGGAAGTCCTTGTTCGGAGGAGACGGCTATGGCTACCTGTCCCCACCCAAGTACCTGCAGTCTAGCTTCATGAACAACTCTTGGTCGCTAGGCCAGCCGCCCACTCCGATGTCCTACACATCCTGTCAGATGGCCAGTGGCAACGTGAGTCCGGTGAACGTGAAGGGGCTGTCAGCGCCCTCATCTTATAACCCCTACTCCCGGGTGCAGAGCATGGCGCTCCCCAGCATGGTGAACTCTTACAACGGCATGAGTCACCATCACCATCCCGCGCATCCCCACCATGCCCAGCAGCTGAGCCCGGCCACAGCGGCACCACCTTCGGTCTCCTCCAGTAACGGAGCGGGCCTTCAGTTCGCCTGCTCCCGCCAGCCCGCGGAGCTCTCGATGATGCACTGCTCTTACTGGGAACACGAGACCAAACACTCGGCGTTACACACGAGGATTGATATTTAAAGTTTACCAAATGGTCTGTGTAAAAAATGAGGACTCTGAGAGTGAGAGTTAATTCCTGTGATTTCAAAAACAGAACCAAGAGTATTTTAAAGAGACCTTTCTGACGAGCTGCTTGGGTCCAGCTGACATCTATAATTGCCGATGGGGAGATATGCGCGAGTTGGTGTTCAGAAAGATTTACAAAATGGAATCGGGAGGTAAAGAAGTCATCAGGACACATCAGGTAGCACAAACTCTGGGAGCCATTTCGTGCGCCTGTATTTCACTTGGACTGATGGCCATAACTCGGTATTGTAGTGATAATTGTGCCTATGAAAAGATTTTAGTTTTCACGGGGATAGACTTTGCTGATATTGCTTCAGCTGTGTGTTATTGGTGTGCGTAATAACTTTACGCACGGCTTATCTTAACTATTGCCAAATGAAACGTGAACATAAGACACCCTAATTAAGTCAGTGCTTTAATATGTGATTGAATCAGAGCTCCATTGGCCCTCTTAGTAACTTGCACTAAGCAAGGCCTCCATGCGAAACTTCACCCCCTGTCACGGTTGTGAACTTTGTCGGACTGAAAGGTGAAAGTGTGGGTAGAGATCCGTCAGACTGCCAACAACACAATTCAGGGTTTTTCATATTTCTTGATCCCACGTGTATGTATGATATCATTTCCAATATGACGCCAGCCAGTGCCAGGTTTTGTTAATCTTTGTGATTTTTTTTTTAATTTTTTTTTTTTTTTTTTTTATAAACGTGATTAGATATTTTGTCTCATTCATGTTGGGGCCATGTTTCATTTTAATTAGCACTTTTCCCTCTTTTCTAGGTTTGTGAATTTCTTAATAAACTTGTATTTCTTAAAGTAAGACAGTGGTCATGAAGTAATCTGTTTTTGGCTGTGATCACCACTGTTGGCACTAGACAAACAGCAATCAACAATAAACAACTTTGTGAATATAACACAGCATAAAAGTACTATATCGTTACATAGCCTACAATATTTCTTACGGCTTGTTATAAAATGCCAAGGTTATAATAGAAGGTTATTGCACATTGTGCAGGGTTATAAGATTTGGCTCTGCAATAATTCCACTGTTTACTGCGTAAAAAGGTCTTATATTTATGCATTATGTCTGCATTATCAAAATTAATATATATATATATTTATTTATATATGTAATCAGCTGCTCAAGGCTATTTATCGCAAATTATGCAATTTATCTCATTAGTGTGACTAAATAAATAGAGAAATACTCCTTTACAGTAATAGCTAAATAATAATAATAATAATAATAATAGTGTGCATTGACAGTGTCATTGATAAATTGCCTGTTTGACTATTTAATATGTTCTGAGTAAAAGGCTGTTACTGCACATCTGCTCTATAAAAACATGCAGTAATCTGTGCATCATGCATGAGATGTTCATGGTACCCTGCTCAGGTCAGGTCTTTTCTATTTAATATCAAATATCATTTGTTATTAATATAATTCACAAAGGGATTCCGTGTCAGTAGAAAAACGGCGAATATTATCCATTATATTTGTTGACGTCTGAGGAAATGCAAAGTCTTCCACACTCAATATTTTATGTCGTGTGCGTTGGATGTGTGACCAAGAGCAAGAATTTAAGAATTTTTTGCTAAATGTACTTTATTTTAAATATAGTTCTACTCTCAATAACAGCAAATCATCTGCAACAACAAAAACCAACAGCAATACAATTAATAACAAATAATAATGTCAATAATAATATTCTTGTTGCCAGTATTTTATAGGATCCGTCGTGGGTTTTTTTTTTTCCAGTGCTGCCAACAAGGAAAACATAATAATGTCAATGCAGTTCACTTCTCCACGACATAATGCAAACATCATTTTTGGGGAAATCAGATCAACAAAGACAGGAAGTGTATTAAAATCCGTCGATGCAAAGTCGTCTTACATGCGGTCACAACACTTTCTGCACGTGACATCTTATACTCTCCCTGCAAAGAGACGTTTCGCTGAGATATTCTCCTCTGGAGGGTGAAAGTATAAATCCAGACTGCTCCTCCTCCTCTGCTGCCAGCTCTGGCCTCTCGAGGAGACATGTTGAATGAGTGAAACGCCTTAATACAGCGACTGATCTCAACCCCGTCCTTCCTATAATCACTATCATATTAACACAGAGATGCATTACTGCCATCTGGTTTTGACTTTAACATTTAAGGGGTGTATCACTACAGTGAGTTTACTGTTTTGACAGCACACCACCGCTATCGTGCACGCCGAGTTATTGTTTTAAAAGCTGGGCAATTACCGAATGTGACTTCTTCACATCTAATAGCTCTTTGTATATTAGATTACGGAGCTAACGCCGAGGTCTCCCGACATGTGGAGTATCCACACCGTCACCTTGATCCACCCTGTGCGCTGTCAAATACAGGCGCATCGTCCAAAAAGCACAAAAAATAAAACAACAACACGTACACACCCAATGACCAAACCAATTAAAGCTATAGCGTTTGTAGCAATGGGGGATTATTAATGACGTTTGTAATTATTTTCAGTTTCTTATTTAACTCTTGTAATAGATAGTGCAGCTGTCATCATAACACATCACTGTGGGTTCAGTCATGAGTGTGTTAGGACATGAAAACCCATCTGAAAGTGTTTTGGATGTGTTTTATTTATTATCTTCAAACTCCTCGACTTAAAATTAAGTAAAGGGGGCAACATAAATGCAACGAGCACAGGCAACAATAATAGTTATATAGTTATACTATAGGAATTTATCATAAGGAAATATGGACGAGTGCATTACTTAAACCGTTAACACTGATATCTTTATGTTGGGAATGTGTGTGTGTGTGTGTGTGTGTGTGGCATATTATTTTTGCTGACTCGCTTTTATGAAGGCAAACTAAAATACATGTTTTAAAAAAGGAAGTTAAATAACAAAAGGGCGGAAAGTTCAAAAGGTGGTTTAGAAGACTCGCTTTTAAACGGCTTATTCCATTTTCTATTTTCTTTTTTTTTCACAAAATAATATGACATTTTAAAATGAATTGTTGCTGTAGTCAATATAATACTCCTATATTTGTATAACTTGATATCAGATGTGCCAGAGACTTGAGAATGAGGCGCACGAGCTCTTGCTGACAGCTTTTTAAAGCACATATACACACAGTATATATATTATTATTATTTATAACACTCACACTGCAGAAATGAGACGTCTGGATAATCATTTTACGGGTTAAATATTAAACCACAGGTGACTGTAAACGAAGCGCTGCGTCTCCAGCAGATGAAGAAGCGGCACAAACAAGCTCTTTGCGTCGTTGGCACAATAAGCTCGTATTCTGCTTCAGGGATATAAAATATAAGATGCTCAGCTTCGGCACGAATCCTCCATCGCGGTGCCAGACGGAGTCAGACTGACACTGCGCGCAGAGGCAGCGGACATGTAGCTGTGTATTCTCTGCTTCCTCACATTAATGTTTGGTAAACAATAAAGAGATAAGGGCGCGTTTGAAAGGCACGTGTATTCCAAACATTCACTCCAAAAATAATAAATACAAGTGTTTTTACAAGAAAGTATGTTTCGGCGAGTGTAACTAAGCTTTACATAAACTCCACAGGCATAGAGGCGGGTTTAATGGGTTTAATGGGTTTAATGGGTTTAATATAGGCCTTTTAATTCACCAGTCAACGCAGAATACATACATTTAATGTTGCTTTTCTGTTTGTTTTATTAGTTTTTTGTCTGTTTTTCTATTTTTTTATTTATTGATATAATCTCATGAATATCCTTTTTTTTTATTATTCGCATTATTTGCACCTGGTATCACAATCAGATAAAACACTTAACTGGTAGATTCTTTTTTCTGTTTATTTTTTTAAATCTTTTAAGTTTGTCGGGTAGGGGACAGTGTGTATTCCACGACACGTTACCCACACAGTCTCCTATCTCTGCAACACACAGACACACACACACACATTTAAATGCAACTTTTGTTTCCCCTCCAACGTTGGGACCTACATCTCAATGTATGCGGACACTCGGGTGCGGCAGGTGTGCGTTTGCGCAGAAAAGGTTTGCAGTTCAGCCGGTCGGCCGCGAACAATGGGCCTGCATACAGGATGTCTCGCGGGCTGACAGAGATAAGGCCAGCCGAGGTTCACGGCTCCACCAGGACCAGTTTTAAAACACTCTTCTTTTACACCGATTATAAAGTCCGCACATCCACGGCTGCGTGCATGTGCGTGTCTCATTCGAGTGTTTAGAATGGGCCTGTTTACTACTGGCAACATTAATTAACGGGTATATAATTAAATGAGTTCTTAGATATTAAATACTTGAGGTCGTTTAACTTGTGCCAGGCCATTAGATACACACTGCCCTTTGAAATAGGAGTTGTTGGCTCGTGCCTGCATCATTCAGCTGGCGCGAACGTTTAGAGAGTTTATCATGACATTATTGTGAGTCATACCTTAAACAAAACACTTAGTCATACAGGGATATCATAAGCTAATGTTTCAAATATGAACCTAATTATTAACCTGTAAGTGTGGTAAACAACAACAACACTTGCAGCTCGTATCACTCTTGCAAATGTGCAACACTATACACGTGAGTGTTGCACGAGGTTAGCTGTGATGAATAAATGTTTCTGCTAATTCTCCATTATTTCTGCACGAGGTGAAAAGGTTTAGTGCGCTTTTGCTTTCTTTTCCGCTGAGCGCGCACTGAATAACCGTGATTGTATCCTTTGTTGTGCTCTCAGAGATGACAGATTATAATCAACAAGACGAATGAGGTCAACTCATTGTAGATGGAACACATTTGACCCTCGCTGCTTCTTGGTCTCACACACACACGCACGCACACGCACGAGCGTACCTGGACTCGTCCCGTGTATGACAGCTTGCATGCTCGACGGGGCACCGGCGATGCGACCCGTCCGGTCAAGTCACACGCAGGTTGCAGGTTTCCCAATGTCTGCACACAATTGAATTCCTGGCATTCTCGCTAATGTTTGAGATTGAGGAGCAACAGTTTCCACTTAGAAGCGGCGCACATCACCCCAACCCCATTGAAAAGGAGAGTGGGGGTCACCGCTGTTTGGTATACATCTGCTCCAAACAGGAAAATATGCAAAGATTTGATTCGCAGAAAATCCGGCAATTGTTCGAATCAGCACGAGTTTTTTTTTTTCTCCCCCTCCTGTTGGAGCAGAAATACTAGAAGTTTCATTCTGTCCGCCGCGTCTCGAGGCTATTTCTATGATATTACTCAATATAGAGCTGTTTATTTTCACAGCGCGTCCTCTTGTGAATCTCCAGTGTTATCCACTCACGGTGATCTACGTGATGTTTTCAGTGACTCCTGATTTCTATCTTAATGACAACCCCGCGAGACAATAGAAAACATGTAATAATTCTTTAATTTGCCAAAATAATTACAATAGTGTGTGTTGATACACTGCCATAGTTTATCAATAGGAACCGTGCGTTTTGTCAACTGGACCTCTGGTCAACAGAGGTTCATCAAATGTCTATAAATACAAACCAGTGTCATCTATTCAAGGAAACGATGGACTGTCAACTATTCACAGAGAAAAAAATCATCACGCACTGACCTCAGTTTACCCTCCAGCAAACTGCGGGGCCACTCAAATGTCAGATACTGCACGCGCCATGTCCGAATGAGGGGGTCACGACTCTGGCTCTGACCTTCACAGGACGCCGATGGAGATTATTGCAATTAGGGAGATTTTCCTAAAATGTAAATATTAATAAATGTTCATTGTGCACTCTCTGGATGAGGGAAATAAACTTCATCCTGACACTCATTAACTCACTTAACAGGTTTTTTTTTCTTAATATAATGATATATCACCTGGTTATGTGCCAACAGACCTGTTTGAACAGACAAACGCGCACCAGCATTAGCCTGGTGTTCATGTTGTGCAGGAGGAACTGGCCAGCTTATACTGCAAAGGGAAATGCGATAAAATGTTTCCGTTCTCTTGATTATGAGCTGCAAATTGCTTTGTCGGGATTGCAAAAGGCAGGTCTTTTCCCATCGTGCACCGATGGAGTCTATTTTTAAACCTCTTTTCCTTTCTCGCCAGCCTAAAAACTTCCGCAGGGTTGGCAACAAGAAGCTATTAGGATAACTCTTCTCCTGTTAACATTCCAATTAATCAAAGATGAAACCACATTCCCACAGGGATCATTAAGGGCCAGCACCTGTTCTCCTCATACTGTAGGCTGCTATAAAATAAACCAGTACAAACTCATGGTCAGACTCTGGCTGAACTCTGGGGACAGTGTGAGACATTTAATCACTGCTAGCCGCTTATACATCAGCCCACTATCAGTAATAGAAATGTGACCTCATTCGGATATGAATGCCAAAGCTTATTTCACAACCAAAACTATTCCAAAATGCCCTCTTATTTATACTATCAAGATTTACTTACATTTCATAACAGTGCAATGCAACCCTATTAGGATACAAATTGCATTATAGGTGATACACAAACTTAAAGGCACATTTTTCAATTAAATTAAGTGATGATTTAGTCAATTGTTGGCCGTTATTGTAACTATCCATTAAATGTGTATTCACTGTGATAATGTTATTTTATTGGCTTATAAATGATAAGGTTTGTGTGGTCAGTCTCTCTATTGGCTATAACACACACATGCTAAACAGGAAGTTGGCCTGAGGCCTGACCCCGCCTTTATGTACATGCCAAACCCAATCCCAGGTCAGATCTCAGGCACTGCAATCCAATTTCAGCCATATTTATTTCAAGCAATTACATACCTCTTGGCAAGGCCTAACAATTAAACAAATGATGATATTTTGATATCCATAATTATACGCATTCACATAAGGTACCCTTTCATGTTAAATGTGCTTTTTATTACACGCTTATTATCTGTGAAGAGATTATGCACAGTGTGGGTTTGGGCTGAGTCCGGGTACATTTAATCAAATAAGAGGAGCAGTAATGGAAGCATGCTGGACGCAGCGCTGCGCTGCATAGGCTGCTCCGTTTGAGCCCAGCTTATGTTTAGCAAATTTCCGACAATGAGAATGTTATGAGTGGAGCTCTGAGGGAGAGCCTTTAACCCCTGCCCGGCAGTAGGTCAAGCCCACGGCACAGCCTCGTTTCTATATCACTATCGAGGAGCACCACACACACACACACACTTGTGGCCCGGGGAGATTGTTTAATGCTTAAATGTTTGCATCTCTGACAATTAAAATGTTATAATTGATAGGATGGTTCTGATTATGGATCATGGTTCTGTATGCATGGCACCGTGCAGTGATGATACCGAATAGCAACATTTTTCTTTAATTTGGAACTTTTTAAAAAAAATTTACACAGAAGTCACCCAAATGTGCTCATTCTGAAAGAGTAATTATTGGTTCTCCCTTGAAACTGACTCACCCTTAACAAAAGTGTGTGTGGTGAGTATTTGCTGCCCCCTTGTGGCATGAGAAAGAAAACTAATCTGTCATATGACGTTATTATGTTATGAGTATAAAACACAAACATAATTTGGACTCAAACTAGAAAACATTTTGAGACCATTTTTTTAAACCATCTATTTGTTATAAATACTCCTAAAAGAACTTAAGGATGTAATTTGTAGGCCTATAATCAGGTATACATGCTTACTGTAGGAGTCTGTAATGAAGGCCACTCAGTTGATAGTGTAAATATCGCACATTTGGGTTTTTGCATTAATTACTTTTAACACAATTTAACTATGCACGTTAATAATGGCACTTTGGTAGCGATATTTCACCTTTATTACCAATATTTGCATAATACATTCAGTGCATTTGCAGGTTTTGTATCAAATATTATTTGTATTCTATTTATTGAAGATAGATAGTTCCGACAAAACTCTTTGTGTTTGTTTATAATTGACAAAAAGCGGTTAAATTAAGTTTCAAAATTAATTTGCTGTAAAATCTAAGTGTTATAATATCGGGATATATAAGTGCATGCTCGTGTATTAGTTTTGCGAACATTACTCAAGTTATTTTGAATAAACACAAACCTGTCATGTCCGGTGTTTGGCCAAAAGCGCTCCGCCGGTACGAAGACCAACATAAACGTTCCGGGCGGAACCAAGTGACAAAAGAGTGGGGGTGAGGTACTTAATTACATTATGTTCATATGTTTATTTTGGGGGGAAGTGTGTATAAAAACTGTGAATAATTTAAATGTATTAAATGATTTTATATATATATATATATATATATAGTCTACAGTAATAAGCCATGTAATGATATATATTTTAAAAAACACCTAATAATAGAAGCATCCAATTTAGTATACCAGTATAAATAGCGCCAGTTTCCATATGTTCTTGTTGCTGGCTAGGTTTTACAACCTGTGTTGCTGCCATGGTTGGTACATCTATATTTATGTTTGTGAATCACCCAGCTGCTAAATGGTCATTCTAACAGAGCCATTTATATTTATTGTTGGCTAGTCGTATCATTTTGATTAGATACATCTTGCAGAATTATTTTGGACTCTTGGTGGGGGTTATTTGGTGCACAGGGTTGTATATGTATGGGCTTAGGTGACAGGTACAGGAGGGCACAGGAAGTTGCCATTATGCACAGGTAAGTAGGAATTATCTTACCCAAAACAACAGATTTTCCAGTCGTTATTTGCTGTATAGTTTGTTGTTTATTGAAGGAGTTGAACACAGACGTGACTGAACATACCAGTTTTTCCCAATTCTGTAAATAGTGTTTCTCTGTTGTGTGCGCTCCCTCTACCTCCTACCTATGCTCATAGAAATGCAACTCTCCATATCTAATGACAAAATAATACTGCAAGATATATCTAATCAAAATAATATGACATAAACATATACGGCTCCAACATTTACCTAAGAACAGAACCAGTCTTCACAAGGGATGCACCTCTAATAAAGTCTTACAGCAAAGGCACTGTACATATTTGCCATGAAAGAAAATTGTGTTGACATGTCACAGTTAAGAAACTAGTACTTTTAAACCCCCCCAACATTTACCATATCAGCCTTGTATAATAAAGTTTGAGTGCATTGTGTGGTGAGCTGCAACAACTCACTTGATCACCAGAGAGCAGCAAAGCTCACCAAACTCTGCACTTTTTACAGTGTTGCACTCATTTCATAATAACAAGTTACACCTATCAAATTGGGGCACAGCCTCGTAATGATGTTTCGTGGGCTAACTTGGTGGTTAAAGTCTAAATAAAAGATAAATAGCATCTAAAGAGACGTAGGGCCTATGATATATAATATTGTCGGCTCATGTATAAGCCCAGTCTTCAGGCTTTCATACAGAGGAGGTTGAAAAATATTGTGTTTCCGGGTGAAATCACTGCACATAAGTTTTGTGTCGGTGGTATGTGGTTGTTGGAAGAAAGTCGGCTGCCCTCTCCACCGGAGAACTGCACCAATCAGCTTCAGACAGACAGAGTAGACCAGAAGAAAGGACATGTGGCCTTCACAATAAAAGCCTCATCGGGTCACTTTGGAACAGCAGGCTTATTTCTCTATTTTTCTTTTTGAAAACAGCAATAAATGCATACTGTGTTATGTTAATGTGAAGGAATGTCCATGGAAAGGAAATTGATCCATAATTTAATTATACGGGGAAAACACTGTAAAATAAAGCAGCCTTCACAATAGATATTTGATACGGTTGTTTTCTTTAATATTGCACTGGTGTGTTTAGGTTTTTGATTTAAACAAAGTGGCAGTGATGATGTAATATTGAAATAAACTTTGGAGCTGTTTCAGTAAATAAAGTAGCGCCCTCTCAAACCCATGGTGAGTTTACTGGCGCCTTTGTTTATTCACTAAGTAAAACATTCAGACAAAACTCATCTGGATGGAAGTCGATCAGGATGGTGCTGAATTGGATCAAGGAGCTCATAGGCCTCATAAGGATTAATATTACTTCTGCATATGTTGCTTTTTACTGCTGTAGATGTGTAAGGTTGTGCTCATGTTAACTACTTGGGTAGTTACATTTACAGCATTTCATCATTCTATAAAATCGTCATATGTTTGTAGCTTTGTCGCCGTCCTGTGAGAACCATGTATCTCTTAAAAGTCTACTTTTCAAGTTTTTGAAAAACAGCATTGTGACGATGCATTTTCCAGCTGATCTAAGAGGATTCTTAAATAGTGTATGTAGCTTAAGAAGTAGGAGAGTTTTCTCAACACATAAGAAAACATCCTTCAGTTTATCACAAACATTCAAAATCAACACATGCATGCTTTCACTGGAAAGGAAAGCGATGGAAAACTGCAATTTGAAAAGTAACTAAAGCTGTCAGACATATAGTAAAAAAGTCCCATATGTGTCTTCGGGATATAGTGAAGGAGAAGTATGCCTATAAATAAGCGTACAGTGTTGTGCACATGAGCAGTGGAATGCAACACATATCATTGTCTAGTAGAGATACAGGCAGGCACCATAAGATAAGAACTGTTTTTTGAAAAAGGCCCAATAATATATATATATATATATATATATATATGATATAATATAATATGGTGTTAACCTGTAGAAGTGTAGCTACTCAGAGAGCTGTGTATTTGTAGGTAGCTAAAATACTACCACCCACTATAATTTTATTGTTTTAACTTTTCTTGCATGTTTTTATTTCATTTTAAACTAAACTAAAGTGCCCTATTTAAATGACATTAGCGTTTTAGATCTATATGCACTAATTCCCATACAACAAAGTTATACAACTGACTTCTTTTTTTGGACTAAAACAATGTAAATTCCACTTCCGGGTGTCGGGTTTTATTTTGAATTCACTGAGCGGAGGGTCCTGTTTTTCTCTCACACTTGACAGCGGTGGCGGAGGGAGAGCTGGCGGAGGAAAAAGCAGCAGCAGCGGTGGTGGGTGGTGGTGGTTCACCTTTCTCAAACAAACAGGAAGCAAGACCGCGCTCCTGTCCACCTGCGAGATCCGTGTCCTGCGTGGAGAGACATCCGCGCCGCGTCTAATGTCACACGGACTTTTTTCTACGTGAAACTAATCTGCCGTGAAGACATAACAGCAATAATAACTTTCAGCTGCTGGTCGTCCGTCTCCAACGACCTCACACCGGAGAGTGACTAAAGGTAAGTCCCCACTTGGTGTTTGTTAACGTGGATTACTTTTTATGTGAAGAATGAGGAGCTCACGCCAAACTCCGTTCATCAATCTGTCAATTGAACGCCGCATTGCAAAAGGCTGTCTCTTAAAAAAAAAAAAAAATAAATAACAAAAATAGATCTTCCTCAGAGAACATAACTTAATAACTTATGCAAATCTATAACAACCACATTTTAATTCGACATTTTAACCCAGTATACTTGTTTATCAGCCATTAATTAGATGCAATTTAATTTAATGGAATTGTTTTTTATTGTCATAACTATTGTGATTGGCGGCGGGAAAATCAAGTTTCTAATCTGCAATTGTATGACTATTAAGAGTTTTTCTCGGGTATTAATATATGCCGAATATACCAGTGAACCCTGTAGATTACTTTAAGTATTAAAACAATGTAAGAGAGTTGTTGACTTCAGCTGTTAACCAAGACAACAACACACTTAGTACATTTGTTAACCGCTCTCTCTATACGAGAGCAAAATGCAGCGTTCTGGAGTAACAGAACTGCTTGTATTGTACTTTTTCTTGCAAGTGTGTGTTAAATTTGTCCATTTTGACTACAATGACGGAAGCACTTTTTATTTTTATATATTTTTTTTTTTGCTATTTCAGTCACCGGCCATAGCCTTTGCTGTAGCCTAGTTGTTATTTAATAAAAGTCAAGTTATCCTCCTAAAAAGTTTTCATGTGACAGACTCTTACCTAAAGTTGTGCATTCTGCATTCACCTTTTTGCGCTTATTAATTTCAATTGTAGTGAGGGCAATCTTTTCAACTTTTTGTGATAGAGATCCTCTTGATCCACTTCAGTGACCCCTGTGCCCCCGGCGGTGCTCATGTCAGGAAACACTGATCAATTACCCCCAAAAAGTAATCTAAAGGGTCACTGGGACACTGCTCTATACTGTGTGTTTTTATTGCTGAGGAATGGAGCAGAACCAGATAAAGAGGATATGAAACTTTGTAGAGTGATTCATTTTGTAAGCCTTTCCACCATGTCCATATTTATGTTTTGGTCTTATTTCATTCAAAGACCAAAGTCAACACAGACTAAATATCTTCGGTAGAGTTCAAGTGCTACCTTTTTAGGCTGTACGATCCTCCTGATGAAGCTGATTTACAAAAAAAATAAAACTAGGGCTGCACGATTTGAGGAAAATATGCAATATGTAAATACTTTGTTGAATATTACGATATTATTTGCGATTTAGATAAACAAAGTTTACTCGGTTCTGCATTTCTGCTGCTTTCAGTACTGCTAAAATACAACAAATGAAAAGGAAATTATTTCCAACGTTCTTGTGTTGAACAAATTAAACATTAAACTAAACACAAAAGGCACCAATACAAATAAATAAAAAGACTGATACTTACATTTTTAAGTGCAGTTTTTCTACTGATACTTCCTGCAATATATCGCAGTCTTTTGTGATGCGTTTATTGCGCAAGTTGACATGGCGACGCCAATAAAAAAGAAAAAACTAAATATTTGGTAGCCCTAATAAAAACCTTCATGAATCCACAGGTATTGATTTTAATTTCACTTAGTTTGAGCTCAGTGTCTGTTCATTTTAAATATAAGGAGCCTGTTTTTATTTGACTAGTAATGAGGGACTTGACAGTTAGGCTTCTTCTGTAGAATTATTGTAATTTGGATTCAGGTTTTGGCTTGTCTAGCAACTCGGCCACCTTTTCTCTGCAAGCGTACTGGATCAATGCCATTGCCAACTGTATTGCACGTTTAATACCTGCATGCGTGGAAAATTGGAACCGTGACTGATTTTGTGGGTTTTTTCGCTCGTTCGTGTTCGGCAAGAGACGATCCCCTCTGCTCGCCGTCAACCAACAGAAATGGATTTATAAATCGGAGTATAGTTTGAGATCAATGTGCGTCAGTGGGTGTGTGGTTATAAAGTCAGGCAACACAAGGACGATGTTACACATTTGTGCGTGTGTGTGCGTGTGTGTGTGTGTGTGTATTCTGCTCTCATGGTCACTTAGACTATGTGTTCAGCACCTAGCCTGAGGGTTGCGCATAATGGCGTTGTATGATGCGAGAGATTTCCCCTGAGGCTACTACCCATTTGTATTAGTGCCTTGCAGGCAATGTAGCAAATTGGTGAGCAGTACCGCTCAAGGCATTATTGGATTTATATTGTACGATTTAACTCTCCAAATTAACCCAAAAAACAAGCCCTCCATGGCATCTAGTTATTTTAGTTTACATTCCAGAGATTATGATAGAAATGTACAATATTGATCAATTAGTGGATCGAATCGACGGATCTGTAAAACTGAATTCCTCCACAAAGAATCGTACAAAAACACCTCTTTTAAATCTTGTGTTTACCAGAGATGTGCTCACAAGTTCCGTGGCATTACACACGAAACAAGCATTTAACAAAATGACTAATCGACTTAAGAAATCTTAGTAGACTAAGACCAAAATGACCAATTAGTTGACGAATCGACCGAGAGGGGACAGCCCTACATTGTTCAGTATCATGACATAGGATTGTCTCCATATCACTCACGCTTAAGCTAGTTCAACAAGCTGCAGGTAGCAACGAGGCGGAGGATTTTATGTCGCGTGAGACTCAATCTGACACTTCACATTTGATTGTTTCTAAACCTAAAACACACACAAACACACATAACCTTTTTAAAGGGGATTTGACGGTCTTATTTTCCAGCGGCGGCGTCTTTCCCACAGTGATGCAGGGACTTAAAGGCATCTTGATTCCTGACAGCAGTTTACCCACAGTTGTCCACTCAAACTTGGATGTATGCGTTAAGATTCGCTCTTAGAGCCACACGGCATGTCGCAAAAGACGGATTAACCAATATTTACTGTTGCATTGGCACAGCATTACCACTTTCTGAAATATTACCCAGCTGCTGCCATCGACTGTTATTTGGATCAGGCTATGGTGCTGGCTGCCCCTTGTTGGGCGGGGTCTGCTGTCAGGCCCCTTCTGAAGTAAAGTTAGAAAACACTGATAAGACTAACTGACGTCACTCCACAGACATCAGCCAACAATGCAGCTATTTACTCCAAGCCAGATTTACTCCCAAAGCAGGCCTCTCCCGGCAAACTGGGTTCAAATGAAGGCAGAATTCTAAATAAGCGTCCCACAAGAAAATAAGTTTTGCAACTGTGGTGACGTCCGCGTCCTGCATCATCAGAAGTGTGAGGTCATTTTCTGTGGGAGGCTCCTGGTTCGTATTGTGGTTTAGGATTGAGCGACTTGAAACGATGCTGCATGTTTTAACAGAGAGAAAGGGAAAGGTGGACTGCATGGAGAGACAGCACTATGGGGAAATGTTGAGTCGGAGCATGAAGGCCGGTTGTTTTATATTGGTGCGACATGGATCACTGTCTTTTACAATGAGGCCCGTGAGAACGGCGGGGTGTAATAGCATATTGCAACACGGTAAAACTAAACGTACAGTGCAGTCTGTAAGACTTGGGACGGCGATACGTTTTCATAGCTTTGGCTGTACTCCAACATGTTGGATTTCAAAAAAAACAATCACTGTGAGGTGAAAATGTGCTTTCTTTCTTTTTTTTTTTGTTAACATTCATACTCTGTGAACTTTTTGGGAAAGCTTTAAGTTAACACTTTAGTCCAATGTGCTGGAATACACTTTCTTAATACTTGCAGATTGCACTGTGTATATAGATACTACAGTAACAGTAGTTAGGCAGATTGTTCAGGGTTTAAATCCAAGAAGTACAGGACAAATCAAGTTTATTTATATCACAAATTACACATTTGTCTCAGGGGGCTTTACAGACTGTACAGGACCCGACCCCCTCTGTCCTCAGACCCTCGCACCGCACAAGGAAAAACTCCCTAAAAGAAACCTCACAATTAAAGGAGGAAAAATGTTCTAAACCTCAGGGAGAGACTGAGGAGGGATCCCTCTCCCAGGACGGACAGACGCGCAACAGATGACGTGTGTACAGAACAGAGTAAAAAAAAAAATAAATCCAACATGGACAGAAATAATGTGATCGTATATTAAAAAGATGGATCCAGGAGGACGTCAAAAAAGCTGCCCGGTGTCTCCAAAAAAAATAGAAGACAACAAACTGGAAAAGGTGGATTTTTGAAGGCTAAATATGGAGAATAATTACTAGCGGTGTGTACAGTGTCAGACGGGCTGTGTGTGTATTCAGCAGCTGTTTTTTGCTGCTCCCTACCTTTTGAGTTTCTGTCTCACTGATTGCCTGCTGTGTTGCAGCTGAATCTAGCTGGAGCCCTGAAAGGCGGCATTATTGAGCTGCATACAGCCCGAGCACTGGAGTGTTTTTCAATCGGCTTGTTATAACAACATTTTTAATATGAAACGCCTACATACATTTTTTTTATTTTGCAACCTGCATTGTATATTCCATTATCCGTGTCTTTTGTTTGGCGTGAAACATGTCTGTGTTGCAACTGTTGTCACTTTCTCACATTCACACATTCCTGCTGTTATACTGTAAAAAGTTCTCACCCTTCATTACAGTAAAAGCCTTGCGTAACATCCTCTCAAAGAAAAGTAGTATGAAAGGGAGTCAGAGGTGTGTGTGTGTGTGTGTGTGTGAGAAAGTTGGCTTTCACAATGTGTCTGCTAGTTTACATTATAAGAATTGTGTTTTTTGAGCCCCACGACCTCATCTACTACCAGCGTTGACCACGGAAAGGGAACGTTCACTTTAACTGAGTGCAAACGGGGCCTTACTGCCTGTTCTAAAACTGTACATGGCAAGAAATGTGATTGACTGATGAGATGAAAGCAGTCTGCTGGAATTCTTCACTTTGCTGCACAGCAGGCCGGGACCTGCCAAGGAATGCAGGGAAGACTGCAGGAGAGGGATAGAGAGACCTAATGAACGGAGAGACAGAGGAAGGCACTGCACCTAGAGAAGATACAGTGAAATAAGAGAGAGGGAGATCTTAAATGAGCTGTGGAGACTATACAGTAACGTTATAAACTATTGGCTCCTTTTTCAATTCATTCTCAGTGTTTTTTAAATCGCGCACGGAGCAGAACCGCATTGAATTTGACTATAAAAACAACTAAAATCTGATGCAGGTGCGATCGAAGACGTATTTAGGAATATTTACTTTTCTAGTTTTGACAGCATCCTTCCCGTCACCAATGGCAAGTTGATCTCGTTGTCGTATGGACTTGTGCTTACCCACTCTGGAGGAAATTTGAAGAAAACAGACTCTCCAGTTACAGAAATGGAAACAACACAGAGCATCTTCAATCACTTATGCATGCAGGAAGTGCAGACTCCCTCAACATGAGGGACACAGACTCGTGCTGCTGTTGCTGATGTGGCTTATTTGTCTTTTTAAAAAAATGTGCGGATAAACGTCAGCTTTCCTGTCGTCTCGCATCAAAAAGGTTGCTGTCCGTCTGTCAACGACAAACATCGCCTGTATGAAAACATGGGCACGTTTTTAGGCTATTACTTGATCTGGCAGACACGTCTGTATCGTATGTAGGACCGACGTGGTCACAGAATTTAAAGGGACAGTTCACCCCAAAATGAGAAATATACATGTTTTTCTTCTTACCTGCAGTGCTATTTATCAACCTAGGTGTGAGTTGTCGAGTGTTTTGAGATCTCGGCCGTCGAGACGTCTCCCTGCTCTCGATTCATAATGGATATAGATGGATTCAGCTTGCGCCAGAAAAATACATTTGTAAAACTTGACAGAAATGTGTCTTTCCAGCAAACCATGACTTGGTTCCTCAAGATTATCCACAGACCTTGTTGTGAGCAGTTCCTTTCTACCGTATCGCCACCGAGAAGGGAGCGTGCATCTACTCGTAGACCAGCGGCTCTTCTGAGCTCACCTCGGCTAACGGTGCAGGAAGCACGGAGCCTGGCGTCCAGCTTCATGCAGTGACGTGTGAATAACCCTTTCTCACAGAAAAGCATTGGCCTATATGACCATAATGTACACACACTGACTGGTTTGATGTGAGACTTTTGTTGGAACACCAGCGGAGACTAAATGCCCACAAATCTGCAAAAGCCGAACCAATATTTATGTCTTACGTTTTTTTTTCTTAATGCGTAACAGTAATTGCGTAATCATGTTTGGAACAGTCGTAACCTACTTCAGGCCCGGGACATTTGAAATGATGTCAGAACTAAATTGCTGCTGTCTGATGCACAGTGGGCTTTTTTTTTTTTTTTTTTTTTTAAGCCACAGCACCTTTATTGAACTACATATGTAAACACAGTTAGGCTTTAAACTTTTAGACAGCATTTCTATTGCTTGTGGCTCGAGCTATGACCGAATGGAAAATGACAATTTAAAACGCACAACAGATGTTCCAAATACAGGGTTGTTAATCGTTAAAAAATGTGTGTTTTTTTTATACAGGATTACATATTCAAATAAACACTAAAATGTGATAGTCTTGTTGTTGTGAATCTGAGCCAATATGGACTTAAAAAAAGGAAACATGATGAAAAGAAAAAGCCTTCTGGCTAATGAAGAAGAGACAAAAAAAAAAAAATCATCATTCAGGTTCTTCTTTACGTATCAAACTAAACTTTTTATAAGAAAAGAAAAGAACCCGGCCTCTGTGGCTGGACACCTCGTGGAGGTTCTTCGTCATATATATATACAGATGTACAGTAGCTCTGCGCAGTATCCGCTGCAGCCCAGATGCATAGATAGCGTGGCGTGGTGCCTCCACCGGGGCTCCAGCCTCCACTCTGCAACCTGAGAGGGCAAAACCTCAGCTTCACATCTCCATGGCAACACTTTCTCACAGCGCAGGGCCCTGTCTGCGACTGCCGATGACGCACACACACACACACTCTGTCCCACACACATTCTGTTGGGAGCAGCATATAGCCCTATGGTTAAATGTGCATGTTGCATACATGCGGAGCTCCACCCACGTTTCTACACATCAGTGAAAACTGGTCACATTTTCATACATAAAAAACATGTTGACGCACACGATACCTGGAATGGGACGGCGTATGATTTACATCTGGAATAATGATAATAATAGAGCTAAATGAGTTCTACTCCCTGCAAGAAAATGTTCTCATATGTATGGAAACGTTTGATAAAATGTGGAACTGAGGATGGGATTAGATCATAGTTCTCGAAATATACTGGAAGGCTTTAGCGCCGTTTTCCTCACATTCCTGGCTAGTTAAGAATACTTTTTTTTTTTTTTTTGAGAAAGCAATTATCACATTTGTCTTGAGACGCATTCAATTGCACACGCGTGTCGTCCGACTTCATGGTGTCGCTGGGTCACTACGTCCGCATGTCTGTCAGTTCTCAGATCCGCAGCGCTTGACTGAGACGGACCTTTGCGCTGCCAGGCAGCTGGAAAGTAACTGATTTACAGCGTCCACGCCGGGGAAACTTTTGAGAATACAGACACACTGACTGACACTTCTCCCACTTAAGGGCAGCCTCACAATAGCACCTAAAAATAGAGATTTGAAGCGTGTGCTAAATAAAGGGAGACGAGAAGAAGGTGTGGGTAAAGGCTGTGGTTAGACACAGACGACGCATAGAGAGGCATTGATTGAAAAACGTAACTTTGATGACTGTGTGTGTGTGTGTGTGTCATATTTCACTGTGTTTTCAGGGTTATAAACATCCCACTGTGCTAATGAGTGGGTGTGTATTGTTTTTAGAAATGTTCAGACAGTGCTCTTTTGTTTACGGTGAGGCGGTGGTGACGCATGGTCAAATGTAACGGCCCTTCAGACCTCACTTGGGTTTGGGGGAGTGTGTGAAATGTGTGTGTACCGGTGCATTCCTCTCGCATTCCTTCTGCATGTTTTGAGCTCATCACCCTAAATCGTCTTTACGTCACAAATTCCAGAGACTCGAAACTCACTTGAGATCCATCCCAGCGAACTTTCATTTCTCGTTTGTTTTTAGCAGGTTATTGACAAAAGCATATATTTTTTAATTCCATTTAATCATACAGGTTTTTTTTTCTATTATTGTATCCATATCTTTTTATATTTCCATGCTTTTGTTTAGGCCCCGGGGTTAAGTGCTAGGTACAGTAAGAAGACAATGGGATCAGTGTCAGGGAGTGCCTTCAGGAGGTTTGCTTTATTATCCAAACCTTCAGGGCCTGACGAGCCACCTGTCCACAATACGAGCTCTCTCAGCTGCCCTTTATGGCCTGAAGGTTGTAATACAATTAAGGATATTTATGAGACTGGTAAGGAGTGAAAGCATGCCCCCCCCACCCCCCCACCCCCCCACATGACCAATGCAATAAGAAAGAGAGGGCATATTGGCAGACAAGGTGAGGGAGAGTGAGAGACTTTTTAGGATTGTGCATTCCTCACATTCCTGTACCAGAGGATGGGTGGAGGGGAGGAAGGGAGTGAGTGTGTGTGTGTGTGTGTGTGTGTGTGTGGTTATACGGAGGCAGCGAAAGTCGTATCAAAGTTAGATCCTCACTGTGGTGTTTGTACAATGATAAGAGTGACAACAACTTAGGGGGGGGGCTCTGAGAAGCTCTTTGTGTGTGTGCTCAGTCACATCCCGTAAGAAAACGTCACCACTCTGTACGTTGTGCTGGAAATGGTTTTCTCAGCGCTATTTTCCCGCAGAAATAACCTCAATTTAGTGAATTGCTGTGAAGAGTTGCTAACCTACTCGTGCAGTGGTCAATGTAGCTACCTTGGCTAACTAAATTTGCCCCTTTTTTTATAGCCAAAAATAAATTTATACATATATAACTACAAACAACATCAAATTTCTCAATCTTTTTTTTTTTGCAAATTAAGAACAGGCAATACATGTCAAATAAGATATAACTTTCAACACCTGTGCTCCTTTGCAATGCTCCAGCAGCATTTATACAGTATTAATGTATACTGTATACATTAATACTGTATAAATATAATGCTTTGCGTTATAAAAAGCCCACACAGGCTCCAGAAGTAATCAAAGTGTTTGCTTGTGTTCGCTTCATCTTAAAGGAGAGTCTTTGCTTTTCAAATAAAGACTGATTGTTACGAGGAGCTTTAAAGCAGCTTATTCTTCGTTGAATTATGTAGGTAAACGCACGGTAACTTTATATAAACTAGAACCGGAGTGAAAGCAGAATTGCTCTAAATCCTTCTGTGTTCAGTAATGATATTTCACATTTTATTTTTCTAATTGTGGCTTTTAATTTGCAAGTTTTAAAATGTGTTTTGAGTGCGTTTAGCTTAGCATTAGCTTTGTTTGTAAAACTAGCATCGTTACGTCAAGATATGTTAAACTGATTTACTTCTGTAAAGCTCATTAGGCCTTTTCAGATTTGGGATCTTACTAACTAGTGTTTTGTGTTCTTACTGAGGATTTAGGATTTTGTCCATTAATTGAAAATTAGCGGTTTATGAGAAGGGACAAAAGTAATGCTAAACAATAAACCCAATCTTCAGGCTTCAAACTAATCCATTTAACTGTTTGGAGATGTCGCAGTCGATTTTTACAATCTCTTATTAAATCACAGATTATTTTTGGCATCGAGCTCATTGACGTTAGCGCGCAGTTGTTTCCAGAGAACTGGCAGCTAACGTTGGGGCTGGCCCTCCAGCAACAACGTAATGTGGAACCGCTCTATAGTGAACCCTCTGTCTCTCAAGTTCTCCTAAAATCCCTGTGTCTCTCTCACACACACACACACACACACATCATGTGATGCTTTGAGCTGAATCCAGCGAGGGAGTTAAACATTGACTGAGATTTTATCAATGTGTTAAACAGCGTACTTCCTGGAGCTGACTAATCCCACATTAGTTTTACTATAGTTGTGTTTATCTTCAAAACCCATTGTGTAACTATCACTGTGCCTTTTTTACATAAAACCTCTCAGACTCACTCTCTCTCACACACACACACACACACAGTTGTTTTTGTGAACCTCTCTGTGTCACACCCTGGTAAACAAGATAGAGCATCTTAACCACTGGGGAAAAACAGGAAGTTAACTCGCCTCAATCAACAGTGTGTACATTGCGTGTCATCTACGTGCATGGCTTCACTGTGTGTGTTTTTGGCTGGCAGTATATTTGTTTTCCATATCGCTGGGTTCACATCTTGGTTTCCATAGTGGCAGCTCTTTGAACTGTAGGCAGAGCAGCCCCGTCGAGAGGCCTGGGCTGCTCTGTCTGCGCATACAGAGCGGTCACGTCCTTAATTTTTTTTTTTTTTTTAGATCTGTCATATTTGGAAGTTAGATTCAATAGATGAGACTTTGGAGAAGCTCGACATACGAACCCATGTTTTCACTGATTCTCTGAGATTCACTATTATTTACAAAATTAAAGCGAATATCTATAACTTTACAAAATTAAAGCGAATATCTATAAGTTTAAGTGTATTGTTGCTATGAGAGGAGAACAATTAGGAATAACAATTATTCCGTGATAAAAATGATCTATAATAATTATGGCTGAAACCATTATTTTCTTTATCTTATATTTTTGATTAATCGATAACTTGTTTTGTGTATATAATATCAGAAAGTAGTGATAAATGCTCATGATGGCGTCTGTATGTATGTTTTATCTCACCACCAATTCAAAGATATTCAGTTTTCTATCATATATGATAAAAAAAAAAAGCAGCAAATCCTCTTATTTGAAATGCTGAAATAATGTTTGTCAAAAACAAAAACGGGTGTTGATCAATTTATTACTAAACTAAACTTTAAGCTGAAACTTTCATAAGTTAACCTTGACGTAATATAATTACCATAAAGTGAAATATTAAATGAGGAAGGCAAACGCAGACAAATAGTCTTTGTTCAGATTTCTTTGTTTTGCTGTGGTTAACACAGTTAATTATAAATTCTGCTGGATGCTCATAATAGTTTGACTCACAGATTTCTTAGAAGAAGTTTCTTTGTTTGTTAGAATGAAATGGAAAAGGTGAATCATACGTTGCTGTTTTACACGCATGGTGTTTTAAATTGCTCTGAAACATCTGCTTGTTGTTTCACAGTTGACTGTTTTCTGTCTTTCCAGGAAAAGAAATAAAAATAAAAATTATGACCAGTTATTACATTTCTATTCTCGTAGAGGCACTACGCTTTCTCAGCGATTTTCTAAAACTATCTTCACAACGATCTTGAGTGGAAGGAAAATGATTGGGTATAATGGAAAAAGGAGATGGAGGGAATACAGTAGATGGTATTTAAAGAAGAAGGCCGGGGTCAGAAGGGGCGCTCTGTACTTTCTGTTGTCTTATCTCTGATGACAGCTGATGTGGGAGCTCACGTCAGGGGATGCAGTGAATAATCTCTCGTTTCCTTTCGCTGTGTTAAATCACTCATTTCCACCATTTATCAATCGTCTTAAACTTGTTCTTCAACTGTGTCAACTTCTGCAGTATGAACACACACACACACACACACACACACTCTTAAAGAAAGAGCTCCCAGATGTTCTGTGTGGTTCCCCCCTCCCCGGTCCACAGTCAGTTTATTTTGTCCTCTCGTCCATCAGATGCAGTGTCCCAGCCGCTATCCAGACGGCCCCTGCAGGGAGCAGAGGCACAGGAAATAAGAGACTTTAGGAAACTGCAGGTAAAGTGTGTGGTGTGTGTGTGTGTGTGCGAGAGAGCATGCTGTATCTTGTAATATTCTTTACCTGTGATGCTACAGTGTGTGTTTCTGTGTGTAAGGAAAAGCTGATTTGGCTGCACTCTGGGAGAGTAGTCCTCGTCCTGACGGGCGGGGAATGCGAGGAAGTCGGCCAGCGTGTTTCACCTTCACGCCACGTGTCATGTATTCGCTCCTCCTAACTCCTTGTCTGGACAGTACGACCTATAAGATCCTGTGTTTGTATTATCTCGCCACTGCAGCTGGAGATACTTTCTTTTCTTGGAGCTCTCTTGGCTCCAGTCAACATCTGTAAAACCTTTCATCTGATTTGATAGTAGTAGTAGTAGTAGTAGTAGTAGTAGTAGTAGTAGTAGTAGTA
>CALSCE010009526.1:5607073-5627029 GCA_943593645.1 Bovichtus variegatus | reverse complement strand
GTAGTAGTAGTAGTAGTAGTAGTAGTAGTAGTAGTAGTAGTAGTAGTTTTTGCCCAGTGAGCCCCCCTTTTTTGAATTTTTTTTTAGAGCAGCTGTAGTGATTGGATGAATGTCAATGTAAAATTAACCATTAAAGTACTTAGCCGTGACGCTCTCAGTGCTACTGACCCAGTTTGTCCAACCCTGTGGAGCGTGTGAGTCTGCTGCTTATCAAGTGCACAATAGTTCATCGCAGTTTCTCTTTTTTTCTTTTCTAAAGGCCGCTCCCCACGCGCTCTCCTGACCCTTTGACCTCCTGAACATACAACAGTGTAAACAATTAGTCCATTAACACACGAGTCCATTAACAGAATTGTTGGTAAAAAGAAATCTCAAATGTGAGCACATGCTGTTTCTTTGTCTTCTGTGATAGTAAACTGAATCCTTTTTTTTTGAGTTTGGGGCCGTTTGTTGATAAATTACGATGGTAAATGACTCAATTAATGATCGGCAGGTTAATCAATCATGAAAATAATCGCCGTTTGCACGTAGGCACAGACTCATCGGACCGGATTCTGATTTGTTGTCTTATCTCTCGCTGTTCTTCCCCACGATGGCATGTGTGCAGCTCTCAGAGTAAACACAGTTTTAACTTCCTCGTCTCAGGTGCAACGCTTTAATAAATGCTGCGGTGCAGGTGCAGCTTTGTCATCTGTCGGCACAACCTGCGCTCTCTGTTCGCCCCCCCCCCCCTTCCTTCACTCCTACTCAAATGTGGGAAAAGTACCTTGATCAAATTACTCATGCTATGTTCCGTCTCCGGTAATCTTCCCACTGACATCGCTGTATTATCGCCGCAGAGCAGAGGGCGTTTTTTAAACGGCGCTGCTTCTCATAAGACGAATGAGGAACTGCTTTTTAACCCAGAAATGACCTTGTGTGCTTTTATTGTTTTTAGTATTAACATCAAGAAGTGTGTTGAAACCATTTGACTCGCACAATCCTAGGAAGCCCTGCCCTGCTCATTTTTAGAAGCGTGTGTTTCGGTGGCATTATCCGTATGGCACTGACCTCGCCACCCGAGGTTGGGTATAATTAGCCTGTGTTTTCAGCTGGACAATAGAACATGTACTGCTACAGTTAGCTAATATATGTAGGGCCGCATGCTCACAATTATTTTCATTGTAGATTAATATGTTGGATATTTTCTGGATCAATCGATTTAATTGTAAATGGTTAAGAACGTCCATCAGTGTTTCCCAAAGCCCAAGAAGTTTATACTTTTATTTTATATATTATATTCAGTTTGCTGTCATAGAGAATTTAAGAAACCAGGAAAATATTCACATTTAAGAAGCTGGACTTGGAGAATTCTGACTTTTTGAGTGAAAATTGGCGATTTAATTCAATAGTTGACAACTAATCGATTTTAATCTTTGCAGCTCTAAAAAAAAAAAAAAAATGAAATAAAAGCAGTTTACTGACATTGTGCAACATATTTTCAGTTTGCTGTAATGAGATGTTTTTGGCTTTGATGCTTAACATTGGCCGCGTGTGCGATTTATTAATAGTTAAACAGAAAGGGATGCCGTGGCAGAGCAGTGTGTGTCGAGTTGAGCAGCCCAGACAGACGGATGGATGTATAAACTGGAGAGGCGGACATCGGCGTGTCATTTACCACAGCTAAGTGTTCGCAGCAACCCAGTCACCTCTGTAGCGAGATGACAGCCGGAGCCAAGAAATGTCTCCCATTTCCAGGCTTGTGTGTGTCATTCAGTGGCAATGTGTGGCCCTTTTGTTTATGAGGGAGATAAATGGTGGTTTGGCAAGATGCTGGGAGACCAATACTGAAAAATCAGCAGTGTGTGTGGGAGCCATCCCCGCTGCATTCAACGACGGCTCAGTGTTATTTCTGTCCATGTCGTTCCAGTCTTTGCACTGTTGCACAATATAATCAGCAGCTGTGGAGGCTGTGTGTCTCTGTGCGTGTGTGTGTGTGTCTCTGTGCGTGTGTGTGTGTAACAAGATGGGATTTTCTTTAAATCAATTCCCACTTTTGAAGAATGTCGTTGAATCTGGTTGCGCTTCTGGCAGTGACCTTAAACAACCTCTCAATGGTTCTTTCAGACGCAGCGTTGTGTTGATTGTCTGACCGTGTCGCACTTTGAAACCCATGCACGGCACTAACCGATTAGATCCGTTATCTGCAGCTATTTTGCTAATAGATAATATTTTTTTGGTAAACAAACATGCCAAAAAAAAAAAATGCACTTGTTTATTCAGCTTCTCGGCTGTGAAGATTTTCGGAAGTCTTCGACTATAGTACGCTGTTTCGGACTGTTTCAGACAAAACAAGCAATTTGAAGATGTCACCTTGAGTGTGCAATTGTGATGGGTATTTTGTTAATTCTACTTTTTTTTTGTTGACATTTTGTGCATCAATGGATTAATCAAGAACATCTGTAGTTGCAGCTGTTTCTTCGTTTGACGATACGAGTTGAACTGTTGAGTGAGGACGTGGATGCAGTCACGAGATGTTGTCTTCAATGGAAAAATATATATATATATTGACCTCCAAAAAAGGAATAACATGTTCACAACATGTTTACTTGCTCATGACAGCTGCTCATTGTTTCCTCTTTGTCAGAGTGTCCAAGGAAAGCAAATAAAAATAAAGAAGCTGCTTTGTCAAATGGAACCAAAGCTAATGCTCACGCCGCCCTCACAGAGCAGCCGTTAGTCAGGACCAACCACACCTGCATCCACCTCCAGTCAGCCTGCACAGCAACTGTGATTATTGGATGAAGGGTGGAGCTCGGCCCGCGACGCCACAGTCAATCAAATGGTCATGGAAGTGGCCCGTAATATAGCATTAAAAATAGATCTTCTGCTTTTTGTTTTCATGATATCAAGTGTATTTCTAGAAGAGTGGAAGAAGAAAACATTCAGTGCGTGCATTCAATTTTTTTCATTTCCTGTTTCAAAGAATCAGATCGGAAAGGCAAACTTTGCATATGTAGGTCTTTGTTTTTTTCCCCCGTCAGGCTTCCTTGTGTTTGTGTGTGTCGGAGCTTGCTTTGAATAATGACATGTGGTTGTGATAAGAGTTTGCATAGCCCTTAGCCTTTCCTGTAAGGTATATGGTGAACATCAGCTATGTTTGGGTGCTTTGCTCGCATGCCTGTGAGGAAGCCGTGTGTGTATTTACTGTAGTGTATATGGACTGTAATCAGTAGTGCTTTGACTAAAAAAAAAAGCAGCTTATTTACATGTGCTGAGGCATTGACCCTTGTGGTAATATGTGCGTGTGTGTGTGTGTGGACGCTGCTGAAGGTGTGAGTAAGACACCTGAAGCTACAGATCCCACTCTGCAAAAATACAGTAAGTCATGCGAGTGTGGTTGTTTATTGTAGAGGCGCACTGTGTGACCAGCGCCATGTGACCCCGTTGCCCCCTCCAGCCTCAGTGTTTTTTACTGGAACTCAGTGTGTGTGTGTGTGTGTGTGTGTGTGTGTCGGTCTGTGAGGCCAAGCTGGTTGGGCTTTGTGTGTGTCTGTGAGAGAGGGAGAGAGAAATGTTGTAGGGGGGGGGGGTTGGTTGTAAGGGTTGATGGGGGCAAGGGCAACACAAGGGCAGTGTTTGTGCAGGGCACGGGACTGTCCTCGCTGGCACGCACGTACACATCCAAACACACACTTGCCTAAAAACAGAGGCTTATTGTTGTCACCCAGCCCAGTTTGGTCCACGCACTACAGTCACACATTGTATCACACTTTGCTTCTCCGTCTTTCTCTTATCTTCCCTCTCGTCATCCATCACTTCCCTCTCATGCTATTTTCAACTTCTTCTCGTTTTAATTCAGTTTCTGACGTTATCGTGACCTCGCGTTGATCCTTCACCTGTGTGTTAAGCTTGTTGGTCTCTCATTTGCTTCCCTTGTTCCTTTCTTTGGAGGCTCTGTTTTTATTTTATTTTTTTGAATCTTTTCAACCAACCCTTCTCCATGACGGACTTCTTTCTCAAATCATCTTGACGTGTCCTCCCAGCCCCTCTTTGCTTCTCATCTCTGAGGGCGGTGTGAAAAGTCTGCCAGTTGACTGATGGACGCGAGCGCTGCTTATATTCGTCTCTGTGTGTAGCCTCTGCGCTTCTCCTCACTTGTCTCGTGTCTGTGAAGTGAATCAGGCTCTGTGGAACATCACACTTGCTTCCCCACCAAACTCTCACTCCCGTCCTCACAGAGATGGAAGCTAATTAGATAAACTGCGTCTTTATTATGCAGACTGTCGGCATAGAAAATAAAATCCACATCATATCAAATGACTCTTGAATTCTCAACGATATGATTACGACTTCTCAATGCTAATCATTGTATTGTGCCTTTTGAATTCTGCAATATTGGACTGTCCTCATTTTCTCTGCATGTAAGCTAATGTATTCTTTATAATTAATGGGGCATGTTGCCATGGTCACTAATGCAACAGTATTGTTGTTATCTCATATAGCCATTCATTTCTCTTTTGCTCCCTCTATTCTGAGCTCTCTCCTCACCTTACTTTGTGTTCCTCAGATAAAAAAAAAAACAAAAGAAACCACGATAATTGATGCACCGTGTCCTGATATGGTCTCCTGCAGCACCGAGGCTTGTTTACCGCTCTCTGGGTGGCTCAGCATCTGCACCTGTTGACACTGGATTGATGCATTATGCATGAAATGGGCTGTACGAACACATTCGCCTGGTCTTACACATGCAGTGTGCACAGGTATTTTGTGTTGATTAGCGTACCCTCCGATTTTAAATGGAATGAACAACATAATGGAAACAATACAATACAATACAACAGCACTGCCGAAACTACATCCTCCAAAATGATTCTCCGAAACGTTTTTTTTAACAAAAGCTGAACGTGACGACGTATGAGGTCGTATTTCTTGCAGGACTGTTTTTCCGAGCGCCTTGGCTTTGGCTGGGTCACCTAACGTGACTCTGTGACTTGCCTCGGCTGTTATTGCCACGCGCACCTGCGCTCGTGCATCACGCGGATCAGTGTGAACGCGGTGTGTTCCAGGAAGGTTCGAGCCAACGCTGCTTTTTTTTTTTTTTTCAGCGGAACTTGTGAGATCATCTGGCGAGTTTAGTACCTCATGCTTGGTGTTACGCTGGTTGCTAGGCAACTGGTTGGAAAATAAAAATAAAAAAGTTTTTTCTTTTTTGTGGTGAATGATTGTGTTTTCTCCGTTTCTATGCACTGTTGAAGGCATGTTTTTGAAGGAATGGAAATGTTATAGGAAAGTTACCAAATTGTCCTTCCATGATATTCAAGATGAGCTTTTTTTGAGATTTATTAATCGATTCATCGGCTGATTATCTTCTCAATTAATCGTTTGGTCTATTAAATGTTAGAACATAGTAAAAAAATGTCCAATCCAGTTTCTCAAAGTCCAAGGTGATTTGTCAGTTCAAAACCTAAAGATATTCACTTAATATGATTTTATAAAACAGAGAAAAGTGATTTTCTGATTTAATCGATTATCAACATAGTTGCCGATTTTTTTATTTATTATTTTTTTGCCGATTGATGGGTTAGTCGAGTAATGGTGGTATCTCTCTAATTGTAACTGAATCGATGTATTGAAGAACAATAATTTAAGCTCTGATTTTTGCACATTGGCTGTATCATGTGATGACATGAGGGCAATGAAGCGGTTTTATAAACTCGTAAAATCAAACCTCCACACATCGGAAAAAAAAATTACACGAGCTTCAGTCTCACTATCAGTTCATTCACCAAACTGCGCAGTTCCGACTTGCGTACATGCACGGACGAGCCTCTACTGTACAAATGTGTATTCACAAGCGGCGCTGCACACACACACACACACACACACACACAGGCGGTGTGTCGTTGTTGCCATTAGGGAGTATCGTTGGAGGGATTATGCATTGCTCTAAGAGCAATCTGCGGTGTGCGTGAAAAGGATCTTCCTCTCCTGATCCCTCGGCCTCGCTCCATCGCTCCTGCACTCAGCTCTCAACTGAGTGACCTGCCGATGCAGAAATAGATGGCGAGGAAGTGCACATTAGACCCCTAATGTCATTCAAACTTGATGTAGTCACAATGCAGACTTGCACTGTCACAATTCATCTGGCAGAGTGACTCATCAGGATGCCGTGGATGGAGGCCCTCTGACGTGTCGGTGCACAGTTGTCACAAGAGATTGATGATGTTATGGAATCCTCTTTTCTTGCCAACGGTGTAACTGGAGGCAACGGATTGGATATGATTAGCGTCACGGTGGTTAATGGTCGTGTAACAAATGCGACTTTCATCGCAACCTTCAGGATGTTGAATGCAGTTTGGACTCGCTCAGCACAAAACCACGTCATGGTGGCTTCCAGTAAATCATTATCCAAAGTGCCCGTGCACCAGGAAGTCCTGAAAACTGAGTTTGTCTTCCCTTCTGCCGAACAATGAGATGGTGGGGCCAGGCCATCTGCATCGAGTCATCCGTCAGCCTGGAATGGAGATGACTGACATACTAGAGAGAGGAGCGGAGGCAAACGCTGGCGCCCAGTCAGGAGAACAGGGAGCGTTCCTGAAGGAAAGATGGAGATCATTTTCCACAAATGACAAACATTTTTGTATTCCTTTTTTTATTTGGTGGGAAGTTGATCTAATTTGAACATTCCCTGCTTATTTGCCTTAAATAGCCTCTGCATTGCTGTACAGATTGTGGCTAGTTTCAGCCGCAGCGTACCCACAGACTGTGTGTGTGTGTGACAGACTCTGATTTAAAGTCCCCAGAACTCCTGTTATTATCTTTTTGCATCTCAAGACACACACTGATGATGTGTGTACGTGCATAAGCAAACATCGTTGTGCATACAAGCCATGCAAAGTTATATTTTTCTTCTCCAGTCGGGAGGATCATGTTGACTTGACTAGCATACAGTAAACATTTAAAAAAATAACTCCTTTTTGGCTAAAAAAGAATAACCGCTCAGCCGGTGATTCAGCGTTCATCAGCTTTTTATGAATGACTTCTAGTGACTTTTTTTGCTCTGGTTGATATTTGTCACTCATTTCCTGTGTAGTGTCATTGCTTCCTGTCTGAGGAGTGGACACGTGGCACTGCGGTATGATGGAGCAGTGTTGGCAGTCCGGATGTGGTTGGCTGGTTTACGCACGCAAACCTTACAAACACAAAAATACGCCCACGCTTCCACTCACACATGCTCCCACTCAATCACTTCATTCACGCCTGCGCTCAGACACAGTGCGCATGGAGACGATGTGTTCTTTCACGGCTGTGACAGTGTTCTTTAGAGGAGATTGGCTTTCAAGAAACTTCCTCATTATTGTTCCAAGAAAGATGCAGCGTTGTTTCCTGTAGGAAACGTCGCAAAGATTATGATGACGTGATTTGATAACATCAGATGAGACTGATCCCTGGGGAGGAAATTATGCAGCCAACCAAGAAATAGTGGGCTAATGGTAGGATGCTGAAGCAGACCTAAAAATCAAAGCGCGAAAAGTTGTGGTTTCATGATGAGGGGAAATGTAAAAAAAAAAAACTAAAATGGAAGCAGCAGCAGAAAAAATGTCATGATTGCAAATATCAGAGGTTCAGTGAATGCAACTTAATGTAAACACACTGCAGTAACTGTGTACAATCATTCACACACACACACACACACACACACACACACACACACACACACACACACACACACACACACACACACACACAGTAGTAGTCATTGACTCAGCCACAGTGTGTCAGAGGTAAGATGACCGTCACACCTGAATGTGTGTTTACTGTCTACAGTGCTCCCCTAAATACAGTAAGTGCTAGTTTTGCTCCACCGGTGACTCACACACACACACACACCCCAGCTGACCGCTTATCCACACGACACCCAGACAAACACATACTGTTGAGTTTAGAAGCTTTTCTGTCAACCTACACACACACACACACACAGTAAGCATATTATGCCCAAAGCTACAAGCCCGGTTCGCTCATCTCTGCCGCTCTGACATGTTGCGCTTTGTCTACCTGAGGTCGTCTGTGCTGTATTTTTTTATTAATCATTGCTGAAAGAGAAAGAATATCGGTTTTAGTGAATGGACCACGGGCTGTTCCTGAGATAAATCAAAGTTTCTGTCCTTGCCTTGTGATTTGAACACATTTTAGTACAGTCTGTGCAGACGCAGCAAATGATCTCGCAGCGTTATTGTTTTGTTTTCAGCGTTTCAGTGTTCGTTCAGTGCTTAGTGGCTGGAAGTGAAACGATCAATTAATCGGTTCATCGTTCAGTTTATAAAATATCCCAAAAATAAAATGTCTTTTTCACTCCAAAATCCAAAGAGATTCAAATTTACTGTGACACAAAAACAGAGAAAATAAAACAATTTGTCACAATTTTTATAAGATGTAACCAGAAAATATTTGGCATATGTTATTTATAACTAAAATAAAAGCTTCTCATTTGGTTCTGAGGCACTTTGAAAGTGTACAATAAACAACATCTTTGTTTTTACACAGAAACATGAGGTGGATGGGGCCGTGGGAGCCTTCCCTTTTTCTTGCATATACATAATCCCACCTACACACACACACACACACACACAGTCTCACTTTGCTTGCCCAGAGGTGGAAACGCTGACTCAGGCAGTCTAAGTATTGCCTGTGTGTTTGTCCATACTCATTCACAGGAGTACAGTGTTTGTAGTGAGGAGGTGAAGAGGTCTTAGATCCTCTTTGTGAACTTTATTTTTAGCACAGTGTCGAAGAAAATGTGTCACAGGACCCTTAATCATCAGGCATGACCTTTTACACGCACACACACACACACACACACACACACACATGATGTTAGGCCTTCTTTCTCAATCAGTCACACACACAGACGCATGGACACACACTCCATTGTGGAGAGCCTCACAGGCCTCTTACTGTCGGACAGAGAGAGCTTTAGAAAGAGAGTGCTGAGTAACCCCAGTGTTTAAATAACCATAAATGCATCTGGGCTTGAAAGCCTTCACAACATGTCACTCGCTGGTTCAGAGGAACTACTTTTATCACAAGCAGCGATTTTGCTTCGTCTGTGAGTGTCCTGCGTGTCCTCATCATCTCTCAGGTTTTATTCCCTCCAATCAGCCAACTCTCCTTTTGAGTTACTGACACAACCCTATACGCAGCATTTGCAGAGATATTTAATCAGACATGAATATTTAATGCTGTGCACAGACGACGGTTCTCTATTTTTCTTCTTTTTTATTGAGACAAAGATGGTACACAAGAGCCACCAAAACCATATTTGTTGTGCAATCACAAATATGAAAAGGATAATTTAAAAGATTGTTTTTTCTTTTGAGAACAGTATTGAAAATAAGTAAACCAAAAGGGGAAGATTTTTCCCTAAGAATAGGAACGGAGCTTCAGCTGTGTTTTGAGTTTGTGATTTTGGAACAACAATGAATCTCCTGCTTAAAGAAAATGTAAACTCAAAGTTACAATTAAGGCGTTGAATAACAGTTACAGTAACTGTTTCATAAATACAAAATCTGCTCTGGTTCGCACAGAAACCAGGCAAAGCACATGTAAGCGGGCTCATATTTCTGCAACTTCAAACACAAACGGTCCTCAAAGTGTGCCTGGGAGCTGTGGTACATTGTTAACTTCGGCTATTGTAGGCTTGTATTTGTTGTCACATGAAACTCTCTCTTTCTCCCTGCAAAGATGCCTGTTCTCCTCTGATCCACCCGCTGAAACCTGACCTTGCAGCAGACCTCTGGCTGTCTGCCACCACATCCTCAATAACCCTGCTCACCTGTGTGTGTGTGTGTGTGCTGCATGTGTGTGTGAGAGAGAGAGACAGAGAGAGAGAGGGGCCGAGTGTGTCTGCATCACAGCAGGGTGAGACACTAGTCAAGCTGTCTGGTGTGAAAAAGGTCGCCCATATTTAATGAGACAAGTGTTTATATACATAGACATGCATGCATCCAGTGTTGTCACTGCATCAGACAGACATGCTGGGTGTCCTGTTACTTTTCATGTGTGTAACTGTGCACCTTTGTGACGTTGCAGGCTTGCCATTCTCTCCCCTCTAATTGTTCGTTTGACTGGTTTTCTTGTGTTGTTGGCTATTGTTTTGTTGCCGCATGGAAGTGTGTGTCTGCGTCGGTGAGTAAAACATTGTCTTGTGCATTGTATGACTTATTTCGTCCATGCTGCGTAGTATGATTTGGTTGTCTTTTGCACTGACGATGTCTGCGTCAGCCCTCGTCTCATGCAGTAACTGCAGAGTCAATATTTTTTTTTACGGGATGTTCAGAACGCAGTCTGCAGTCTGAACAGCACACAAACGCGCACAAGATTGTGTCCATTTACGTGGCTGATAATGTTATGTGTCTGAGATCCTGTCTCCAAACGCAGAGCAGACGTTGCACCATCCTCAAGCATGTGGCATAACAGCGGCTCATCTGCTGGTAGCTCGAGCACTTAACTCAGAGGGGAAAGACCATTAGAGGCAATCAGGGCTGTCATTGTTAATGGGCGGATCGAGGCGAAATGGAGATGGACCTGTGGCCTAGTGGAAGAGTTAATGTTCTAGGCCACTTGAGGACTAGGTAATGAGAAAAAGGCAGGTGGAAGTGGTGTGACGGTACAGCTGTGGTTGAGGCACGAGCCCAAATGGAAACCAGGCTGTGGGCTGTTTTCTTTTTTTTTTTTTTTTTTTACACTGGCAGCTGGAAAGCCACTTACTGCAGCTCAATGGAACTCGCTGCAGTTAACATGCGTGCGTTTGTGTCCTCATGTGTGCGTTTGTTGGTTGTCCTCGAAGTGCAGGTTTCACACTGTTGCATTGCGTGGGAATTTTGAGTCTTGTGCATGCCTTATTGGCAGACAGAAATAGCCTTTCTCTCAGCGGGGGCTTTGAACATGTAGAGAGGAACTGCGGCAGGCTAATCCCCCCCCCCCCCCCTCCTGCCATACTTGATAATTACCTAAGCAGCAGCCGCTCCATGGTTTTGTGCGTGTATGTGTGTTTAGGGACGGCGTACATGGTGCATATGTATTTGCTTGCTCTTTCATGCATTATCCGTCTAAGTTTGAGTGTTTTCTTTGTGTGTGTGTGTGCGTGTGTGTGTGTGTGTTCTCTGCCAGGGGGAGCAGATTGTCAGGCTGACCTTTTGTTCTGTTTGCTTAGTGGGCATTCCTCTGAGCACTGGCCCTCACCCAAGTTAAAGCCACCGGCCTCCTACTGGACCCCGCACAGTGCTGCCCCCGCAGGGACAACGTGACACTGAATCATTTGCGTCTGTAAACTTGTTGTTACTGAAAAGGATAAAAGAAAAGGACGCCATTGTGGTTTTAGTGTAGGATTATGATTGACGGCCTCAAAAGATGAAAATAATACAAAATGAACCCTTTTTGAGCTTTGTCAGTTTTAACTTTCTATTTTATTTATTTATTTATTTTACTAGTTATTGGTAATATTTACCTTTTTTTTAGATCGGAGAAACACCGTATGATTGCATGGCCATAATTGTACTTGTGCAAATCTTTTCTGCTTTTCAAGCTACTTTCTTATAGGGCTGCACAATATGGAGGATAAAATGTAAAATTATATTACTTGCGATAAATAAACTATTAAAATGTAGTCAGTTCTGCCTTTCTGCTGCCTTCAGTGTACTGATAAAATACAACAAATTGCTTGTTGAATTAAAAAATAAAAGGAAATATTATTTCTAACCTTGTACTTAACACAAAGTACTTTAATAAAAAGGACTTACTTTTTAAAGTGCAGTTTTGTACTGATAGTTTATTTGAGCCCTACTTTCTTCCAAGCTAAACGTGTGTATTTTTCACAGTGAATTAATTTGATCTGTGTTTGACACCTCAGCTTTGTGACTTTACTTGACACTATCTTGATCTTAATCTTAAAACCGTACTGGAGTTAGCTTTGAGGAACAACCTAACGGCTTTCTGGTATTGCACCCTGAGCTGTGAGGTTTCCAGGAAAGTGTTACAGTTCACATGAAGCCTGTGAACTCTTTTTAGGATTTCAGTGTTCATTGTATGCTAAAAGAGATGTGTGACCCATGATAGAATTTTAGTAGTTGTAGTTATCCCAGAACTACACCCTTGAGTCATCGTGAACAAATCCACCTGAATAAATGGGAAATAAAGCTTCTTTTAATAAAAGTCTCTTTTTTTTTTTTTATGCAATACACTCATTTAAACAATGCATCTTGTGTGGTTTCCTTCTCTCCGCTGTCCCTCCAGGTCCTTATGGTTGAGGTGGTGTGTGGTGCCCCTTGCCATGCCTCCTGCAATGACAGACCTCCTGGACATATGGGCGGCCCACTCGCCCCTGGCCGGCCACGCTCTGGACCAGATCACTGTGGACTTTCTGCTGCCCACCGGTATCTATATCCAGATGGACGTTCCACGCGAGGCCACCATTCAGCACATCAAACTGGTGAGCGGCACTGGGCGGGGGTGACGGCACAGGTTTGGGGCTGAAAATGGGGATTTCAGCTGTGTCGTGGCAACACAACAGATAATTAATAGATTCTAATAAAATCAACTTTCATTATACTTCAAAGAGATTCAGTTTATTCATGTGCTTGTTGTGTATCCTGACGTTATTGTCCTAACATGCCACTTGGCCTATTTTCTAATAGGCTATTAAGGAAAAACACCCTCTACTGCCCCCACACATATTTACAAGTGTACACACACACGCACACACACACACACACAGCTGGTCAGTTAGACATTATCTAATGCCTGTTTTGACAGAGGTGGCTGTTGCGGCTGGCTGGGTGTTTTTTGTTTGTGAAGAGCTGTTACTTTCAGCACAGAAATAGCTCATGACATCATGGCTGACTGCAGCTCATTTTGAGAGAAGGAGGTCAGAAGTCTTACGCTTGGAAAAAAAAAAAAAAAAAAAAAAGTGGTGAATTTTGCCCACTCTGGAGAAATCGGCATTATTTATTTTATTATTAAAATGATTGTTATTGGATATGCTTCATCCAAATAGTTCTTCTGTATTCAACCATCTTGCAACATGAGTGTTTGGAATATCAAGTTTTATTGTGGGACGTGACACACTCGCATACACACACACGCATACACACACTCGCATACACACACTTGCAGACCGTAGGCGACTTTTAAAAAAAAAATTTTATTGGACTTTGAGTTTTAGAGCCTTAAAGGGTCTGAAAAGTCCCCGGTCAGCTGCTCCTTTTTGGACCAAAGTCTCTCCGTCCTCTCCTCTCTCGCTGCGCACGCAGTCACTATGGTTACGGGCATCGCCGTCGTTGGTCTCCGCCCTGAACGTTTTGAGTGCAGACCCGAATATCCTTTTTAAATGTAAGCCGAATGTCAAACAAAAGTTATTAATCTGGAAAGCAAACTAGTTTTTTTGAGGTTACACATTTAAAAATTGTTCAATGACGCTTTGTGCTAAAGAGTTGTGGAACCGGCCCGGTCGTACACACTGGGCCCGCCCACGGATATATGTCTGCCGCCAGGTCTGTGTGAGTGCGAAGGTGTTTGAAATGATCATTTTACCGTTTATGCGTTGAGGTAATGGCCGCGCCTGTGATGTGATATTTAGGTATTGATTTCAACTACACAGAGTGACCAGAAAAATGGAAACACCCTGTGCGATGCAAGGCCGTGAAATCCAATAGCCCTGCAATAACGAGCGCTTAACTTGAGGCTGGACTGTGTGGGATTGTTTTTATTCCTCCGCGTCGACCGTGGCTCGAGGGATCTTTTTTTTTTTTTGGGTTGTCCGCACGTAAGTCTGTCCCTTTTTTTTTATTTCGTGAAAAACAATCTCAGAAACGCCTGAAGGAAATTACCTCACAAAACACGTTTTTGGCCATAAATCAAGAATTCATATATGCAGCAAATTACCACGAGGATGTTATTCTAGTATTAAACTGCTCTGCATTAAAAGCTGTTGAACATCAACTAACCCTAACCCTGAGATGAATAAGTTCGAAACAATTAACGGGGCGTGCGTGTTCATAACATCTGCTTGACATTTAAGGAAAGCACTTCTGGCTTCATCAGCACTGTAACAGGACCAGAGATACAAACCGACTCTTTCTTTATCTGATATTAATAGACTTTTGTTTTAGCAATAATGTATTTGTTTGTTAAACGACATCTGTACACGCATGTGAGAGATGATCACTCCCTGAGGGAAAGCTCTGATAAGTCAAGTGTCACCGAAGTGAGAAAAGTCTTTTCTAATAACTGAAAGAGGATGTGAACCGATCATTTAGGTGTATGCAGACCTTCCAGACAGCTCAATACCAGACTCTTTTATTATTATTATTATCATCAAGAAGGCTTATGAATGACTGTTTCATTCATACAGATTTAAGACGAGATCAGATTTTCTGGAACTGTTTTGTGGACAGTTATCACTGAAAAATCTACATTTTTCATTTGTCTCTCGTTGAGGGTGCCGTCTTTCAACTTCCATTAAAAAATTACAGCGTGGCGTTTTATTTTCTAAAGCAGGTTTGTTCGATAATTCATTTCCGTGATGTGATCAACGTAACACATAATCACGAGTGTTCCTGCAGAAGGAAAATATTTGTTTGGAGGGCGAATGTGTCCTGTTCCAGTATGCGACATCATACCCTCAGACAAACACATTCGACCTGACACCCAACCCTGTGATCATGCTGCGGCTGCACAGGGACATGATTCATGCCACGGTCGGCTGGTGAGACATATTATTCACATCCTGATCGGCTCACCCAGAAGCTGTGTCATGTTGCTGTGAGTCATTCTGTGTTTCTAATAATGAAACGTACACTTCTGTCAATATTCTTCATCATTATGATTTATTGTTCCTGTTTAGTTTTAAGGCATCTGCCACAAAAACAATGTAAAAAAAAAACGAATTCCCTTGGGTTTCTTTATCAAATCCTTTCACAAACCGTCGGATAATCTCACATGTACGTGTCCATCGAGCCCAAAAATAATAATGCTGTTTATTCTAAGCAGGATTTGTTTAATTGAGATCAATTGGGCCGATTTTAAAAACTTGCTTTAGCACTTCGGTGAAACCCCGACTTCTTCTTCTCCCTTGCAGCTCTTATGGAAGCAGGCTCAGTCGTTCCCACTGTTTCCCTCCCTGGGCGAGATGGAGAGCCACATGTTCGAGTGCGTCAACCAGGCCGCCGTGCACGAAGAACTGGAGGACGAAACCCGCAGGCTGTGCGATGTTCGCCCTTTCCTGCCCGTCCTCAAGTTGGTGACGCGCAACTGCGGCCGAGCAGAGCGCCTGCTGGACTCCAAAATCGGCGTGCTCATTGGCAAGGGTAAGAGCGCATCACTTTTAAGACTTTTCCCTCAATTCAAAGTGGCAGTCTATCATACAAGCTCTCGCACACATCACTCCCTCCCTGATTTATTCGTGTACTGTCCCTGTTTGACACTCCCAATAAAAAAAGGCACTTAAGAGTTGGTTCGTGGGACGATAAATCTTTCCCACACGCAGAAAGCCTTAAGCACCTCGTATGCTAAGTATCTCTCCTACTCAGCACATTCAGCGCAGACATCCGACCCGAGGGCCGTCTGCAGCTGGCTGCCATCAGCGCCGCTGCTCTCTGATTGACAAGCGTGAGGATTGACTGGACATGTTCCTGACGTGTCTTCCATCACCTGTCACCTTGTGTTATCTCTGGTGGAGATGCAGCCTTTTAGAGGAGCGCAGGGCATCGATCAGTGCCGTAGAGAGGCCCGGTCCTCGGAGGTGATTAAACATCACGTTCGTTGAAACTTTTTATTTATTCATCGGGAAGAGCGGGGGGAAAAAAAGACTTTCTGTACCTTGCACAGAAGTTAAACTCGTATATTCATATCAAATATCAACACAGTCGCTTTTATAGTTGCATTAGTTGATCAGTTTATCGATGGAAGATAACTCTGCAACTATTTTTGATAATTGATGCATCATTTTAGTCTTTTTTTTTTTTTTAGATTTGTTGCTTTTCTTTGTCGTTTCAATACAATCTCCTCGAGCTGTGGGAAATTATAAGCATTTTGCACTGTTTTCTGACGCGTTAAAGGCAAAAAAGATTAGTTGATTAATCTATAAAATAATTCTTTGTTGCAGCGTTACTTCCTAATAAAGTGAGATGCATGCACACACTTATATTTTGTGTAGTCACACACATTCAGGCCTCTTCTGACCCGAGATATTTAGGATTACAGAAGTCTTTAGGTCACAACAGACCTTCAGAGTTGGAAAGGCAAAGAGGGAGAGAAGGGGCTCTGAGTGTAATTGAGGGAGACTCCGACGATATTGATATTCTCCCTCCTGGCTCCACTTTACTCTGACACAAGCCTTTAAAAAGACCATGTCAGACCAAAGTGGTGTTTTTCAAAAGGAACCCCACAGGCATGTCTGCGTAGTCCCACACACACTCGCCTTACCTCGTGCACAGTAACAAACTAATACACACTCACACGGCCAACCATGGCTCTTTTTTTTCCTTCCTCTCCAGAAGTACAGCCACACACACCGGCTCACACACTGCAGCTGATGTGGTCCAGAGCCCTTCTTCCAATGCTGAGGGTCATATGAATGTTAAATGGCTTGAAATGTCAACATGTTGTTTTCATTAACCAAAGACACTGTGTTTTTTTATCAAAAAGGTTCTGCACAATGGAGACAAAACCTCCACAGGGAGCGGAGAGCTAAAGTACGATCAGCAGTTCATACCTCTGGCATTTGGGATACATAAGTGTGAATATTGGGAGGCTCTGCTTTTATTCCCATGAGTCTGCCCTCGCTTTCCCACGTCCAGTGCTACCAGGTGCTTATGTCTGGCATCAAGGGTTGCACAGGTGTTTGTGCATTTTTAATGACCACTGAAGCCTGTGCATTCATTCATGTTACCCTAGAATTTATAGCTTCCTACTTGACAGCTCTTTGAAATTCAAGAGCTTCAAGTTCACATGGGGGAAAAAAAAGCTGATTAATTAGGCTCCATACCTGGTTTCTTTTTTTTTTTTAAAGGGACAGTTCACTCTAAAAAAAAAAAAGAAAATATGGATCCAGGATGATGTCAAAAAAGCTTCCCGGTGCCTCCAAAAAATAAATATTAAACGTGGGTGTCGGGCAGGACCGGAGCCGAGCGCCATCTAGTTTCATTATATTAGAGAAAGCAAACATATATATCTCAACACCCCGGCATCTCGCATCAAAACTACTTAGAACTATTTTCTTTTTACCTTAGCGTGCATCTGCTCATGGACGAGCTAGATGACATTATATCTGACCCGAGTAGCGCGCCATTAATGTTTACGTCAGTACGTGCACATCTCTACTCGCACCAAAACAATCTAGATTGATAAATAGCGCTACAGGGAAGAGGAACAATATGTGTGGTGAAGTGTCTCTTTTTAAGAGCTGATTTATGATTTTATCATAATGAATTCTCATAACATGAAGACTTGGGGTATTATTAGAGGTAATGTTGCAAATGAAATCATGATTATATCGTGCTTTTATAACGATATCCTTTCCTTTCCTCTCCGCCGCTAGGTCTCCATGAACTGGATGCCATAAATGACCAGGAGGTGAAGGACTTCCGCAGTAAGATGTTCCGTCTCAGCGAGGAGCGGATGCAGCAGGTCCAGATGATGACGTGCACAGAGTGGCTGCAGGCCTGCTTCTCCCCACAGCTGGAGCCCCCGGCGGGGACGGCCATCACCGATGGGCTCAACGACCGACCGGCCGACCTGAAAGTTATCATCCACTTCGACCAGTCTCAGGTGAGAGTCTGAAGTCCAGTGCCGGGGATGTTGGGGAAACTTTGAGCAGTGTCTTTGTGGTTTATTTAGAGTATAGATTGAGAATAATGCTTCAAATCAAATAGACGTTTTGATGTTATACCAAACTCTGGACTGTTGAATCCAGGTCCTCGAACACATCTCACATGTCCACAAATGTTTTTTTATCACTTTTTTTATTTATCATAAATAATTAAGCCTTCACCAACAGACAACAAAGTTGAAATGTATAATCAATGAAACCACTTACATTACCAGTGAAGACTACTCCAACACAAAGTCCATCATCGGTTTTAAGGAAATCATCGATAGCTTGTACATCCTGTTTCACTAAATTTCCCGCAACAAATTTTCAGCCAACGTTTTTTTTTTATTGAAGCTCAGTCTTCTGGTGATAATTCTAATAATCTTATCCAACAATATTGTCTCTCTTTAGTTGTAGCAGCTGATCATCATTGTTTTATCAATACAAGTAACGTATCTTGTCGACATAAAATGCGATGTAGCGGCAAAGAAATCTAAAAAACCACTTCCTGTTTCAGACGTCCAGGACAATAGTTCTACATAGAAACAGAAGATTTCTCTCTTTTCAGTCCTTGATTTTATTCTAGATTGCAATAGCAATGAGACGATCAAATTTTGAATTAGAAACATTTTAAATTAATAGTAGAGAATATAGAGAAATATGAAACGGATAAATGTATAATAAGAACTTATGATGCTTATTGTCGGGTTCATTCACAATGACAAAAATATAAGACGATAAACGAGGAAACGCACATTTCCCATTCAAGACCCATTTGTCCATATTTAGTGTCGCTTCAGTCCGATGTGGTGGTAACAGTTTATATGTGCTGTTCAGGACATGTTTGGGGTTAAAATGAGTAAAATCAATAAATAAATATACTGTAGACCTTCTCTTCAGGATCAAGGTTATTTGAGTTTGTATCTATTTGCCTTTACATTAAATTGTACAAACACAATAAACTCTTTACAATGAATTAATTTAATATAATAGGTCCCTTTATTAAACGTAATGGGTCCCTATTATGTTTAATGATAAATTTAACATTACGGTAAATGGCACTTGGATAGATTAGATTATGCTGGGCGGGATATTTACAGGATACTTCTTAGGAAGAAGGCAGTTACTAAGAATTTGGCTCACAATCTGTCATGATAACGATGTTATTGCGACATCTGTAGAAAGTTTGTAAATCATCTTTAACTTTGTTTCTTGTTTGTTTTTGTCTTTTTTTTGGCAAATGAATCATTTTGAGTAACCATAACTCTACAAAAAGAAAGAACCGGAAATGATTTAAGAGTTGCTGGATTATTTACACACTATTATCATGCATGTATTATTAACATGAAATCAATATTTAATTTCTATATCGCGGTTATGGACAATACTGGTATATTTTGACACCCCTACTAAGAATAATAGCAAATGTATTTACCCGTCTGTATTAATATTAGTCTTCATCTTGTTGAATATTGCACCTTAATATTGCCCCATCTCAGCTTAGTTTATTTAAAAAAATAATAATAATTTTGCACATTTTTGTAAATGTTTTCATCTTATTCTGTCTCTTACAGTGTATTGCAACTGTTGCACAACAGTTTCCCCCGAGATAAATAAAGTTCTGTCTCATCTTCTCTTAATTGAACGAGAGATCCTCAAAAACTCTCTGATTGTGATGAACTGAGACGACCAGTGGGACTTGCTGCTTGTTGCAGTAGCACGCAGCCATGTGACTCCACCATGCACTGTAGCTCAGACTCTGCTCCAGCTCCAAAAATAGTCATGTGACTGAGCCCAACTCGCAAGTCATGTGACGACACTAAGTGGGTCAAAAAGCATCAGCGAAACGATGCCATCCTCCCGTACACGCGCAAATTAGCATGGCGGCTCAAGGGACCCGCGCACTGATTAAAAACGAGCCTCTCTGACCGTCTCCATCCATCTGTCTCTGTGTGTCCTGCTCTTTGCTGCTGTTATAGAAGTAACGTTATTTAATTATAAAAACAGATGGTCGCGTCCCTCCAGACCTGTGTGGATCAGCTTTGATCAACATCACAGACACACACATGCACGTACTGTACACAAAGACCGGCCATCTGTGCCAC
>CALSCE010009526.1:5587768-5607063 GCA_943593645.1 Bovichtus variegatus | reverse complement strand
TGTTTACAGTATGCATGTTTATGTGTAGCTTGTTTTTGTTTTGAAAATATTGTTTGAAAATTATTCAGGAAACTTTATGGCTACGTGTGCAAAAGGGCATATAAAAAGAAAACACTCCTCAGGCAGCTCAGGCCAGATGCTGGCACTTACTGGCTGTAAATGGAGCAACAAGGAAAGTCATTATTCTCTTTGAGATCCATATATTTAAGCTCTATGTTTGATTTGTTTTTGGGGTGGGTATTTGGGACAGAACCATGCACATTAATCCAAATTGTAAACGTCTTTGTCATCTGGCTGTTTTTTTTTTTTTTTTTAGTTTCAAAGGGGGGGGGGGGGAAACAAACTGCTATAAATTTAAATCACACAAAGTAGGTACCAAGCACAAGACGCAGCAAGATTACAATGTTCTTTCTGCAGGAAGAATGGTGGGTGGGTCAAAGCAGGTGAAGCATCTGGCGTAAGCAGAGAGATGTGTCAATAAAGTTGTATCGACAGGTTACGTTAGCATGCAAAAAAGGACGAGACATTTAATGGCAGCAGTCATGGTGACTAATCTGTTTTTGTGCACAGATTGTGATCTAGGAGAGACTAAATGATTGGCAGGAGAATAACATATTTCATAGTGCGTTCTTCCCTCGCTGCCTCTCCTTTTGTGGCTCGATGTGTTGTAGTGTAGAGTACCTGTTCCTCTTGGATCTCTGTGAAATTAAAACGTCTCAAGGTGTGGGGCTTTAAATTGGGAACATCTTAAATATCACAATATAATAAAGGCCTCCTGTGCTTGACAGTTTGTTTGTCTGCGGATTCAATGGGATTAATAGTGTCATGAGTCCAGGTGGACAAACACTGTTGTATGGGATAATTATAGAATTGAGGCCGGCTTCTGCAGCCTCATTATATAAATGTGCATCTGAAGTTCTGCGAGATTAGTTTGGTTGGGGACATGACTTTTTTTTTTTTTAGCATAAGATTTACGGCAACTATAAAACCAAAGTATTTGAAATGGGATGGGTTCCTGTCTGTGTGCAGCCCTGATGTTAATTCAATCAATGTAACTTCCACTTGTTACGGCTTGTTCATTTCTCTGTCCTATAAGTGCTTCATTCTCTCTGCAAAGCCACTTTTACTTCTAATACAGCAAGGCTTTTACACACTTTAATGTTAATGTTTGTGCCTCACAATGCAGCACTCAACTTTAACTCTGATGTAGCTCCTTTGTGTTAGCTTAAATATATATATATATATATATATATATATATATATATATATATATATACGTAGCTAAAATATGTTTCTGTTCCTGTCTTCTTTGCAGTACATCCGCACATGCATGCAGGCCAAGGAGTCTCCACACCTCACCCTGGTCCACACCAGCACCGTCAAGGTGATGTTTGACAAGGAAATCTCTGCCATCGGCGCTGTGGTCTCCCGCAAGTCCTCCAACCCACCTTTACCTCTACCTCCCAAGAGAAGGCTTCCCACGGTAGGTCCGCTGATGTGTGAACGACTGCGCCTCTCGCGTCGCCGCTGTGGTGATCTTGTCTATTCGACACGGACGTGATGCACACGTGAACGTGCTCTTTTGTGCTCCAGATAACAATCACTTAACACCCGCCAGTGTTTACCGTAGTAGTGTTCTCGTTTCGCTAAAATAATAAAAGCCCCACAGATGATTGATTCACCTGCACCAAATGAGGCAGGTGTGGAGGTTTACCTAGTAAACATGTACTTTGCAGCTGCCACCTGTCTTTTATGAGCCAGGCTCCTGAGTGCGTCGACGCACGCCTGCACTGACCTGCCAGCATTTGCCACATTGTCAGAAAACATCGCTCGCTCGCCGACGCGGCTGCCAGGTGCACGGTGACCTCACCCCCTCGACGTGCGCATCCACATTTCAAATGTCAAGTTGAATTTAATTGGCCTTCGTTATCCAGTCTCCTGGGGTCTGAATTGGCCGATGCCAGGCTGACTGTTGATGCCCGGTGAAGTGTGGCGGGGAAAGGCTGTAAATATCATCAAAGGAAATCACATCCAATCATAACGCCGTCAGAGCATTTATTTTACAACGTGTTCTTCCCTTATGATTAAACATTGTTGTTGGTTTACAGTTTTTTAAAAAAACAAAAAGCCACCAGTTTCACCTTTTTTAATATCACATTTTTGGAATAATGTGTCCAGATGCAGTAGGTGAGGGTGACGAGCAAAGCTGAAAATGAAGAAAAGCTGCTGAATCGTTTTATAAATGCACGCTTCTTCATCTTTGGTGAGATGGTGCCCTGTAGGCGCCCGTGAGGCTTCGAATAAAAGAAAATAATGTCCAGAAAGTTGGTTAGGGCAGAAATGAATAATTATTTTGTTATTTTTCAATTTGTTCCAGTCTTTAAAATGTCCAAAAATTGTGGAAGAATCCATCTGGATTTACAGTCTTGTTTTTTACCAATACTGCAGGAGATATCCAGCTAACTATCCCAGAAAGCCACGTTTGTTTAACGTGAAAATTCACGTTTAAGAAGATGAGTTCTGTGAATTTGTAGTTGTTACTTTTATACGTTTTATATGACACGGAGAAAAACAGGGAACCTGCGGAGGTATGACGTGCGACATACCGCCGGCTCCAGTTTTTAGTTCTTATGACATAAACCAGTTATCGTTCATTCAAAATAGTTGCTAATTAGTTTTCTTTTGATTGACTAATCGCTGCAGCTCTAAACTTGATCTACTTTCCCTTCCTGTAACCGCTCTGTACGTCAAAATACAGTTAAAAATATCACAATCAATTCTCCCCAAAGGGTAAATCTTTCCATTTTTTCTAACTATTGGAAATTCTCCTACGAATGCATCTGTTATTATCATAAAGCATGTACACTAGTTCTCTCAAGGAGGAATCGGAGATCCAATTAATGACTGTGTGCCTCAAGACATTTTCCCCATAGGCTCCATAACATTTAAGGGCAGCGCACACGCACATAAAATAATTGCCCTTTCTTTCTGAGATCCTTTGAGATCTGAGATTGGATACAAAGATGAAAGCTCTGCTGTTGGTATACAAACTAGTCCTGTTTTTAAATAGAGCTGCAACTAAATTATTATTCTCTATAAATCTGCCGATTTTTATTATTTTCTTGATTTAATTGATCTATGAAAAGCCATAACATTTGGAAATATGTCCATCCCAGTTTATTAAAGTCCAAGTCTTTTTAAATGTCTTGCTTTGTCAGGCTGAAGCCCAAAGATATTCAATTTAATATGATATAAATCAGAGAAAAGTAGGAAATTTATAAATTCGAGATGCCGAAAACAGCGTTTTTTGCATGAAAAATTGCCGATTGCTGCTGCTCTATTTTAAAAGTGTGTTTTCTGGGATTTGTTGATTCATGTTCAGGTCCTAATTTAATCGGATTGTGTATTTCTAACGCTTTCCATCGCTGTGGTTAGCACTTTGTAACCGTTTTAAGTGCAATACAAATGAACTGTGGAGCAGTGGAGCAGCTTGGAGGAGACGGAAGCAGATCCTGGTCAGACTGTAACAAGCTTACTGAAAGTGTGGCTGTCTGTGACGGGAAGTGAGATTTATTTTTAGGAAAGGAACCGGTTATTGGATGCTGTTGTGCTGTGGAAAACTTGACAAGAAAATAGCAAGAGAACAGAAAGTCGGGGGTGTTTGTGTGAGTGCAGTACACGGAGCTCTGCGAGTCTTATGTGCAAAGAGACAAATTACACGCAGCGTCACGCTCACACACACATTCAAGCACGTCAACACACACATTCACGCACAAAGACGGAGGCCGCAAACAGCAGGAAGTGTGCTAGTTAGTCATGTTCACAGACTCTGTGTCATGTGATGCTGTTTTTCCTGCTGACTGCTGACCCTCGCAAATCCACTTGGCTTGACATCAGAATGACCGGCCTGACCTTCCACATTGTTTTGTGTTTAGTGCAGGGAACTGGTGGGTGTGAAGAAGCGCTGTGTTGTGGAGTGCATGTGTTTAACAGTATATTACGCTACCACTGCTCACTCATCAAGCGTCTTTCCCTTCTGTCCTTCTGCAACAGGTACAGACGTGTGTTTGGGACGTGTCTATTCCGTTTAAGATAGTCCTAGTGAATGGCAGCAAGGTGAACGCGGAGGAGACTGCCAAGGTAAATTCTTGCTTTGTGCACATCCATAAAATAGTCGTTTATATTCCTTGTTAATGTGTCATTGCTCACACGACACCTGCATGCTCAGTTATGTAAAGATGTCACGAAATCTGCATGTTGTGACTTTTTACTTTTCGTTAGGCTGATTCAAAAATATTGAATTTAAGGCGGGATTTTTAAAACCAAATGATGCTACACCTTTGCTTCTGCCCACCACATACACACCCAGGTGCAGGTGAGGGCGGGGCTCTTCCACGGCACGGAGCTGCTCTGCAAGCCGGCGGTGAGCAGCGATAGCAGCGGGCGCTCGGACCACACGTGGAAAGACAGCACGCTGGAGTTTGACCTCTCCGTCTGCGACCTGCCGCGCATGACCCGCCTCTGCTTTGCTATCTATGCCGTCATGGACAAAGTCAAGAAGCAGAAGTCCACCAAAAACCCTCACATAAACAAGTACCAGACCATCCGCAAGGCAGGGAAAGTGGTAAGAAACAGGCTTGTGCGTGAGTTTGCATTGTGTCAAAAAAAAGGGCCGAAAACGTATAAAGTCGTCTTCCATCTCCACACATGTACACATCTATGTTATATCACGGACTAATGATTAATGTCACTATTTCTCTGCGTGTGATCCAGCACTACCCCATAGCTTGGGTCAACACTATGGTGTTTGACTACAAAGGCCAGCTGAAGACCGGAGACATCATCCTGCACTGCTGGTCTTCCTTTCCTGGTATAGTGTCAATTATATCTACTAATGCAATTAAACTTAAACGCACTCCTCCAGTGATTGCCACCACACGTGTCATTTCATGTGCATCTTTTTGCGTGTGTCACTCAGATGAACTTGAAGAGATGCTGAACCCCATAGGAACCATTCAGACCAACCCGTACACTGAGAACGCTACAGCGCTGCACATCCACTTCCCAGAGTACTCGTCACACTCCATCATCTTCCCTCCCTTCGACAAGGTCAGACATCATTAATAATAATAATTATTATTATTAGACGTATTTCTCTCGTTCAAACTCTCAAACCAGACTTGATTGTTGGAACAGTTGAAATGCAATCAAAGACGCTTCTGATGAGTTTTCTTTAGTTTCTGTTTTCACGATGATCGGCAAGTAAAATGACTGTTTCTGTCAATGGAGCCTGGTGGCTTTGAGGAGCGAGCATATTAATAGTATGTTTTGTACGTTAATAAATTAGAATAATTGTCCAAATCCCTGTTGATTTTACTTTATTATATGCTCAGACAAAAATAGATGTTGATTGGTGTTGTTTTTCTTGTTTGTTCAGTGGGAAAAGGGGCTTAAACGTTCCATTTTCCCAGCATTTGGACATGCTGATGAGCTTAAATTTGAAATAAACGTGTACAAATGCAGTGAAACACGTCAAGGCTGCTGGATCACACTTAAACTGTCTGAACTGAGATGATTGGATGATGCCTCTGTGACTTTTTTTTCTTTATTGACTTGACTGCAGTGGGACTTTTCATTGCAGTGCTTTAGTACTCTTCATAATGGTACCAAGCGATTATGACGAAGGGGTGGCGGTTAGCACGAGAGGATCAGGACGTGCTCGGCTTGTCTAATGCGCCGTATCTTCTGTGCTCATTTTTTATTTAATTCTTTTTGCAGATACTGGAAAAAGCTGCGGAGATCGCCGGAGAAACTGACTGCATACACATTGTGAGTTCATGCACGGTGGCAGATAATTGTGTGAACGTACTTTAAATATTGCACATTCAGAGTGCATACAAGGGCAGACCCGTTGGAAATGAAGTGACATATTTGTTTTAGGTTGGCCTGTAACGAATGCTGCTTGATTTCTCTCCGTCTCTCCCCCCTCACACGCTGTTAACACACACACACACACACACACCACCAGTATATAATAATCTCACACTGCCAGTTTCCCTGGAAACCCATTGTTATCACTTTGGCAGGGTGTAGCTGCAGAATTATTTCAATCCCCTTCAAAACTAGAGACTCTAATCAGATTACTTCTACGTTTTCCTGTCTCACTGCCCCTCAACTTAAAAACCCACTCCTGGGTGTGTTGCAGCCGGTTACGTAATCCTGTGTTATGTAAAGGGCATGCCTGAACACACCACGTTGATGTGAGGTGTGTGTGTGTGAAACAAAGGATTAGCAGCGACTGCATCTTAGTTTTTTTGGGGGGTTTTTTATCACTGTATGTCAATTTGTGAATCAGATCCACACAGTTTGTCTAATATTATTCCTCTATAAAGAAAGTTAAAGCTAACATCTGTTTCATTTTATCTCTCCTCGCTTTGCGTTGATATTATTGGCTGTTTTAAAGGACGCGCGTCCCTTTTTTGAATCAGACCGCATGCAACTTGTTTTAAACGGAGACGATGTGAAGCCTTGGTTTGTGGACTTTGATGAGTTCAAGGCAGTTGTTCTAGAAATTGCTCGATGCTTTGATACACTCCTGCCATCTTGTGGTTCTTTACAGCAGTGGTTCCCTTGTTTGTTTGTTTTTTTTTATCAGAAGTAAACCCACAGCCCTTTCAGATGAACTCAAGCACCAAGCATCATCAACACTGCCCGTCCAAGCGTGTTCATTTGCATATAATAAACTTAACTTTGAATGATATAAAGTGGATATTGTTACAAAACTTTTTTATATAATTGAACTCAATGTTGAGGACGGTTTTAGTGGTCGTTTTACAAGACTGTGACCACAGAGGCAGATGAAGTATTTATCCTTTAGGCTTATTTCAGACATTTAGCCATTACGTGTAGCGAACAATTTTCACTAGCTCTCTCTCTCTTTTTTTAGCTAATTATTTAACCATGTATTTATTACTTTGAACTATTTTAACTAGGTCTGCACAATATTGAAAAAAGAAACTGGCATTGCAATATTATTATTATTTTCTTGTAGATTAGTCATGGAAAATATATCTTATATCTAATGCTGAAAGTATATTAATATTATAACCCATTAGCCTTTACTTTTAGCTCGTTCAACCAAATTTTCATTGCTTTTTTGCTTTTATTCACGCACACATGGTGTTTAGCTGACTCTTGTCTGCGGAATTGTTTTTGTTTTTTGTATGTGTGTATATATATATATATTATTATTATTATTATTATTATCTATTTTTATTTTTTTATATATATATATATATATATATATGTATTTTTATTTTATTTTTTATTTTTTTTTTATAGTTGAGCTGTTCCAAATTATTTTTAATTTTTTTTGAGCTGTTCCAAAAAAAATATTTATTTTTTTTTTTTTTTATTATTAGTTGAGCTGTTCCAAAGTGTTCCTTGCTTCCTCTGGCCTCTGTAAAAGCTCCTCTCATTTCCATTCACGCCCTTGCTCCTCCCTCCAATGTGTCCTTCATCCCTCCTGTCACTCTTTCTCTCCTCTACATCTTCTTCATCCTCTCCTTCTTCCTCATTATTTCCCTCAGGGTCGCGGGGGTAAGAAGTTCCACATCGAGCTGAAGGAGATCATGGAGCGTGACCCGCTCTCTCAGCTGTGTGAAAACGAGAAGGATTTGATCTGGACACTACGCCACGACTGTAGAGAGAATTTCCCTCAGTCGCTGCCCAAGCTGCTACTCTCCGTCAAGTGGAGCAAACATGAGGACATGGCCCAGGTTAGCCTGCGTGTCCCCTGCGTGTCCCCTGCGTGTCCCCTGCGTGTCCCCTGCGTGTCCCCTGCGTGTCCCCTGCGTGTCCGTCTGTTCCTTCCAATGTAGTTTGGTGACATCATACATAAATGAAAGTAAAAGTAATTAAATTTAAACGCACACATTTGTTTGTGACACCATCAGTATGTGTGAGTTTTCCAGTTAAGTCACTTCTCTAGGTTATTTTCTTTCAATTAATATGTAAAATGTCTCCTCGCAGACATAGCCAGGACCTATAATTCCATGTAATATTATCCGAATATTGAGATATTTCCGCTCTAAAAACTATATGATGTATTGGTTTGGGCTGCACTTGTGGCAAAAACCATGACGTCATTATTTAGTTGAATTTTAACATAATGTTTAAACATCAATCTTTAAAAACAGACTTATTTTATAGCTTTAAAGCATCTTAAATTGACAGAAAACTACCCTCCAGTATCAGGTATTACTTAATCATCCTTAGAAATAGTTTTCGAGCCAACATCGCCTTTCTTCACGTTAATTACGCCTTCTTAAAGCTAAATACAATTCAAACTGCAGCCAGTTCTGAGACACCTGTGTAGAGTAGTGATGCAACTCTGATTTAAAACGTCCGTGTATCAGTTTCTGAGCACATGTGTGTGTCTTAGCTCCAGGCGCTGCTTCAGATCTGGCCCAAACTGAGTCCCAGAGACGCTCTGGAGCTGCTGGACTTCAACTACCCTGACCAGTACGTCAGAGAATACGCTGTGGGCTGTCTGCGTGATATGAGGTAAACCTGTGTGTCCTCCCACACACACCTATTATTATAATACAGTGGCACTCTCCGTCTCATATTCACTGAAATATCCTCTGTAATCTGGTACACGTTGTTACATTTCCTTGCTGTTTTTAGTTTATTAGAAATGGACTGTATGTGTGAATTACTATCAGTTGATGCTGCAGTTATCAGCTGATGCCATGTGCTGTTTTGTTTCCTGAAGAGAGCGAGACGGGCGCAATATCGTTAAAAAGAAATCCGACTACGGCTGTCATCAGATTTTCTACTTCACAATAATCACGGGCAAAAAAAAATACACTTAACGATATCATCGAGCCATCTATAGAACATTTAAAATAAATAATAATAACTCTAATTATGGTCTAATTCATCTTTTAAATTTGTTTATTGGGCTTTTTGTCTCTTTATTGCAATTGAATTACACACTCGAGAGCGGGTCTGTAACCATTACTCTACACAAAGTGTCCAAAAAGAACGGATGGTGAAAAGGAAACCGGATGAACTGATAAACGAGTCTAATCTCTCACACGCGTCTCTCTCTCTGCCTTTCTCCCCCCAGCGACGAGGAGCTATCGCAGTACTTGCTACAGTTGGTGCAGGTGTTGCGTTATGAGCCCTACTACGACTGCGCCCTCACCCACTTCCTGCTGGAGCGTGCCCAAGGGAACCGCAAGATAGGACACTTCCTCTTCTGGCACCTCCGGTGAGTACGGACACGTGTGTGTGTGTGTGCACGTGTACAGATAGCACGTTGAAACGAAAGGGAAAGAGAGTGTTTGTGAAGAAACGGCTGCAGGTGATATGAGAGCTTTGTCTTCTCTGCTGCCCTCTACAGGTCGGAGATACACATGCCGGCCGTTTCAGTCCAGTTTGCCCTCATGCTGGAAGCCTACTGTCGAGGCAGCATCCCTCATATTGAGGTTCTTAAGAAACAGGTAGGCCCCTTTAAGGAGACTCCTTTTTGTTTTCATCCATCATATCCTATTGATCCTCAAAGAAACCCATTTTAAAATAGGATCAGCAATTGATCTGTTTGTCATTTTCTGCATAAAAGATTTAAATTTGTAAAGTAAATCCTTGCATCTTTTGTTCTCCAGAAGCTGAAACAATTGACTATTTTATTTTTTGAATGTTCTTACACTAATACACTCATTAAAAAAAAAATGGATTGTCATTTACTTACATTGAAACTATTTTATTTTATGGACAATTTATATGCTAGCTTTTCAGATACTGTTAATCTTGTGATTTATTATTGGGGAAAATCATATATTCATTAAAATGTTGCCAACTACTTGAAAGCTAAGCTGTGTATTTTAGAAAAAAAATAATAATTTGTTGAAATTTGACATCTTTACATCTCGACAGCAATCAATCAAATGCTCTGACAAAAAGAATAAAACAAACACTTTTACTCCACAAGTCCTTACTGAAGAACCAGAATAGCTACAGTCTATTGTGAACCCCGGCAGGACTATATTCCTGGTGTTTTTACACCTCCTGCCCTCTGACCTTTGCCCTCTACACTGTTGATTCTGACAGTCGCTCCCGAGGACGCTTCCTCTTCATCAGCACAGTCGTGTATCTGGACACTTTCCTGTTTTGGAAGCACACAGTTGTCTCCAACAGGGACGAATCGTTCGGCTGGTTTCAGTCAAAGAAACGTATGAAATATTGCTCCAACGTTCACAGCTGTTGCTTTGTTTTGACTGTACCAGGTGGAAGCTCTGAGTAAACTGAAGTCAGTGAACGAGCTCATTAAACTGGGAACCATCAAGAACGCTCGGAGCAAGACCAAGGAGGCCATGTTGACCAAGGAGGCCATGATGACTTGTCTGAGGCAGAGTGGCTACTCGGAGACTCTGTCCGACCTTCACTCCCCTCTAAACCCCAACATCCTGCTGTCTGGCATCAAGTAAGACAAACCATTCTGAGCAGAGAAGTTTCAGGTTGACTCCTCTACCTCACGATGCGTCATATCCCCCGTCTCTCTCTCTCTCGTTCTGCCGTCAGTGTGGAGAGGTGTCGGTACATGGACTCTAAGATGAAGCCGCTCTGGATCGTTTACAACAACAAGCTGATGGGGGGAGACACCCTGGGAATCATCTTCAAGAATGGAGATGGTAGGAGAAAACAAAGACAGGGGGGGGGTGTTTGGGAAGGGAGGAGGAGGAGGCTAGAGATGCTGCAGGGTCATGATGAAGAGGGACTGAAATCACCTTCCATCTTTCCCCCTTTTCCTAGACCTCAGGCAAGACATGTTGACCCTCCAGATTTTGAGGTTAATGGATCTGCTATGGAAGGAGGCAAGTCTGGACCTCAGGTGAGTTTTTTATTTATTTCTTCTGCTTTCAGACCAAATTAGGCGAAAACAACAGTTTTGCCGGGAAAAATAACACAGAGACCTGCGGCAGAAAAGTTGAAATAGACTCAACTTTTAGAGAAACGCAGCCCGAGGTCACGCTGTCGTCCCCGCCTCTCGCTGCCATGGGACGGGGGCTTTGTCCCCCAACTGCCCAGAGTTTTGTGTAACGGCTGACTACACGCGTGCTCGTTGGAGCAGTTCTGTGGGGGAATTTGATGGCGTGTTTACAAGCTTCAGCAGAAGGCTTTTCTAGCTGCTGTGAAATGAATGAGGTTGCCTTTAAGTGTGGTTGGAAATGTGAAGATCGTAAAAACATTTGGTCGACTTGTGCTCGATTTAAAGTTTACTGACGTCACAACAACGAGCCCGTGCGTGTGCTAGACAGACAGACTTTGTCGAGGTTGTTTGTTCCTGCTCTCTGCAGGGAAGGGGAAGCTCCGGTGTGGGGGGGCACTAAATGACCCCATGCTAGTTTGACCTCCAACCCTTTTACACCCTAGACATCCACACACACACACACACGCACACAGTATCTGCATTACATCCTAATCAAATCCACACTTTCGCACTTTTTACAAACCCGTTTTCTCGTGGTCCACTGACACATCTGGAGCGGAGCCGTGGCGGGGGTTGTTTTGACAGTTGAGCTGCAGCGCGGCGCTTCAGATTACAGGGACACGGGTTCAGAGTTGGAACACAGTGACGGGACAATGTGAACGAAGGGACGGACGATGTAATGAAACCGCCATGATGTGCTGGACGCGAGTTCGTCCTGGGATTTCTTGCTGATGCATTTCACTGCACGTGTCCTGCACACTCAAGTAAGATATGGCAGTTATGGCAATTTGAATTTTAAATATTGAGCCTGCTTCGAGCATCGGGTCATGGCTGTGACGTGTGAGACTTGTGGACACTGTCAGTAAATTATAACAGAAATTGAAGTATTTTCGAGGAAGATTTCTCACGTAAATCTGCATCCAGCTCAATGAAGAGCTACTGCCATCTTGTGGAAAGAAGAAGTTAAAGTGAATGAAGACGAAATGATCAGCACGCCGTCACGTAATCGGCGTTCTTCGCCATATGTCCCGTCTGACAGAGTGCACCTGGATCTACAGCGACGCACACACAGCTTCATTTACACGCCTGGTCGAAGGACATGTCATGTGGCACATATTTGGATCTTGTTTGAGTCATGTTTTGGGGGAGTTTTCATTTGTATGTTGAAATAAATGACAAATACTGTAACTACTACATCTGAGGTTTATTACAGTTTTACCGTTTTTTTAGGTGTAAACTAAATGGGAAATGAGGTAAAAAAAAAAAAATAAATAAAAAAGGGAATTATTAGGGAATAGGGTTTTTTTGCCAGATTTTCAGTTTTCACTTACAAGGAATTTATCTTGATGTTTGATGCATGCAATAATATTAAAAGGAAATAAAAAAACAGGCATATAAAGGTACTGCAGTCGTGAAGAAACATAAATATAGAATATACAAATTACAATAAAAATATTAAATAGATACTGTAAGAAGCAAAGCTCTAACAAATGTATGCAATATAAGTGTAGTTCTTTTTTAAACTACCCTCCAGGATGATTTATGTTCACATTGTTCTGGTTGATTTTATTATTAAGTTCTCGCCGTCTCTTTCTCTATCATGCAGAATCGTACCGTACGGTTGCCTAGCGACGGGGGACCGTGCAGGGCTGATCGAGGTCGTCTCGTCAGCGGACACGATTGCCAACATCCAGCTGACCAGCAGCAACGTGGCAGCAGCTGCCGCCTTCAACAAGGACGCGTTGCTCAACTGGCTCAAAGAGAGGAACTCTGGGTAAGATGCTGCGCGGGGGTGAAATATACATTTAAAGTTAGAATATGTAACATTCCCGCATTAAGATGTCTAAAAACAGTAAGTTGTGAACTTGCATCATCCCAAATGTTTCCAATAGTTATCAAACCGAGAGAAATCCGTCATTTAGGGCTGAACCACAGGAAGTGTTACAGGTTTCAAAAAACAGAAATGCTTCAACGTATCCTGTGTATATTTTGTGTTTGTTATTCTACAGTGATGCTCTTGAACGGGCCATCGAGGAGTTCACTCTGTCATGTGCAGGCTACTGTGTAGCCACCTACGTCCTGGGCATCGGAGACCGCCACAGTGACAACATCATGGTCCGCAGCACCGGACAGGTAGGATTTCATTTATTTTTATTCGATAGGGACGATGCAATTCAATGCAGTTCCAATACAAAGCATGAAATGTGCTGCACGAAGACTTTATAGCTATCGCTCGTTTTAAACTCTTGTCCCTAGTTGGGCTTTTACATGTGCAGGGTAGTTAAAAATATATATATCATTAAAACACAATACTCTGAAAATATGGAAATACAATAAAATACACCTCAGACAATAGACATACACCAACACACAAATACATTTTGGTAAATTACAGTAAATTTGTTTAAAATGGACAGAGCTTGAGGCCAGCACTTAACCTTTTGGGTGTAAAATATTTTATACCTGGACTTAATTTGATATGTGATGTCTTTAAGCTACTAGATGCCTAAATTTCACTCTGTGTTTCATCTATCTGTGTTGTTGGACAGACTATTTGTTTTATCTGTATTAATTATCAAGTCTCCATTACACTTTTGTTTTTTACACAATGCTTATTACTGATTTGTCTTTCTTGTCCATCAGCTCTTCCACATAGACTTCGGCCACATCCTGGGCAACTTCAAGTCCAAGTTTGGCATCAAGAGGGAGCGCGTACCCTTCATCCTCACGCACGACTTCATCCACGTCATACAGCAGGGCAAGACGGGATACACGGAGAAGTTTGGCAGGTTTGTTCGTTTTAGTCGACCCTTTTATCTTCAGCCAAACAGTCCAAACTGTCTGCTGAATAGAAACTCGCCTGTTTACGGACATAAAAGCAAACCAGCTTAAAAGTTTTACATGATGACCAAGTACAGTAAGACCTGTGTTATATAAAACATACATACATTCAAACTGCAGTATTTAAATTGAGCGTCATCCCAAATCCCCAAAAAATGAAGATATTTTGATGTTTTTGTGTTTTGAAAAGACCAGAGCCACATTTAAGCTCCTGCACACTTCCTAACCTATAAGAATATATATTTATCTGTGACGTTTATGTGCTACACCTTTTTATATCAGGCAATTAAATATATATATATTAAAATAGATGTGCAAAGTGTTCCTCTGAAAAAAAGACTAGATGTTTATCCTCGTCATAGAAAAGCAAAATTTTGCTCATGAGAGGGAGAAACATTTTTTTCCATGTTTATTTGTAGGGCGAGTGGTGGAAGAGCGCAGAGTAAGTTGTGCGATAAAAGACGAGTAATTTGAAATGATGGTGGAGTCACAAAGCGGTTTTGTGTCGACGTATAAAGGCCATCAGTCAAACCACTGGTTGTGTAAGCTGGTTCCTGCAGTACCACCTCCCACCAGCAGACGGCAGGAGACGCTCAGGCACTGACGGACAAACGTTCTCCTTTTTAAAATATAACTAATCAATATATACCTGTACACTGCATACTACCCTTTATTTATACATCCTGAGGGATCAAAAGTACCGCCATGTTTCTCTGACGATGTCATCCCCTAACTGCTTCAAACGCAGTTCAGTGTGTTGAGAAACTTCAGGTTTTATGTGAAGTTTCAAAGAATACAAATCTGAAACGTTGAGTCCATTACTACCAGACTTATCTCTTGTCACGGACGCATTTTTGAAACCTTAAGTTGCTGAGCTGGTATAAATACTGTCTACTTTCAATAATTTAATGTTTATTTGGTACGGATAAATTCAATATACATGGAAAAAAAGTATCCAATGCAATCCTGAGAGAGAAAAACCTGCTCTGTTATGTCCATCTGGATCCATAAATACAGTCTTTTGTGGCTGAAAAATGCAAAATTGGGATATTGTTATTTTTACTTTAGCTTCAGCGTTTTGTTTGACGATAACACAACCTGTCATACTGTCCTCAAACATTCAGGTCATTATTTAATTATATTATTATAGTCCTTATTTCATGGGCTATTTAAGGTTTTTGTAGTAATTTAAAAAAACAACAACGCTGCCTTCAGATGCTGATTTGGACTTTAAATACTATGGCAACGATGGAAGCTCGGACGCATCCGGGTCAGCCGTAAAGATATTATTCCCAGATATAGACGACTATGCTAAAATATGATTATGTAGGCTTGAGAGAAGTGCACGCTGCGCTGACATGGAAGCGGCCGCGCTGAAGCGCACATTGTTTATATCAGGGGATGGAACAAGCAGGCGATGCCCCTGTGATACAGTAATCTGTGTTATTATGACCTACATTCATGAGCGTGTGTGTGTGTGTGTGTCTGACACACAGCAGTGGGTTACAATAATCATCCGCATCATGGGAATCATTTCATTTCATTGATTTCTTTTCGGTGTAATTAATAGATGATGGAAGATGACACGAGAACATCAGCTCCATCATTATGAGTTTGAAGAATTGTCGACACTGTGCTGTGCATGTCAGAAATAATGACGTGTGTGTTGTCTCGTAGTTTCCGTCAGTACTGCGAGGAAGCATATCTAGTCTTGAGGAAGAACGGGAACCTCTTCATCACACTGTTTGCCCTCATGCTGACTGCAGGACTGCCTGAGCTCACCTCCGTCAAAGACATCCAGTACTTAAAGGTAACACACACACACACACACACACACACACACACACACACACACACACACATGTATCTATCAGTGTGAATGAAAACGTCTTTATTCCGTGCCTCACGTAAAAAAGAATGTACTCCTTTTTTTTTTTTTTTTTTAGGTAGAAGAAACCGAAACTGTAGATATTAATGGCCCTTGAACGGGATATAAAACCTTGTGAGATTAAAAACCAAAGAGATTTCTGAACAAAGCTGCATGCCATGCAGATTAGTTACTTTTTACTTAATTAAACAATGTGTATATTCATAGATTCTGGATTTTTCAATGAGGGCGAAAGAGTAGAAAGAAAAAACGTCAAACACAATTTATCATTCAAATCTGGAGGGGATCTTACAACAATCAAACTTTATGCATATTCACTAAATTAATACTGTAGGAGCAAATATTACAATTTGTAATCAACTCCTCACCAAGGAGACGTACTCAGTTCATGCACCTGTTGTGTTTTGGATGTATTACTTATAAAAATGTATTACATATGTTGTACAGCCAACAATGATTTTAAGAGTTTATAAGGACATAATGAGTCTTAGACTTTAACTGTTTTCTACTCATTCTAATGTATAAACATGTTGCATGGGAGATGCTTTAAATATATTATTTTATGAGTGGTTTGCTGCAAATGTTCTCCACGATTCTCCCTCCTCCTGCCCTCGACTGATCCCCTTCCTCTCCTCCGCTCCCTCCGTCCTCAGGACTCTCTGGCTCTGGGTAAAACGGACGAGGATGCGCTGAAGCAGTTCCGCCAGAAGTTCGACGAGGCGCTGAGAGAGAGCTGGACAACCAAAGTCAACTGGATGGCCCACAACGTGGCCAAAGACAACCGCTCCTAGAGCAGCTGAGATCCCTCGAGGGCCAAGGGGCCAAGGGGACACCGTGAAGGAGGGGAAAGGTGTGCCACGGAGAGGGGGTGACAGCCACCCTGGTTTGAAAGAAGGGAATCTAGCAGAATATCTCAAACATGAGCGGATTCACCCCCCAAATACTGTACATACAGAGTAAACTGCACCCTTTTCTCACTGTATCCCTCCTCACCTTGCATCACTGGCATGGTGCCTCCTGAAAATCCAAAGTCATGGTCTTGTGACATTTCTGTGGAATCGTGGTGGGTAAAGTTGTTGCACGTTTTGCACAGCAACAGCTGATAATAGAGCACACAGCCAAAGGAAGGGAACTGAAGCGCCCACTCTGCCCACACTAAGAAAAATAATGTCCCTACGGAGCGGGCTGACAAAGAAATCAGGATTTTTTTTGTGGATGAATTCTGTCGGACGGGCTTGAAACTCGGCTTGTATGGACTCTAAAGGGCGCATGGTTTGACCACGCCCGCAGAACTGCTTTAAGGACAGCGGGGATAACAGACGGGTGTGGAAAGGGCGGAATGGAAAAGACAAAGAAAAAAAAATGTCCGACCCCCATGTCTAAAAACAATGTGCTCAACGGCCACAGGAAGTGCGTCTTAACACTCTCGCTCCCGCTGCCTCAAAGTGTGCCTCTAAACTGCGGGAAGATTGTATTTTTTAATGAGTTTTCTTTTTTCTTTTTTTGCCATTTAAGAATTAATCATGAGACGTCTATGTGCCAGACTGCTTCAGTAGTCCACAGAGAAAACTTGTGTTCGGGAAATAATGACGGAAGAGAAGGATTGATTTGGAGAGAAGGACGCCCCGAGTCTTGTGGTCCGCTGTTTGAATCTCAGTTCATTTGGACCATTCAACACTGGAATGTTTTCCTGAAAGACATAAATAAGAAATTTCAAGTTGTCTTTTAATGAACTAAACACTTTATTTTTTAGAATTTTTTTATTTTTTTTTTTTTTTTTATTTTGAAATGACAATGTGCATTGTTTCTTTTTAAACTTTTTCAAATCAAAAGCATTATTGGACAAAGAGTTATCACATCAACCGACTTGTCCTAAAGTCTAAAAGGACGCCAGCCTTTCAAAGCGCCGTCACGCGGGCGGCCATGACACGTAAACTCACTGAGGAGTAACTCATGCTTTTAACATGTTAGGACCAAAAGAAAAAGTTCAGTCGTTTCTTTGTTCATACTGCGTTTTTAATTATCTGTGTCTGGATTGAATGTGAAAACATGTGCCGCTCTCTTTTTAAGTGTATTTGTTTTTATACGTGCAGGTGTGGGCGGAGTTTGGGGGGGGGGGGGGCGGAGGGCGGTGCGTGCGGGGTTTATCAGTAGGGACATTACACTGCGATGCAAAGCTACTTCCTCGTTTCGACATACGGTGCTCCTCAGCATCTGCATCTGTGTTTGATTTTCGTGCAATATCCGAGTATGAACCATATCTTATTATATACAAACCTTGGGCCCAGGCCTAAGCCTATAATGGTTTTTCTCTGTTGGTTTATGTGTGATGCAGCTGTACTTCGCACCACTAGCCTTCAAAAGTCTCAGACACTGGATATTGTCAAATGTACAGGCTTTTATTGTTTTGCTGTTTTTTGTTTTCATAGGAGTTTTATTAAAGTTATTTTCCACCGTGCTGCATTTCCGCCTCCAGTCTGTTTCCTTGTTCTACGTGTGGGTGGTGAGTTTTACTCCTGTTGTATAAGCTGTAATTAACACTTAGTGCTTGCAGCTTTTTTTTGCCTGCAGGAGAAACTCATTGTAGTAAGTCCCACTGCCAAATAGAAGAAAGTCATATAAATGTGTAAATGATCTCGGAGCTGTAGAGTCGACGTTCTCTGCATCGAGGCCACGATGACAACCTGCACAAATGATCAGATTTAGACCCAAGGCAAACTGCTTATAGTCTCATAGGAGGTCAATCTTGAGATGTGAGATGTTGTCCACACACGCTGCCACTGTGGGCCTCGGTTAAACAACACTAGTGAACAGAGCGAGCTCTTTATTTTAACATAAAATGTTGTTTTGCACCCTGACGCCCTTAAAAGACGCTAACAAGCAGCTGAAAAAGTCAATGTGTCACGTTTGTATTATGTAAGATCTTATTTTGTTATGTAACTAGCTGTGAATTTTTTTGAATGGTACAATATTTAACATTTGAAATGTGGAGTAGAAGTATAAAGTAGCATGAAACTAAACTTTTCAATTCAAAATTGTACTTAAAAACAGCACTTAAGTGAATGTACTTAGTTATTTTAGACCATGAATAGTTATCTGAGGTTTTGGACGTTTGTTATAATGAAGTGCAGCAAACATGTTTTACATGTCACAGTTGGGAAAAGCACAGGTGTCCATAATATGACGCTGTTGATATTACCCACTGTGACGTGGAGGATGCCTCCCTGCTGCTTTGAGCAAATCAAAGTGCGAGCAGAGTGCGAGGAGCAGGATTTTGAGGGAAAGCATTACACACTCCGTCATGCTCTCAAATTGAAAGACCACCTTCTTGAATAAAGATCAGGAGGGGGAAAAAAAAGCCCTCTAACTTCCTATCTCCACGGTGGAATCAAAAGCCACCCTCCTCATCACGAAGCGCCTTTGTGCGAGCGCCGTTTATCACCACAAGTGCACAGAAGTGCGGCTTCATTGTGGTTTGAATGACGCAGCCTTGCTGTTCCCTCGGTGGGGGACGTGAACAAAGCCTGTACCTTCAGCGATCATCGTTTACTGCCTCTGAACTCCAAGCTA
>CALSCE010009526.1:5570522-5582768 GCA_943593645.1 Bovichtus variegatus | reverse complement strand
TATATATATATATATATATATATATACATATACATATATATATGTATATATATATGTATATATATATATATGTGTGTATATATATATACATACACATGTATATACAGTGTGCACTGTAAATGTAGAGGATGTCTGGTTAGATAACCCAGATAGTCACGACCACCAGTCAAAGCTCCTGAGTTTTACAGAAACAAGCCAACTCTGAAGAGAAATTCCACCTGTAGCATCTCAGTCTGCTGCAGCCACCTGCAGATTAACATTGTGTGCGCACATGTGCGGTTATGCAGTGATCCCTGAATCAATCCACACACAGCTGTGGTGAAGACTTTGATCTCCCCACCTTCACTTATATTCACCACTGAGTGCAACAACCTCCTGCTTTCTGGGAAACACAGCCTGATTCAGTATAAGCCTCTCAGTGTGATATCATACATTTCAGCGGCGGTGGATATGGTTCTCACATATTGTGGTGAGGGGACATCATAAGGCAGACAACAGGGTGTGTTGTTGTGCCACCTCAGGGGTGTGTGTGTGTGTGTGTGTGTGTGGCTGCCACTTGAAACTGACACTTGCAGTACTCGGAGAGCACCGAGTCCAGACTTCTTTGAGCCGTTGTTGTGCCGTGCCAGCATGTGTGAAAATAACACAATGTCTGCTCTGCAGTCTCAGCCACTCATGATGAATTGGGCTGAGCTGCCCCGACACAAAGCAGAGGCCCATTCATAACAGGCTGTTGAACAACAGGCTGCGATCAGCAGAGGATGTCATCCTTCTCAAATGTTATAGGCTACCTGATGATACAAGCAGGAGGAGGGAGACACCCGAGCCTCGCTTGTAGTATGTTTTCATTACGTGTGAGAAGCCCTATTTATATTACTATAAAGCAGCCTTGACTGTGTTCCTTACTCCAGTCTCTCTGCAAATAACTAATAATCAAAATCACTTTTATTGGCCAAGTGTGTATACACATACAAATAAATATATATATATATTTTGGTTGCATTTCTCAATGTACTGACAGGAAATAGACATTACAGCTCGGAACAATTATAACCAAGCTGGGTAAATAATGGTTAATATATTATGATTAAGTATGTTAAAATAAATGCATCTCTCTCTCTCTCTCTCTCTATATATATATATATATATATATATATATAACTAATCAACAATACAATTAAATATAAAAACGTCTCGTTATACCAGCACAGATGTATTCACTCCAAGTGTTTTCTCCTCAAAAGGCATCTTTAAAAAAATAAATATTGGCGTAAAATGTAATTCTGCAGCTAAATTGAAACCTTTTATTTCCATAATCAATTTCACGTTATGCAAAGACTAAATGAAACATATTTCAGTGCATTACATAATGTGACTCCTCAGAGTTTTGCACTTATGTAACTTCCACAGTCAACACGGTGTTTGAGACCAGGTCGTAACTTCCCCACGATGCAACACAACACGAGACTCCATGTGTCGACTTGTTTACATAAAACCACGGATATCGATCTGGGCCAATGATATCCCACTATTGCAATTTCGTCATCTTCGCCATGGAAACCCGTCGTTCTCAGCCAATTGCCCGACGCCGAGGGCGGAGCGTGGAATTGAGGTCGCGCGCCGAGCTCGTGGATTCGTTTGCGGGACAGCGGTGGAGCGAGAGAGCCGGGGAGGAACCGTGAGCCTGCAGCCCCTCCTCCGTCCTCCCGTCCTCCATCCTCCCGTCCTCCCGTCCTCCGTCCTCCCGTCCTCCATCCTCCATCCTCCGTCCTCCCTCCAGGAATGCTGCAGCTTTTAGCCTCTTATTCACGGGTGGGCTGCGCTGTTACTTGACCCCGAGGAGCAGCAGAGAGGAGCCTCCACCATCGCATCAGCACAGGGTGGCTTATTTAATCCCTCACTTCTTCTTAATTGTAGTGAGAATGAATGATGAGGAAAAGAAATTGCATAACTGAGCGTGGTGTGTGCATGCGCAAATGATGTCTCGCGCTACTTGTTGCATGTGTATAATCTGAATCGAGGTTTCCTGTTTATTCATAGAGAGAGACAGATGTCAGGATTTGTGAAATGCCATAATACTGCTTTTTTTTAATCGATATCGCTACTTTTACATAACTGTGTCAGCTGTGCTGTGTATTGCAGGTCAACGTGTGTGTGGATTTTGAATGGCAGGTCAATGGGTTAGATGGGGGGGGGGGGTTTGTCCCCATTACAACTATGTTTTTGAAGCATTGTCTTTAATTGAACCTTTGATCTAGTGTAATCTTGTCTGTGCATGACACATTATATAATATAATTCTTGACTTTTTAAGATGTTTTCAGTTCTAGTTGGTAGGACTCAGAGGAAGCTTTGACGATATTATATAATAATATACTTTTCACATTTATTAACTGGTTTTATTTCAATATGTTAAGTAGAGTTATGTCAAATGTAGGTGGGTGGACTTGAATGAATGGATTAGAAGGAGGTTTATTTTAAGCTTACTACTTTTTTAAAGAGCTCTTAGTGGTCCCTGACACACTGTACCTGTGGACATTAGGTGGACATGTTAATCACCTTACAATGCAGTTCAACCTGGTGGCTCAGTATTGGTGCTTGATCTTTATTAGATAACCTCAGAGAGAGCGTGAGCTGATTCTGACTGATAAACATGTCACAATATGACGACACAGAAAGCAGCTGGGAGTATCTTGTAATAACAATAATGATAATGATTAAAAAACAAAGTAATAATAACGTACAAAGCATCTTGTTTGTAGCTGAAACAATTCTACTAAGAGTTAGTGCTGTTTCAGTTATTATTACTATTATTATTATTACTATTTCTGCAGTTTTACTGATACAATCTTACAGCACTGTGATGTAACTCACTGCTGTGGTATCATGTGATGACATACTGGAGTTGGCCTGAACATAACTGAGCATAAAAATGCTAATTATTAAGAATATGATTATCAACTTTGCATGTATCTCATCCTCCTCAAGTAACAGTTGACTATTGTTTTTGTGATTAACTGGCGTGTGTTGAGTTGATATCCCCTCTTACAACACTTTATACTCTTTTTATACATTGCACCTTCATGCAATTCCTGTTTCATTCATAATTGCGCTTCAGAAGCTGTGCAGTTGGATGCAAATCCAAACATGTGGTTTTACAGCTCTGTGCTGCACTGACGCTGCAGCCGTGTCACAGGAGCAGCGTTGTGTAACGCGTGAGGTCTGTGCCAGTGTGTTGGGTGTATCTGCGCTGAAGCAGGGCTGAGCAGGAAGCAGAGAGTTCAGTCTCAGCAAGACGCTCTTCTGCTCTGTGCTGAGAGTTACGCGCTTCGTGCGGACGTGTGAAGGCTTAAGGAGAAAGTTGTCATTTAGCACTTGTAGAATCGTGCGTGCTGTTTTTTGGAACAGAGAAAGGCGTCTCCGGTAAGAACAGACACAGATTTAATGTCCTTTTAAAGTGTGAACAATTTTCTGTATATTTAATTGTATTAGATTTACAGGCAAAACAATATCATGGCTGTGGGAGAACAAACTGTTTAATCTTTTCATGATGGTGCAAGGATTTTTACGTGAAACAAATCACGACTAACTTTTTATATGTTTAGTCTTACCTTCATATTTTGCTCTCTAATTGTTCTTTCATGAAGCTTTTCATAAAGTTTTGCCGTCGTTCTTCAATAACACAACATGTTTGTCTTCATCTTTATGATGCAGACCTTGATATATTTCGTGTTTGGCAACAGTTACATTGCGTTAATCTAGTTTATACATGATTTTGTAGCATATATTGTCAGCTGTTTATGGCCTTAATACTCTGCTGCGTACAGTTAAGATTGTTTCCAGTAAACATAAAGAAATAACATGCTTGGTTTGGTTTGTTAAAGGAAATACTAAGCCTGGGCTTCATTACTCCGCCGGAGGTCGACCCTGATTGACTGACATCATTCATACCTGTTATAACTCCTTGCTCTCTCCTGATTGGTGCTTTGCAGCAGCCAATAGGAAGTCCCCTCTGAGATGTTGGCTACTGCCTTATCTAGATCTTTAAAACAGGAAAAACCTACCCCTGAAGCATGGAGAAGTTATGTAAAACAGCTTATGTAAAGAGAGAAGAATTCACGCTGCAAATAGCTGCACCCTGATCTTAAATAGCAGAAAAACTGTCCACTATTCTGGATTTAGCGTCGGTACCTGTTGCCAGTATTTCCTAATATGGCTTAATCAGATATAAAAAGCTCCAACTACTTCTGGTCTGCTGTGGAGGGTGTAGAGGGAGGAGGCTGCTGCTCTGGTATTTCTTTATTCAGATTTCCTTTAGAGAACAAAACGGTGTTATTTAACTGGTTCGACACAAGCACATTAACCTGATTTGACAATGTGGATGCTTATGTTACTATCATAGAGTTCGGGTGACTTGTGATAATATGACGTTATCATACGAGGTTACATTAAGCTGTGCAGGTCTTTCTTTATATTGTAACACTGTGTTACATAAGTGCTAATACTTAAGTGAACAAGGACAGTGAATCATCACATCTTGATCTGTATCTTTGGCATTACGTGACAATGCTGTTATTTGTGAGGAAGAGCAATTTCCCCCCCTAGTGATTGATTGTCAGTTTTTCCTGTTTATGTGGGAAGAGCCAGGCTGTTGGCGCCAGAGGAGACGACTTGAATAGTACAAATTATTTGAAGCGTTTTGTCTTTTCAACATCCAATATAGTCCTGACGTTTTTTTTTTTTGTCGCGTCTTCAAAGCTGCGTTTTCATCTCTGCAGTCTCACCTTTCATATGAAAAAGCTCCTTTGAAAGATTCAACCAGATCAAACTGGTCGGGGGCTTCAGTCCACCTGGAAAGGGCAAACAACGACATATTTAGTGTACAGACATTTTGAAAGAATGGACGGCTGAAGCCTTTGTGTGCATTTGTGTGTGTGTGTGTGTGTGTGTGTGTGTGTGTGTGTCAGGCTGCACCTTTTTTCTTTATCATGACTTTTAAACATGCTGAGATCCAAGGCTATCCCGGGCTGATCGGATCAAAGTGGCGGCTAATCCCAATCGATTGATTCTTATTTTAGTTCTGTGTTTCATAACTATTGATCTGCTCTCATATAAGTGCTCTGTATTGACAAGTCAATTTTATTTATGGCGCCCATCACCCATGTGCCTCAGAGGGTTTTACAATCTGTAAATCATACGACTGCTTCTGCTTCCAGCTGGAGGAAGAGGAAAGCTCTCCCTGCGGCTCCATTAGCCAACTTCACTGCATGGCCAACAGTTACAACAAGGGTTGTGGCGGGCGGGATGGGGTCGAACTGGAGGCGGAGTTGGGATTGGCCTCCGAGGGGAGCGACAGCGGCCATGAGCGCCCGGCCTTGAAGTCCCCGCACGACGACCGGAAGCGGCCACGCCCACCCTTACACGAGGACGTAGAGATGGGCGGCAGCGGCTCGAGCGGCAGCGGGACGGAATCCCATGGTAACGAGTCGCATGGCAATGAGTCCCATGGCAATGAATCTGTTGGCAGCTCAAATGACAACGGCAAGGACTCCGCTCTTATGGAGTCTTCAGGGAGCAACAAGAGGTGAGGGCACATCCAATGCACTGACTCATGGCAAAGGGAGGGGACCATATAGGTCATGGAAGTAAGCCTCATTAAATGTAATCGAAAGGCTATTTTCTCCTCTATGAATCATTGTCGGTCTGAGTCACCGTTGTAGTTTAGCAGCGACTGTCTCACACAGTTGGTATTTTATTCCTTATTATGAAACAGACTACAAAAGACAATGACTGTTACGGCACAGTTTCATTTAGAAATGACTTCTTATTGCCTTTAAAAGCAAAACTAACTCTATGGAGGAAAAATGAATATGTATATATTGTTATTTGTACAGCGTGAGATACTTAAATAATATTAGTTTCAGTCATAGTTGAGAGACGCTGTGTATGACTTACGTCTAAAAACAGATTTCTGCATATGAATGCAGATGCATTTTTTTAAAGAAGCTAATAAAAGCTATTTTATATTTATATATATATATATATATATATATATTTATTTTGGCAATGCAGATGTTATGTTTTTGGGACACCAAGTCCTGGACTCACTTTATATGTTCAGCTTTTGTTTTGTTGCTCTAACTGTACATGAAGCTCCGTTTTGCGCTCGTTCTTCAGTAACACAACTTGTTGTTTTATGATTTCAGCTCAAACTCTCACAGCCCTTCGCCGCCAAGCAGCTCCAACGCCTTCAGCCTGGTGAGCTCCGAGCAGGACAATCCCTCAACCAGCGGCTGCAGGTAAATATACAATCTTTCATTTACTAATTCAGTTCAAAATCAAGCTGCAGCGCTGAACATTTCAAACACTTTGACAGAAACTAAGCTAAACCAGTGGAAGATCACTTATTCCTCTTTTGTGATAAAAATGTGTTGGCAGTGGGAGGTTTTACTTGCATGCAGCAGTAGAAAGTTCACACGTGTATCTCTCTTCATGCACGCTCTGCAGCAGCGAACAGTCAGCCAAAGCTAAGACACGGAAGGAGCTCTTCAAGACCCTCAAGGAGCTGAAGATGCACTCGCCGTCGGAAAAGAGGAGCAAGGGCAAATCCAGCACTGTCAACGCGCTCAAATATGCGCTGCGATGTGTCAAACAGGTGAAAGGTAAGACCTTTTTTTTCATGCACATGTTCATAACATGGTTTCACATGGTGGTTATTTTACATAAGCTATGCAATAGACCGTTGCATTGATGAACAAGCTGGTATTTTCCCGTCGGGGCCATAGAGTCTGATTCATATTCTCAAGTTGTGGGCGTGAATATTGCATGAAAAGATGAGATAAAGTATGATACTTATAAAACTATCTTTTTCACTGATACTCTATGTGAAATGGTGTGTGCATTGATCCATCTTCCCTTTGTTTTGCAGCAAATGAGGAATACTACCAGATGCTGATGATTAATGACAGTCAGCCTCCAGGGTTTGATGTATCGTCCTACACCATCGAGGAAATCAACAGCATCACTTCTGAATACACCCTCAAAAACACCGTAAGTGCCTCTGACGCTAACCTCCCTCACAATAACGTCGTGGCCTTCACGTTTATTTGTTTCTAAATATGAGTCGAGTTGTTTGAAATGTGCAAATATAATTGAAGAATTTGTATTTTAAGTGAAATTTGAAGTTTATCGAACCAGTGGTGTTGACAAAATATTGTCATTTCTTTGGGATTGAATTTGTCAGGACAAGATGCTAAATATTGAATAAAATCTTTTTCCCGGCAGGATATTTTTGCTGTAGCCGTCTCACTCATCACAGGGAAAATTGTTTACATCTCGGACCAGGCGGCGTCCATCTTGAACTGCAAGCGGGAAGTGTTTAATAATGCGAAGTTTGTGGAGTTCCTGACACCTCAGGACGTCAGCGTGTTCTACAGCTTCACCACGCCCTACCGCCTGCCCTCATGGAGCATGTGCACCGGAGCAGGTACCAGCTATGTCTAAAACTGAAATCCATCATTAGATTTCCATCACCCACAAAGAGCACGTGGAAAACCCACATGCGACATGACCCACCTGCACACACACCAGCAGCTATTTTCATTTGCATCACCCTCCCCTGCGCACACATGCTCTTACACACATAGCACATATTTCATTAACATGCTCAATCGCTTAAATGAATGCACGCAAGACATAATCGCATGTCGGTGCATTCAGAAGCTCTGAGTTACCTTTTTATTAGGCGCTCCTGCAGAAATCTAATGGAAAGCATTGCAGAAGCTCTGCAATAAATCCTACGTTTGTGAGGGTTAAAACTTACTACAGCACAGGTTCCCTCAGTTTTATGCCTGAGACCCCAAAAAAGAACGATGCCAGAGACTTGGTCCAAGGTGGTTGAAGCACAAACATTCATGCGCACACACTCACACACACACACACACACACACACACTAATTGACTAATCATGCAGCCCTTTGATAGCCTCAGCCAAGACAACAACAGCCTGACGACCACAAACATTGTATTTTACACCACACGATGCACTTGGTGCTTCGTCTTCAAGTATTAACCAACGTTTCATTTTGTACTAAAAGAGTAGGAGTAAAGCTTATTTTTATTCTAGCAAAAAATGGACACATGCACACGTCGATTAGGTTTGTGGGGCTGTGAACTGACCTGCAAATGTCGCTTGTTTTGCATAGATTAGCAACGTATTCAATTATGTTTATAATATACATTTTGAAATTGTTTAAAAAAGATGTTTCACACCTTCTGGAAATCATCTTGCGACCCCCCACTTTGACCCCTGTCTGAGAGGAGTTCATTCCTGTCTACAGACAACTTTGGAGCTGTAATTTAGTGGCGGGTGTTTCATTTGATTGCATTATATTGATAAGTGTTATATATATATTCTCTCCTGTCATCCACTTAAACAACATTCAGAGATGTACAGCTGCATCATATCATGTTATGCTGGTTGTTCCTTTAATGCTCTATAGGTACTCTACTTGATTTTGTTGTCTCACTTGAACAGCTTGTGGTCATTTGGGGATTTGGGGGCTTTTATCAGTGCCGTGATGTCAAAGCAGAGTGCTTGTTTTACAGGGATCACTGGGTAATTCAAGCTGTTTAAGTAATGCCTGAGCAGCTGTATTTTTACGTAAAACGTTTTTCTAAGTGCTTTGACTATAATGAATCTTCAAACTTCAGTTGCATAATTGTTAAAAAAACTCCGACAGGGACTTCTTTTGCTTTTTTTTTTTGAGTGATAGATATAACAGATGGCTTGTTTGCAAGTAGTCACTCTAATTATTCATCCCACCTTCTCCCTGTCGCTCATTCAGACTCGTCTCCAACGGAGTGCATGCAGGAGAAATCCTTCTTCTGCCGCATCAGGTGGGTGACAGCCGCTGACGCTTTCTCTGTTTCCTGCTTAAATAAGATCTGAGTCAGGGGGGGGGGGAGGATGTCAGCAGCTGTGAGCTTTCTCTCCACTTAGTGGCCAGATGGGGTGTTACAGCTACAGTTTGTGTTGATTATTTAGAATACAATGTGACCCTGTTTATAATGTGATAACATTAAAGTACAGGTTTCACGTATATTCAATAAGTGGATTATTATTCTTTAAAATTCAGGCAAACTGGCATTTATTGTGAAAGCATCTTTAGATGAAACTACAGTACTATGAAACAGTATTGTAATGTTGTGTGTGTGTGTGTGTTGTAGTGGTGGCAAAGAGCGAGAAGGAGATCTGCAGTACTATCCTTTCCGTATGACTCCATACTTGATGAAAGTCCAGGATGCTGAGCTGGCTGAGGAGCAGTTCTGCTGCCTCCTGCTGGCCGAGAGGGTTCATTCTGGATACGAAGGTGAGGCCTGAGGCCACAGAGGGTTCACACACAGTTCTGCTCTTTATGATATACAACACACAGCTCATAACATGGAAGCTTTTCATACGTACTGCTCTATACATGTGGTAGATCTTTATTCATCCTTGAGGAAAGAGCTCTCTGGGTCAAAAAAAAAGTGCGACAATCTTTTGATGCTTTGAAAGTTTTCTGAATCTGCTTATTGGATATTCAGAATATTATTTTACAGGGTAAATGTTGCCAAGTGAATGAAATGGTCAGACAAAGGTTGTGATATGTGTAAATTGCAAAATAATTATTTCACTTGAGCAAGTTTTGTCTTTAAGCTTTTTGGGCATTATCTATAGTAGTTATAATAAAATAAAATAAAATAATAAAAAATCAAAAACCCTTCAGCCCCAAGTTTCCCTCCACAAACATGAAAAAGGTTCATATTGAGCCCTATGTGTGACGCTGCAGAGGAGGAATGATTGCTTCTTGCAAGTGCCACCAGATGCTGTGCATGTTTAATGATCACCGTTTTATATTGTATATTATTATATTATATTATATTATTATATTATTATATTTTATTATATTATATTATTATATTATATTTTTATTATATTATATATTATTATATTATATTTTATTATATTATATTATTATATTTTATTATATTATATTATATTATTATATTATATTTTTATTATATTATATATTATTATATTATATTTTATTATGTTATATTATATTATATTATATTCTTCTTCTTCTTCTCTCTCCACAGCACCCAGAATACCTACTGACAAGCGTATCTTCACCACCACACACACACCTAACTGTGTGTTCCAGGATGTGGATGAGAGGTGAGTGAGCCCCCCCCCCCACACAGACACACACACACACACACACACACACACACACACACAGAAAGCATTACAAGGTGTCACATCTTGTGTGAATCTGTGCTCTTGGTCGTCTGCGTACTCTGTTGAGTAAAGTGAATGTTGCTGCTCCTCCATCAGGGCTGTCCCTCTGTTGGGCTACCTCCCTCAGGATCTGATCGGGACCCCTGTGCTGCTCAATCTGCACCCAAGTGACCGGCCCTTGATGCTGGCTGTGCATCGAAAAAGTAAGAAGCCCTTTCATTCACGGGGATGTCTCAACTGATGGGCACAGTATCGGTCATGCACAGTTCCAGATGTTAGTCACCACATTCATGTTTTATAAGTTAGAATTAGAATTATAACAAATAATTTGACTGGTGCATTAAAGCCTCCTTGTTGCACCTTCTGTTGCCAACAGTTCTGCAGTATGCAGGTCAGCCATTCGATCACTCCTCGATTCGTTTCTGCGCGAGAAACGGCGAGTACATCACCATCGACACCAGCTGGTCCAGCTTCGTCAACCCCTGGAGTCGCAAGGTGTCCTTTGTCATTGGAAGGCACAAAGTCCGCATGTGAGTATACCCAATGCATTAACATAGCTACGTTTCTTTATGTTGTCAGCAGTGGTATATTGAAATATATTATAATATATATATATATATAAAACATCCTTGATGACGGTGGTCTGTGTGTTTTTCAGGGGTCCTGTGAATGAAGATGTTTTTGCAGCACCAGCTTTCCATGGAGGGAAGATCATGGACACAGACATCCAGGAAATGAGTGAACAGATCCACAGGCTGCTACTGCAAGTATGTACACACACCGTAGGCCCACTTAAATCCACATTTTCATACAAGCGTTGGTCAGTTTCTGCAACAATCTTTTTATCTCTTCAGCCGGTCCACAACATGGGCTCCAGCGGTTATGGAAGCCACGGCAGCAATGGTTCCCATGAGCAGCTGGTGAGCATGAACTCGTCGTGCGAGAGCAACGGGAACGCAGCGGAGGAGACCAACAAGGCCAAGCCTCCGAGGACCTTCCAGGAGATTTGTAAAGGGGTCCACATGCTAAAGAACCAGGACTCCCAGCTCTGCCTGCGCTCCCCTCCAGCATCGCCATCACCGTCGCCATCCAAGTCTGAGCAGAGGAGGACGACTGACGGTGAGTTCTGTTTAATATAACCGGTACCAGTTCATCACAGGGAGCATATTCATGACAAGTGAACACAAAGGTTGAACACCACGGTCTTTCTGAAGCACTGGTGACAATGTGAGCGACAACACTGAAGTGGCAGGTCATTGGTAGAAAATGGTACTTGCACATTTCGCTGGAGGACAAATTCTCTCAAAATGTCGCTTGAATTTTGAGTCATAAAAGTCATAAAAAGTTACATTATAGCAAGTCATAATAATCATAAAAAGGTCATAGTACAGTAAGTCATAATCATAAATACGGCATAGTATAGTAAGTCATAAAAGTCATAAAAAGAAATGTTATACTAAGTCATAATAAACATAAAAAGGTTATAGTATAGTGTGTCATAAAAGTCATGAAAAGGTCATAATATAGTATATCATAATAAACATAAAAAGGTCATAGTATAGTAAGTCATGACAGTCATAAAAAGTAATATTATAGTGTGTCATAATAATCATAAAAAGGTCATAGTATAGTATGTCATAAAAACTTATTAACTTTTTAAGAACGATAGATCCCTGTGCTGTCATTTCATTCTTTAAAACAAATCAATCAGGGCGATGTATTATTATTATTATTATATCGACTATTCAATTCAGTGTATCAGGTGCACAAAACAAAACGCATAAAGATAACGATTGTGCATTATATGTGGCACAAGAAACAGAAATGATTTGTCATATATGATGTAAAGAAAGCAAACGTGTTTTACGTTCAGCTCTGTGTTAACCTGCACCTCTTGCATTTTCTCTTTGCACCTCTTGCATTTTCTCTTTGCACCTCTTACATTTTCTCTTTGCACCTCTTACAT
>CALSCE010009526.1:5528939-5568123 GCA_943593645.1 Bovichtus variegatus | reverse complement strand
CAGCCCTTCACTGCCCAGCCTCCTTTCCCAATGCAGACTCAGTTTGTGGCTCAAGCTCCATATCCAGCTCAGCCCTTCCCCTATAGCCTAGCCCCCAAGCCCCAAAAAGTCATGGCCATGGAGCCCCGAGAGGGGGCGGCATCGCGCTCCTCCACCCCAGCCTCTGGAACGAGGGAGCCCGCCACATCACCATCGCTGTTTGAGTCGCGGTGCAGCTCGCCCCTGCAGCTCAATCTGCTGAGCATGGAGGAGGGACAGCGCTCCTTGGAACGGCAAGACAGCACAGCCCCCCTCACTGGAAGTCAGGGCAGCAGCTCGGCGGCAGCATCGGGGGCAGCTGGAGCAGCTGGGGAGAAAAACGGAGTCACAGCGAAGACTGAAAACCACCAAGAGGTGAGAGTTTACCCAGTGATCGAGAGAGAACATATCTTTGATTTAACATCATAACTCTCACATACACACCGACGCAGCGCTGACGGTTTGCTGCCTTGTGTTGCAGGTGGATTGTCCAGGAGATGGGGCTCACAGTGACGGTAACTCCTCATCCTGCGACTTTCTGGACATCCTGCTGCAGGAGGACTCGCGCTCTGGGACCGGGTCGGCCACCTCTGGCTCCATGGGCTCAGGTTTGGGCTCAGGGTCGGGCTCAGGCTGCAACGGCTGTGATACATCAGCTAGTGGAGCTTCTGGCAGCAGAACAGGTCAGTAGAGGAACACCCACGCTTGAAAAAGTAAACTTTTATTTATGCTACTTCTTTTCTCATTGGTTGTTATAAAAATATCAACATTTTCTATGAACAGTACATATGTGAAAGTCTTACTTTATGGACTGTTTCCCTGTCTTTCTAAAACTGTGTACAGGGAGCAGCAACACCAGCAAATACTTTGGCAGCGTTGACTCTCTGGAACATGACCCCAAAGCCAAAGCCAAGACGAGAGGCGAGGGAGGCTCTGAAAGCTGCCAGTCGCAGACCAAGGTCTCCACCCAAGGCGATGGAGAGCATTCCATCAAGTACGTTCTCCAGGAGCCCCTCTGGCTGCTGATGGCCAATACTGACGACAAGGTCATGATGACGTATGAAATGCCATCCAGGTGAGTCCCAGACTGAATTAGATGTTATTTAAGGTGTGATCAGAATGATTGCGTGCAGATTTCTTTGTGACGGATTTGAACTGTTTTTATTTAATTGTAGTTAACGCTCATGTTGGTGTGTGTTTCGTGACCCACAGGGACATTCAGCGGGTTTTGCGAGAAGACAAGGAGAGGCTGAGGCAGATGCAGAAGAGCCAGCCTCACTTCTCCTCAGACCAGCGACGAGAGCTCATGGAGGTGCACCCCTGGATGAGGAGGGGAGGTCTGCCTGCTTCTATCAATGTGAAGGTGAGGACCACACACACGTTGTGCATCTCAATAACACATACAGATATACAGTACATGCATATATAGTTGCATGTATACTTTTTGTTTTAATACAAGCCATGTTTATGTGTTTAGGAGTGTGTGTACTGCGAGGACGCGGCGCCGACCCCCATCGAGGAGGACCCGCCACACATGGACATGAGCGAGCTGGGCGAGGAGCTGAGCCAAGAGGGCCAGAACGGCCAGAGCCAATCAGAGGAGTCCTGAGCACACACGCCGCCAGCAGGGGGACACACTCGACCAGCCAAGGACCTTCATAATGCTCAGACACACACACACACACACACATACACACATGCAGCATAAACTTGAGCAGAACTCTGTGTTGTGAGTATGAGGATGTGTGCAGCTGGTGTGTTCATGTGTGTGAGTTGTGCTGAGGACTGCTGCTGAAGTGCAGTTCTTGACTCCCCATACAGGGGGCAGTAACACTTTATGAGGATTTTCATATGTATGACCCTCATATAGTACTTTTGCCAGCTCACACACACACACACACACACACACACACTCCGGGGCCCAGCCCGTGTGGTGGGTGACCTTTGGCCTCCCAGATATTTTTATATTTAGTTGTTTCCCATCCTTCTTGTCAGAGACGGAGCTTTACAGCAACATGAGCAGTTATCATTCTAAAAGAAAAATGGGCATCTTATAAATGTATTTAATTTTAAAGAATCTCAATTTTGACAAAATTATTGTCATCAAACACTCGAAAAATGTTTATTAAGAAGCAGCCAGGCATAGCTGTTACAATATTCTGCTGGCAGTTATTATGTTTGTGTTTTCTTGTTTTGTCCCCCCCCCCTTAAACCTCCTTTTTTTTCCAATTTTGAACTATGTAGAATAGTCGTGGTGCACTTTGGAGGATGTAGGTTGGGTCAAAGGGCAGGGACCCCCACTTTCGTGTCATGGTATTGAGTATTTTTGCAATATCCAGGCGCAGAGAAGTGGTTGCACCTGACTCAACAGCCAAAAGAAGGAGACGCGAGCTCTTAATGTTCCTCAACGGTGACAATCTGATACACAGCGCAAGCTATTCATTTAACGAAGTATCTTATTTATTTTCTACCAGATAATGTATCTAGAATAGATTGTTTTAAGCTTAAGCCAAATTTACACAGCTAAAAGACAGTACTTATGTATTAACAGTTTACAGGCATTGACAATAAACTCTACAGGATATTAAAGTCACTTTGCATTGACTATAAACTGGAGTTAGCTAGTCTATTCACAGAATAACCTTGAAGTGTTGTAGGCCTCTGCAGACCTTAATACAGCACCGGTGCTATGAACATGTGGGCGTCATTGCAGATGAAGAAGCTGCTGAAATACTTTTTGTAATATGAAACAGCAGAAAATGCATACATGAAACGCAGAGATTGGATGGTGGTTATCTGCTTGTATAGAGGTTGCAAATCCAGGTCAAAGCTGAAGAAATGCTTTTGTTAGCATTTCCCTTTCAAGTCCAATTTCTATCTTTTTAAATGATATCTTGTTTTGTTTTGTAAAGCGAGAGGTGTATCCATGTACATTGCAGAATATTGCAGAAAAAAAAATAATATATATATATATTAATATTGTTTTTCCATCTATATGGTGTAGCTCTACTACAAAATGTAATTTTTGGAACAAATCAGTTGTGAATCATTGGGGATTTATACATTATGCAAATGTGCATTGTCTCTATTTGCACCCCTTTTCAGAGACACCTCTGCTCATTTTCTCACACATCTATTGTACGGGGTTTCCACACTGAGAAACCTTTGTTACAATATTGGCATATTTGAAGCACCAACGAAAGTATTCAAGATTCTTGACGGATCTGAGGTTGACACTGAGCACCAGCACTTAAATATAAGATTACTGGAAACAGCATTACACGTGTAGCAAATAAGGGGAAAATGTTGCCAAGCTAATCTTATATAGAAACCCTGGTTACACAGGAAATGGTGACATGTAAGCCTTTTGTCATCTAACAAGAAGTATTAAGGAAACTGTGGTCCACGCTGCGGCGGCTCCATGGTTGAGGTAAAGAGAGAACTGGTAACAACTGTGGTGCTATGACAGAGTAACTGTTGAGGCAGGGCATGTGAATGTAACACAGACTGGTCCAAGAGCATCTGACTTGAGAAGTTTGCTTTCAGGATTTTCTTTTTAATTTCTCGTTCTCTTTTTTTTTTACTGTTCTGTTTTTCTATTTTTTTTTCTTTCTCTTGTGTGTTTTTGTTTGGCGAACGTAAAAAGCTTTTGAATGTCACTGGGGACGGACCCTACCTCTAATAAAAACCCAGGTCATGTTACTGTACGCGGAACATAGCGTGTGTGTGATACTTTAAGTGATTCCAGTGAGTGTTGGGCTTGTGAGAGTCTCTGCCTTAGACTGACAGAGGTTTGTGTCTGCTTTCTGTTCCTATGAATGAATGCACAGAGACGACGCGCCTGTCACCACTTTAAGCAACTGCGCTCTCTCTTTTATCCCTTTTTATGTGCAAAATATCTCAAGACCTCCATTAAGAAAGCCAGAATGAATGCTGAGCACCCTGATCTGTTGACGCATACGCAGCACTGGCACATGATGCTGTGTATGTTCATGTACATTTGTTTCATTGCCACAGTTCTGTGCATTTTTGTAGGTAAGAAGATGTGTTGTTTGAGACATGTTTGAGAAACAATGTTGTAATAAAACTACAGAATTATAAACTGCGTGACTTTTTTTTTTTGCTCATTGTTTAACATATCGACATCATTTGTTGTCGGCTGGAAGAAGAAAGGAAGTAAAGACGCCGGTGGGGGAGGGGGCTGAAAGATGACCCTAAAAACAAGTTCATAAATGAAACCATTCTTTTTGTAAGATGATACCAGAGGTGTTGCTCACGTGAGGCTCTGTGAGAGTCGTGGGTTAACGCTGGGCTGGGTACTGTATCTTAGAAACATTTTGTGTTGTATTTGTTGAAATACTCTTTCAATCCCGACAGCAATCAATAAATCCAATGCTCCGACACAAAAGAAAAGAAGTCGATATCTGTGGCTGTGGCAGGGATGTAGTAAGCATGTCCACCTACCCACGTGCACTCCGCTCGTGCACTCCGCTCGTGCACTCACTGCGCCTCACCTGAGTCTTCCACGAGCTGCTAGCTAACAATAGACATTTATTTATCAAAGGCTGTTTTTGACACTGAGCAGCTCGATTTTCTTGCAAATCAATTCTTAAATCGTCACTTTTGATCCATGTCATTGCAAATCTTGTTATCATGTGACATAAGAGGTCAAACAGCTGATAAAGTGTAGTGTTTCTTGCACGCAGCACATAAAGCATGCCGCTGCCGCTGCCGCCACTCAGCTGCCGCCGCTGCTGCTGCCGCCGCTGCCTGCTGCCGCCGCCGCTGCCGCTGCTCATTGTTGTCTCACAGTCAAAGAGAGTTGAGAAGAAGCCAAGGATGACAGGGATTCCCGGGGATCTGTTTCAGCGCCATATGCTCGCCTCCGCCGTTGAATCAATCTCACGCCAACTGTTGCATTGCACTGACCTTTAACCTCAGAATTGATATGCACGGTCACAAACAAACAGCTGATGCATTTGGACCTCCCTCCTGTCCCCCCCCCCCCCCCTTTTTCTTTTTCCCCGCTTAAAGTAAATCTGGTAATGTGGTCGGCCTGTCATCTGTCGTTTTGAGTTAGCAGATTGTGGTGACGTGCAGGGGTTTGATGGAGGGAAGTATTCCCACATACATTAACCCTGGTTTGTACATATATCCTACCAAAAACACACCATTTCATGTAATATCCTAAACGTGCCTTGCCTTTATTTCCCATAATAGTATGGATTTGTAGCAGGGAGATTGATGTTTTGGCTACATCTTTTAAATGTTATAGGTTAAGGCTTTATTTGAGGTCTCAGTGGTCTGATCAGACAGAATTTGGGGTGTGGCAGTAATTTCATTTAGCTGAAAAACCCGTCCACCCACCTGCTTTCATATTCCAAAACATAAAGCCTACACACTATAGGGTTACAAACTACCCAGCGGTCCAAATTTAAAAATGACTGCTGTGTTTGGGGACTAAGTATATGTTTAGGCACATTGTACACTGTCATTTTATTTTCACTTTGTTTGAAACGGTTTGTTTGAAATCTACAAGAGACCAAACATAAAATGACAGAAGAAGTAAATGTTTAATTATGTAATCAGGCAAGTGAGCTATAACAGGTCAGGCTCATTACTTAAGAGATGCTGGTGCGGTGCATTTTGCTGCATTTGGACAGAACCAGGCTAGCTGTTTCCCCCTGTTTCCAGTATTTATGCTAAGCTAAGCTAACCAGCTGTTGGCTGTAGCATTATATGACATGTATAACATAGAGACATGAGAGTGCGTATCGATCGTCTCAGCAAACAAGCGACAGAATAGGCGCATTTCCCCAAAAGTCTAACTATTCCTTTAATATTTTACAAACAAAATGAGCTTTGTTTAAAGATTGAAGTCCAGTTTATGAAGTAGTTCAAGTTAGCTCCACCTCTACCAGCTACAACATCAAGCAACATGTGTCAAGATTTATAGCTTTATTCATGCAATCGTTTATTATGTCATTCTAGATTAATCATGTCATCAAATTAGGTAATAATTCTGGGTTGCCAGGTTGTAATGGGTATATCCTCCTTTTGTAATGAGCCATTAGTTTTACTTTGGATTATTCTCTGGTGGTGGTTCGGATTTATGGATACTGTGTATGTGTGTGTGTGTGTGTGTGTGTGTGCTTGGTCTCTTTGAAGAACGTGCCCCTGCTCGTCTCCTTTGTAGTTGGCTTTGACGCTTCTCTGTCAAACGGTCGCAGCTTTGATCCTCGCGCCTCTCGTCCGCTCCCACTTTAATGTGTCACACCAGGTCCAGTCTGTGAACACCCACTTCCACCTCCACCCGGGTTTGTTAATTATTCCTTTAAAAAGACTCGAGGATCATCCGACAATGAACAACGTGTGATTTGCACCAAATATTAGACGCAGCCGATTGGTCTAGAATATGCAGTGAAACGGAGAAAGCTTTTTTTTTCACTTTTCATTTTAAAAATCAACAACTGAGGGTCCACGTTACTCACCGCTGGCTGCTCCAGACACAGTGCTGACAGGATCTAACAGTCCTTTGTGAATATGCTCATTGTATGTGAGGTGAGAGTGAAGACACGTTGGAGAGGTGCGACTCTTTCATGTGCGCACACGCACCGCGCGTCCTCGTGGTGAGAAGGGACTGCAGGTCGGGTCCAGGAATGGAAAGGTGTTAATAGGAAGAGAAGAGTGTATCTTCAGGAACTTCATTATATATTTTAATGTTCATCTTTTCAATGTGGATTTTAAGCGTTTGGCACCAGTGCATTTTGTGGGATGAGGTGTAAACTATGCACAACACAAACTCTTAACTAGTCTTTTTATTTGGACAATAGATTCTATTGATCTCTTTTGCTATAAGCCACATTAACTGCTGTGGCTATGATTTAATGGGCCATGCCATCAAACCTAAGTCTCAGTTTATTGGCCTAAATCACTTCTACATTAGCCTTGTGTCCTTTAGGAAAATAGTAATAAGTAAATTAACGTTCCCTCACAATATTTTATCTCACATATTTTCCTGAAGAATTTTTTCTTACTCATATATTTTGTTTTTCCAATCAATTATATTATAGTACTCTCAGACATCGAGTCAAGTCAGTCACCAGCTTTTCAATTACATTATTTTATTTATCAAATTCAGACATTTTACTGGCATTTCTACACATCATTACAACATAAAGTGGTCATTCTGAAGGAGGCTACTGGTCCAATAAACTACAGGCCTTTAGGAAATACAATAGAAATATTTATATTAATCAGAGGGCATTGCCAAACTTCTCGGTTTCTAAAAGAGCTTTTCTCCACATACAAATCCTATATACACAGAGTTATTGACATAAAAAAAAAAGTGTGAACTGTTCCTCGTCTGTCCTTTGCCGGGTTATAAGTGAATGTTTCATCTTTCTCCAGGTGTAAAGAAAAGTCACAACAGGACTCAAAGCCAGGGAGTCACTACTGAAAACGAAGGGGGGGGGTTAACTCAAGAGGCCCCAACCTGGAGGGGCCCCTGAGAGGAAGGGCCCCTGTGATGAGGTACAAGAGAACTCCACCCTTTAACACTCGGTTAGACATTTTTCTGTGATATCCAAAAACGTAGGAGTGTTTTTTTCTACTTCACTGAGTGATTTCCTACATCTCCCAGAATGCCATGGGGTGGATTCAAACTTGCTGCATTGAGTTGTGGGTGAAGAGAAAAGCCACTGCCATGGTCCCTCCACAAAGACGCAAAGAGATCTGCGGCTGCACTAACTGTTGTGTGAAAATGGATTTCTGAACAGATTTGATTATTGAACATCGATGTGGGGGATCCAGAAAAAAATCCATGCATGTGGCCAGTTAACTGCAGGGGTAAATGAGCCCAGCAATGCTAGTTGCACCACCAAAAATGGTTATTTTTGAAGTGTTCATGTGTTGTAGGGTAAAAAAAAAAATTTTTTAAAAATCCCCTTTCAGTAAGACACATCACGGTGTCACATCTTAACAGAAAGCTGCTCCAACATATTCCAACTGCCATCCATCCAAACACCTGACCCCTACCAGGGTCTCCACATCGACCTCGGGTGGGTCATGGTGGGCATGCTCAGGGCCTCCCTGTTCTCCAAGCCCTCTGTGGAGCTGCGGTTGTGCTCACTGTCGGTCTCGTCCAGGTCGGAGCACAGGTCCTCGCTGGACGTGGTGGAGGGGGCCGGGGAGAGGGCCGAGGACGAGCCGCTGGATATACTCCTTCCTCCAGGCGAGGCCAGTGACGCGCAGAGCGCCTCGTCGCCTCCGTGCCAAGTGCTGCCGTTACTCCCAGAAGTGTCAGTGATTAGATCCATCAGCACGTCCTGGAGGTGATCCTCGTTCAGGGGCATACATTCCAGGAGATGGTTGAGGAGCTCTGCCGCCACCGTCGCATCTATCCCAGGACAGCTGGACACAAACATGTGGACCTCGTGCATGCACTGGATGTAGCCGGCCGCAAACCTCTCACTGGCTTCTTGGGTGAGTGTGTCTGTTTCTGTGGAGGAGAGAGAAAGATTATGAGATGACGGTATCTTATTTCTACGTGTGAACATCATTGTTATTGTGCCAGTGTTAGCCCAAATGTTGTCCCTCGGCCCGATTTTTAGACAGCTGAACATGATAAAAAGCGTAGAGGATTAAAGCAGCATCATGCAAAGTAGGACATTTTAAAAACAGGCAATTAACACAAAACAAGGTTGAACATAAATCAGCACAAACAGGGAAAAAATGAAGATGTAAAATCACATTTCAGAAGCAGCTGGATTACTGGTGGACTGCTTTACATTTATCATGATTTAAGAGTAATCAGATTAAATGTAAATTACTTACTTATGTATACCTTCTAAATCAGTGGTGGCTTTTTGTCCCTTAATTTAAAAGAAATGCCGACTTGCGGCCGCTCTTTATTGGTTGCATATGTCGATGGTGACCAGCTCACTCTAGTGACTCGCTGTATTTGAATAATATTAAGCCCTGAAGACGTCAAAGTATCCAGAAATGATGAAGAAAAAAAAACAAAAGCTAAAAAGATGAAACACTGTGAAGCAGAAATGTGTTTTTTTTTCTTCTTCTGTTTCCTCTATGACCCCTGAAATGTATCTTGTGACCCCTTAACGGGTCCCCGACCCCCAGGTTGGTAACCACTGCTCTAAATTTCAGGTTGAACTTCACATACACCACCTTGTTGTAGGTCTGGAGATATACAAGGCTGCAAACCTCAGTTGTCAGAGTAAAACAGTGTCAGATACAGACTTTAAGATGAAGTGTAGGTTTAACAGAGTTGTGCAGACCTCGGGTTCGGTTCTTTAGTATGTCCTCCACCTTCTTCACAGTCACCTCCAACACCTCTGCGTTCTCCATCTTGGAATGAAGCTGTGGACACAAGCAGCACAAGTGCATCAGAAGCAGGATCTACCTGTGCATCGCAGCCGCAGGTGAGCTGAGGTGTACTCACGTCTGTGTCTTCCAGCAGAGTCCGCAGCTCCTGCAAACTCTCATTGATGCGAGCGCGCCTCTTCTTCTCCACCAGAGGTTTCCTGGTCTGCAGGAACACAAAGACTCATCAGTGGCAGAAACTTACAAGCTTTGGATACAATATGTGGGATGTCATTTAAACTGTTAAAAAAAACAATACACGCTCTTGGCATAAAACTCTGCAGTTTGCAGAGTAAGAGCATTGCAGACTGTCACCGGCGTGACAAGTGCCTGCCACAGGGTGTCCAAACAGTGCCTGGTCATTCCGTCAGAAGTCCCTTTAGGTACCTTTCTGTCCGCTTTCTGAATCCCGTAGTAGGACTCATCTTCTTCCATATCAAGTCCGGTGTCGCTGGGCCGAGCAGAGGGGGCCATGTTGGTTGGATCGCCGCTTTGGTGGCTTCTCCCACTGCTCCTTGTTCCAGTCAGCGAGGGGCAGCTGGCAAACGGAACCGGTTTCAGGAAGAAGAAGAAAAAAAAAAATCGACAAGCTCGCAGGCGAGGCGAGGCGCCCTGTGTTTATTGTGCAATACTAGTGAGACGTGCTGCTGGCGCTGAGTGGCTGTTGTTAGTATTTATAGGGGCTTATTAACATGTGAATAGGGGCTGAGCTGCTCCCGCTGGGGGACAACAGAGCGCACACGGCCGGAGCCAATGAGCGCCCACTCCCTTTGTCTGCGGCCAGCCCCGGCCTGCGCCCCGAGGAGCTGGATGGGCTTTAATCAGACAGTTTGTTGTGTTAGGGGACCGAGCGCTCGGTTTTTTCCCCCCCTTAGTGCTGGCTCTAGTAAACTGTGTGCTTCCATTCTGATGTGCACACTTCGTTATCATGCAGAAGCGGCTGTTAACCTGATACGCACACTTTATCTTCTAAATAAAAATCTGTGATACATGTTTTAATAGCTGCTGAATGTAGCCTGGGGGTCGTTATGGTGTTGAACAGTGAGTTACGGTCAGTTATTTGGTGAACTTGTTCACAAAGGTTCTTTGTATTTATCCTCTTCTGACCACTTTGACGCGTCGGAGCATCTCAGCATTGCTTCCAGTGAAATACCTGCTCTGTTAGTTTTTTTTTTCTGCCCGACCCTTTCTTCCTTCTGCTGGCTTTTGTGTCCGAGCCTCGGCAGATTTATCCGGCTGTTTGGCGGATGTAACGCGATGCCTTCAGTTGGCAGCTGCTGCTGGCGGCCCCTCGGCCCAAACTGAATCAGCCGAGGGAATTAAGGGCCCTTCTCCAAAGAAAGCGACAGGTGTTGGCCTGCGCCTCGTTTGTTCTCCGTTTGTTTGGTGACTTCTGATTTGTGTGCAACTGCATTCTCACGTTGCCTGCTCTGCGGTGCGAGAGTTTACAACACGTAGCTGATTTCGCTGAAAACCTCGGCTACACCACCTCTTTATTGTAATGTGATGAGAGTATAATCATGCACATTATGAAGCTGTCAAACTTAAAACAACATTTGGGCTGTTGAGAATTAAATGATGCTGGATCTTGTGGTATCAGTATTTGACTTTTTGCGTTTGGATGTGCTGGTTTAGTCCTTTGCGCACGGTGTCTATTTGTTTATGTCTCATAAGAGCGGCCTGTCCTCGTTATTATACGTGTTTCGTACACGGTATTATCATGCAAATGACCCTCACAATGGAGCAGTTATGTCTGCTCGGTATAAAGGAGCACGCAGGCATCTGTGCCACCTTCCAGGTAAATGCAATTATGTGTTTTCAGGTGCACTTTTACGCACGGTATTTGCGCAGCCTTTCCACAAAAAGCAACACAAAACTCTAGTGCCCTAAATGAAGGAAGAGTTTCAGACGTTACAAGTGGAGTTTTTTTTTTTTTTTTTTTTTTTGGCACCTCGCCACCCCCAGATCCCTGTTCCAGATCTTTAATGGTGTGGACTGTGGAGAGAGCAGCTGTCTCGGCTCGCTTTTGTTGGTGAGCTCCGCTGAGGGACCAGCGTCCCCCTCTCTCTCTCTTCAGACCCGCCGCCTGGCTCCATGTGGCGGCCAGTCATAACGGCAATAATAGCGGGAGAATGGGCCATATGCACGTTTTTACTTTTCAAAACCCAGTGATGATTTACATCTTTATTAAAAACGTAAATGCACCAGAACATCCTGACGTTGTTTGTGCGGCCAGATGGAGACGGATGTGATGACAAAGTGCATCTAAACCTCTGTTTCAAACCTCACTGGGTTCCTTTTGTGAGAATCTCACTTATTTGTTAATTAGTCTACCAGAGGGTGAATGAAACTACAGCAGTGTCAGTGTATCAACCGTAAAAACGACCCAGTCCCTGTCACAGTCCTTATTAATTAAGGTCAACCTTGAAATGGATGTCTTTTCCTTTCAATCACAAAACACATACGACTAATTATGATTTCTAATTATAATAATGTTATTCATAATGAATACCTCCTTGCAAATACAACATGTTTGCAAACATGGGATTAAAGGATCAGTTCCCCCAAATCTTTAAAAAAAGAAAAAGGTTTATGTGGTATCCAGCCATGATAGCAGATAGTTTGAGTTTGGTGACCCACGTTTTGAAATACCAATCTCAACCCCACCCCAAATACCATAGAGGTGAATGAAATTAAACGTGTGGTGCGTCAAAAGATGACATTTTAAAAAACGTATAGGCAGCACGTCTCTCCAGCCACAATGTTCTGGTAACTGAGGATAATCCATCACGTCACTGTGAGCAGCTTTCATTGGAACTACCTTCTATACCAAAGAAATAGTACCTACGAAAAATTGTCATAGCAGAAGCAGGTTGGACTCTTCAGGAAAAGCACAGGTGTGACTCATGCGGACGGCTTTGAGCAGCACACATTAAATCATATTCACATCCAGTGCATTCATTGGCTAAATCAGACAATATGTTGCTTTATGATGCACTGGCCCTTTAATTGAAGCTGCAATGTTGGTAACTATGGGGGCAGTTACATCCAAATATATTATTTTTGATAAAAAAATCTTATATGTACAATATAACATTAATTAGGTTGTTCTGTTGTACAATAAGTTATATTGAGGGACTTTTAATAAAAGTTTTACCGTAATCAGTGTCGAGTGTAAGTTTATGTTTCTAGGACTTTTCAGCTTTATTGCCCAGTTTAAAACATTTACAGAAAAGTAATGAAATGTAATAAGTTACATTACTTTGATGAAGTAATTCAAAAAGTGACATTACTTATGACATTTTTAACAGGGTAACAAGTGATCTGTAACCAATTACATTTCAAAAGTAACATTCCCACTGACCCTCGCATGTTGTCAACGTGTAAAGTTGTTGCAGCTAACGTGTCCACTTCCAAACAGCAACACATTTTGCATTGAACACAGGTGAAAATAATGAAACGAATGACGGCTGAATGTCGTTCAGCTGCTTCACTTTCAGGCTCACTGTCGCACACTTTAATACAACTGAGCCATTGTTCATGTTGTTAGCAGCACATTTGCTTTTCCTACTGTGACAAGTCAAAAATGTGTGCTGCACTTTATTATATCATAGTACATGTCCAAAACATAAGGCTTCACATAGGTGTCCTGGTATTGTGAATGATGGCTCACTGACTCGTGACTTTTGGATTAAACGGAGCCGTTGATATTAGAAACGTGCGCGTCAAAATGTGAAAAATACGGAAAATATTTCTGACCACCTCGTGGCTAACTTTGTCCGTCTGAGTTTATTTACTGAAAACACCTGTCTGCTGCAACAGAGGGGAGACTTATGTTCAGTATTTGCAGCTGGAGCTAAACAATGAGCCAATAAAGAGAAACATTGAGCTGCAGAACATTACATTTACATTATTATTATTATTTCTTTTTTTTTAAAGGTACAGGTCTGCTCATTTCTACCTAATCCTTCAGTGATAAAAATCAAACGAACAAGCAAATAAAAAGACTTAAATAGTCCTCATTTGATTATATTTTAATATCTATGTTTGCATGATATTAGTAAATAACCTGAAATGTAAACAGTGTGGGGCTCATTTCCTGTACTGCAGGGCCACTATAGCAGATTTCAAAACATAATTGACAAGAGCAATGAGCAACTGTACATGACACAGGGTTTTCCATAAAGATAAATACAATCTCACAGAATACAAGTTTTATTATTATTAATGTTTGGGTTAATCATACAGCAAAGGAGGAAGACATAAACATCTATGCAATACCAAGCAAATAGTCTAAGAAACCAAGTCTTATAATGCCTTATAATATCAAATAAATAAAGCTGTTAATACAATAAATACATGAAAGATTAATAAGAGCCTTCTATAATGCAGGCTACAAGAAGTCAACTTCTAAAGGGAAGTACTGAGAAAAGGTCTGTATAGAATCATAGCACACCTACAATAATAATCACTGGAACAAAACTGCCCCACGTTTGTCTTCTGAGCAGCATATCTATAAGATACATAACAGAGGATGGTCTAACAAAATGGAGAACCAAGATAAGTAATCCAGCAGGTCACCAGGGCCTCCACATCTCCAGCATCCCCAGGTGGGAGCTGTGGATTGAGGGCCTCTCTTGGCGTCCAGCAGCCACATGGCACGTTGGCCTTCCGGCGAGGGGGTCTCCTCTGAGGGGTGTGCTGGGGAACCCTGTGCCTTGTCCGGCCAGAAGAGGGCCATCGTGTCTGGGTGAGGGCTGGAGGGGGCGCTCGTCCGTGGACCTGGGCAGGGACTTGAGGAGGTGGTTGAGCAGGCGGGAGCCCACCGTTTTGTCCATCCACTCGCAGGTGAGGAGCATGTTGTGGACTTCGTGCATGCACTGGATGTACCCTGTGCTGTACTTCTGCTGGGCCTCCAGGCCTAACGTGGGGTCTGCACAGGAGAAAAAGGGGACGAGGTGTGTGAAGTTATAGCACCGCCTAGTGGTGACAGCACAACATGCATCCAGTGAAACAGGCTTCAACTGTTGCTTCTTTCCCACCAGGAAGCTGCACAGTAACCCTGCATCTTTCACAACACACTTCCCCTTAAAGCAATAACACCAGATTGCAACCCTCCTCTAACCATAACTCTACAACTGAGTACATGTTGCCACTGAGATATATCTAACATTTAATGTGCTGATGCTCCTGCCAACGACAGACATCTCAAACTGGCATATTTCACTTTGTATTTCCCAATTTCTGACCCAAATAAATAACATAAATGTTTGAGATAACAGTCAGTATTTTAGGGATCAATACCAACTATAATCCACAGTAATCTTGCATTCACACCCCATCACATATGTGACTCACACAGACACGTGCACATGGTCCTCACCGTTGAGTTTACTACTCTGGATGTTTTGCAGATGCTTCACTGTCATCTCCAGAATGTCGGCTTTCTCCAGTTTAGATTGCTGTTGAGAGATGAGCAGCCTCGGAGTTAAACTGGATTCAGCCTCCACTGTTTACTGGCAGAGGAGATGAGACACGTGAGATAAAATACTCACATCAAGTCTGAACGCTCCGATCACAGTTTCTTTCAGCTGATCCAAACAATTGTTTATCCTCTCTCGTCGTTTCCTCTCGATGAGCGGCTTCCTCATCTGTAAGGGTGAAACACAGCGTCGGTTAGAGGATGGTGAGGCACCATGCTGGAGCGCAGAGGACAAAGTGGCCCACACTGTGTATCCTAAAAGAGAAATCGATCTATATCCAAGGGTAAAATACCTTTCTCTCCTCCTTGGCACTGGGATGTTTCCCCACGTTGTGCGCCATGGATGAAGCAGTCATGTTTTTTTTCCTCGGGTGTCTGCGCGCTTGTGCCTCCTCTACTCTGGATCTCAGCGCGTCTCTAGGGCCCTCGGCGCGGCACGGCCCTCTTATTTATCGGGCGCAATTAGCATGTGAATGCTCCATCTCTTTGGCTGCGGGATTTTCCCACACACGGGGTCCCATCAGTCAAGACTGACAGGTCACTGGCTCCATTCAATAACCGAGAGACCCGGCCTAGAAAAAAAAAGAAAACTCACAAGCGACAGATGTCCAGCCTGAAACCATGCACTTCTCTCCACCCCCCTCCCTCCCCCACCCAACACAAAACCACAAAACTGCAGTTTCCTCTTCTCCCATGGATGAACAAGGGTGTGCAGTTACCGTGCTTTACTCCGGGGAGCCCCTCGCCTGTTCTTTTCAGGAGCAACATTACACGACCTGCAAAAAGGCCAAACCTATTCCCTCAAAGCTCACAGGAAGACACAATAGACTGACAAATCACTTGAGAATATATCGGCCTGTATACAGGAAAATGCTTCACTTATCCTAAGATACAACACTTCATAATAAAGGCATCACACCGTGTGGGGCTACTTAAGGGTTGTTAATTCACGGTTACTTTATACATCGTTGATATGCGACCAAGTGGTCTGGATTCCTGTTCAAGTAAAGTTAATTACCCATCAGGCAGGAAAGCAGAAGACATATTCTCATGGAAATGTGAGTTATTGTTTAGGCTCCATCCTTCAGTAATTCATGCCATAAATCATCACGAATTATGCATTAGTTAAGTTAATAGTATATTTTTCATGTTGTTATTCTAATTTTGGTATTCTATATGTGTATTCTTGATTTGCGCAGTACTTTGGATGCATTTGTTATTTCCTCCTAATATGTTTATTGTTTATTGTATGCACCACAATCAAGTGAAATCCTACTCAATCAACCTGATTGTGATTCTGCAGCAGGAGTCAGACCCGTGAACACACTCCTCTCTGACAACTGTCAGTCCACTATTGACACAAAAAAACATCTTTCAGTGTATTTAGCCAGTGTATTCTCCGTGTTTTCAAATGTCAGACATCTGCTCTTAACTGTTAGCGAGCAGATGTCAGATTGACCAGATGTCCCCCCACCTTTAGGTCCCTTAAAGCGCGGGCCCCTGTCAGAGCCACGCGACTGCCAGGCGAATGCCGGGTCGTGGGAACCGGAGCCGAACAATGGCCGCTATTCATTCAAACCTAATCAGCATGAAGAGCGAAATAACCTCCAGAGAGGGTGGACAGTCCGGCGGAGGAGGAGGAGGAGGAGAAGGAGGAGGAGGAGGAAGAGGAGGAGGAGGAGAAGGAGGAGGAGGACTCTTGGGCAGGTGGATGAAAAGGGCTGTAGCCAGGTGTAATGGATAGTAACCAATACTGCAAAGATGCAGCCAAATAAATGAATTAGGCCTGTTTGAACCTCGATGTTTAAAAGCAGCGTCAAGTTCTTTCAATGTTCAATGTCATTACCTCATTAAAAAAAAAAAAAAAAACCGCCTAAAATAACCTACCCAAAAATGCATATTTCTGGTCTCATTTGAAAGGTAATAAACTTAATAATATGGATCAATTGTAAGTATATTTCTATTACCATATAATACCATTCTATATAAATCAAGATGCAATAAAGGACAGAATGTGTATACTCCTAAAAATTATGCTTGTTATGGACAATGTGTTTTCGGTTTTTACAACACGAATGATTGGCTTGCCTGAAAAACAATTATAGCATGTATTAAGTAGTATTCTTTCACCATTATCCATCATTTATCCATCAGTTTTGCACATCAGCTTATTCGTATTCAGGGACGTGGGACTCTTGTCCCAGCATGCATTGGGTGAAAAACAGTGTAAATCCAAGATTTTGTCCTAAGGACCCTAAGCCTGACTGTCTGTGTCTGATATGACTCTGTATTCTGCAGCCCTGCACACCGTAAAACAAGATGGATGAGTAATTCCTATTAAATATGGTTGAAAGTCTTCTTTGTGAGCACAATAAATGAGATTGTCAACCAAACATAGGTCTTGGAGCCCGACAAACTTTATCCAAAGTATTATCATTTATAAAACTGTATCAGGTTGGTGGGTATCAAGTCTCCACCCCAGCTTCTGCCTGCAGCACCAGTGGTCATCAGTCATTTCTGCCTGCACACTCTGCATTTAGAAAATCATTATATGGGCTCCACCTGCAGCCTCTGCTGCCTGCGGTGTTTTAGAAGCTGTAGAGTTGCTGGTACATATGGATGAAGAATAATATTACCATATATTTTAAGATTTCGCCAAACTAAATATTAGTTCTGTAGATTTTTATACTAACGTTTTAATGAAAAAGGTAAAAGTTCTCAATTCAGAAAACTGCCTTGTGTGAGTGTTCTGGTATTAAACATCATATAAGAACATTTCTATTACTGGTGTAGTAAATATTTTCAGACATCCTCTAAATCACTACTTTAGTTTTGACCTTTTCTCATAGTACACACATTATCTATTTAAACCACTCAGTCACAACAACACACTTAATACACTTTTCGAAAACAATTTAGAACTTTTTTCCCTGAAACCTCTGACTGAATGTTTACATCTGTGTATAAATGTATTCCTGCTTTGTTTTTATTTTTATTAATAAAACGAATGTATGTGATAATATTCTCATGCCATTCTTTTTTATTTCTATCACTATTAGTTCAGTATGTGCTGCTATTTTCCCCTGATTTTAATTTAAATTCGATCTTTTTAAATGATATAAATAAAAACATTCTTTATAAATGATCAGAAGATAACACGAGCCACAACAACACCCAGCAGTCACGTATGTGTGGGGTGCGCGCGCCCTCGTACGGTCACCTGCCATCCTCGCGGAGTGCAACCGCCACTCGTTGCCATGACACGAGACGGCCAGAGGAGGCGCGAGACGCTGCTGCAGTAACAACCGCGTTACCAGTCGAGCTCAGAGAAAGCACTGGGAAGCAGGGGCTGCACAATTAACTACAGTACAAACCAGGGGAGGCGGCAAACAAGGAAAACCAAGCAGGTTTTGTTCCAAGGAGCCCCTGAGTTGCAATTTAGCTGTCTTGACAAATCGGGGGAAACTAGAGAAAACGCCGTTAACAAGGTATTGTGTTGTGTGTATCTACATATAATGCCATGACTTACTATTTGCAGGCAGTGTGGGGTAAGGCTACTTTAGCTACCAACGGTTGCATCAAAGTTAGCTGGCTAGCTACTTTGCTAACGTGAGTTAGCTTGTTGGACTGCTCTCGGCAACACGAAACGTTTTAGCTGAACCTAGCCTGCCGTCGGGGATGTGCTAAAGTCAGGCATGGGCTTGATAGTACCAGGGCGAGGGGCGAGTGCCAGGCCTGGCTAACGTTATGCTAACAGGGCTAGCTAGCTAACTAGGGCTAGCTAGCTAACTGGCGCTAGCAGTATTACCGTTAGGTTACAAATCTGTATCTATAATACATGTAGTTACTTCTTACAGTCTATGCTATTTGGAATAAAGGTAATGTAGCTAGGAAGGTTTTGTAAGCTTTAGGCCTGCCGAGGCCTTCTGTGTGTCGACACACGCACACACACACTTTCACAAGCAAGCCAGCAGTAGCACTGTTGTGGTGGACAGTGATTGAGGTATCATACGCCACATTATCTTACAAACGGATGCAAAGTAAGCTGTCAAGTGAAAGGTGAAGGTAGCTGAATAACACTTTTCACTGCGGCTCTGCATTAAAGTTATACAACAGAATTACTCTGTGAGCAAGTATCCATTTTGTTAGCATTGCGCAAAGTTGGCAGGCTTCACACCATCACAAACCAGGCATGGATAACAGAGGGGCGGTGCTCACTGTCAGATTCATGTTGACCTCCAGCTTATATTGGGCCTCGGGTTTGCAACTTGTTTTTAGTTTTTTAAGTTATATTTGAGTGTAGCAGAAATAGCTTGCAATGTGTGACACATGTAAATAAGCTAGCTTTATCTAGCGTTGCTTATGGTCAGATAATAGCGACGCTTTTGCGGCTGTCTGGACTGAAAGGTGGGGGTGACGCCTGTTCTGTCTTCTCACACTGTTTTGTTTGTTTTCTGAAGGGTAACAATATTTCAGGCCTCCGACTGTCGTAATCGCGAATATATATAAAGCCTGCTCTGGCCAACATGACGGTAGGTTCCCTTTGAAAGAGTCTGCAGGGTTTGTCTTTTAGGCCATGTTGTGGTCAGTTTGTGGCAAAGTCGGGCACACAATTACTCCAGTACATGATACCTGATTAGTACCGGAGTCATTGTTGGTTAGCGGCGACCAGCTGATGTTGAACCTGCCATATGTTTCCTTCCTATTTGCGTCAGCGACACTGAAGCGGGTCAGGAGTTGAGAGGCGGTTCTTCTGCCTGCTGCTGGAATGACGAGCATTAGTCTGTGTCACAGACGTATTTGGCCACCTGGCGAAGTTGAGGTGTGTCCAGTTTTTATAACGATGTAAGCAAGCACAATTTAAGTGCTTCGGTCACCATGCAGTGACACGTTATTTTATTTAAACTCAGTCACACATTACACATCATATACGAATGCTTGACTGCACCTCCCACTTTGGTGCTGCTTGCTTTATATTCCTGGCCCCAGAGTTGTTTTCTAAATGTGGACTCCCTGCAAGACGTAAGAGGACGAGTTTGTGACTACTCTAGGGTTTGTGTTTAAGAGTTTAGAGGATCCTGGGAGGATAACAGGTTGGTGACAGACTGCTAGATCAGAGTGTTTGATGTGTACCTACCTAATGACTAGTGTTGATGTTTTGTGGCAAACCTAAGTCTAATCCTGGAAACGGATGTCTTAAAGGGCAGCATGTTTAATGAAATCATTTCTTGACTAAAATGATCTTGATACTAAGATTAGCGTTGCAAGTTACAATTCATTTCATTATTGATTAATCTGCAGATTTTTTTCTAGATTAATCAATTGATCGCTTGCTCTATAAAATGTCAGAAACAACGAAAAATTTCCATTTGAGTCTCTCACAGTCCAAGGTGATGTCTTATTTGTCTGTCCAAACCCCAAAGATATTCAATTTAATATGAAAAAAGCAGCAAATTTCCATATTTGAGAGGCTAAAAACAGCATTTTCTGCCATTTTTGCATTAAAATGTACTTAAATGGATTATAGAAAAAGAAACTGCAATCTATTTTCTGTTGATCGACTAATCGATTAGTGAATCTATCGTTGTAGCTATAACTGGGATTACATTCTATTGATATGTTTCTGTCTTGGGTGCTTGGAATAGGAAGTGTAGTCATCCTGCAGGACCCTGTCTATGAGCAAAGAAGCACATTTAGGCTGCCGTGTTGCCAAGCACAGGCTTTCTCGGCTGACTTCTTGTCTGTTCAAAAAACTTAAACTTTTGCCCCATAGTTTATGTAAAGTGGTTTGTTGGGTGTGTCAGGGAGTTGTGTAGATAAGGGTCCTTGTTGAGTAACCCTGTTAAATAAACGCAGCAGTGAGATATGGTTCAGTTTTACCCTGAGTTAGAGGTTTTTATGTAGAGAGGAGTTTATTGATATAAATTGGTTACCTGAGAAAATGGTGTATGTTTAGTAATGTGACAAGGTGTTAACTTGGATTTGTTACTCACTGTTCAGAGGGTGGGTCATACAAAGGGCTAAGGGTAAGTCATGGTGTAAGTAGCCTTGTGTTATAGTAAACATTGCTTGGTCAATCATTTACTGACAATGACCAGAAAATTCACAAGATTGAACTACTGCTTAATGAAGCATTAAAGATTATATCTAGATTTAACGTTCACACAAGTTATATAATTACATAACCTTTCCACCTGTGTGTTTTGTATATTCAACATCTGCCTGGCATAGAACTTTAATTTGCAGAAAATACCAGCAATGGGTTCTTCATTGGGGCTTAACTCAGTTCGGCATCAGGACCCTTATGATTTATGATTACCTTTTATTAAAGATTGTTTTTCACTAAAAAAATGTGTCCTACCTGAGATGCAATAACAAAAATAAATGTTTCCTTTCAAAATGTCCAGTATGTTTTAGTTGTGCCATTTAGAGTTTTAAGCATATTTTGATGATTATCTGGAAGGATACTGTGAAGCGCAATTATTTTGGCCAGGATAATCGTGACATGAAATTCTCATGTCGTCCTTTGCCTATGTATATATATATGTATGTATAGATAGATAGATAGATAGATAGATAGATAGATAGATAGATAGATAGTGGACGCCACGCCAAGGGTAGTGCTTCTGCTTAATTGGGCAGCACCGCTCTCTCCATAGAAAAACAACGGCACAGCCAGCGCAGAGCTGTTCTACTTCTGATCATGTGAAAGCAGCTTAAGGGACGTAATAATAATAATAATAATAATAATAATATCATCATGCAATATCAATGACGTCAATGACATGAGCAATCAGTGACAGGTAGGGGAGTGGTAGTGTAATTGAGAGTTCAATGAGTAAAGAATGGATAAAGAATTTAATAGATAGTTTTGGTTAACTTACACTGTTTAACAAACATTAAATGTCACAATAGTATTTTTTTTATAAATAATACCGACTTATCGCCCAAGCATACATGCCGTTGGTATGAACTTAATACACAAGTGTTTATCGAGCTGAAGCTCATGTAGCATGTGTTGTATCTACTGTTATCATTCTTAAGATCTGTTTTGTCAGCCTTTGTCCAGCCTTGAATAGTATCATTGCTATGTTTGCATGAGCATGACTTCTGAATCATTTGTGAGTCACTGGCTATATATTTGTAATCACCTTCTTCAACCAATAAAACATTTTTTTTTTTATGTACCTTTCTATAGCTACTTGTTAGCTTGAGCTACACAAAGCTTTAAGTTTTACAAAGATGTTTCCTGTAAACACTGGGACCATGTTGTTTTCGTAGGTCATCTGTTAATTACGATTTTATTTTATACCGCACACGACATTAATGTAGGCCTGACCCTTTGGTGCTTATTACATGCTCTTAGTTCTCCTCACAGCAGTCTCTCTTTACAGGCTCTGATACAATTTTACATTTCATTCCTCAGGTGGACAGTCCGCTGCCTGGTTGCTCGTGGTAAGTCTCCGCCATGCCTTTCCCCTTTGGCAAGTCCCACAAGTCGCCGGCGGACATCGTCAAGAACCTTAAGGACAGCATGACGGTGCTTGAGAAGCATGACATTTCTGACAAAAAGGCAGAAAAGGTAGGGTGCACAAATTCACTTGTTCTTCACTTTCACTCGTTGGATTCATCACCTCATCACTCTTATGTGGGGGTGAAAATTAGTTTAAGTCGCTGTCTGATGCTTTAAATATTGTGATGTGTACGATTTGTATGATCCAGGCCACAGAGGAGGTGTCAAAAAGCTTGGTGGCCATGAAAGAGATCCTATATGGGACTAATGAGAAAGAACCCCAAACTGAAGCAGTGGCCCAGCTAGCCCAGGAGCTCTACAACAGTGGCTTGCTCAGTACTCTAATAGCGGACCTGCAGCTTATCGACTTTGAGGTGAGAAAAATAGAAACATATTTAATGAATAAGATTGAGAGAAGGGAAAATAAAGTGGCAAAGATTTAACACTAAGTAGGCAATGAAGTGGTTGAAATGTATCTGTGGTTTGTGCACACAGGAAGAATGTGTCTTATAAACACGAAAAAGGGATGCATATGTTTTTAAAAAGTACACATCGTCTGCCTATGTTGATGTGTGGACAAACTCACGTCTCCCTGCAATATGTCAGACTGGTGGTGTGTGGTAACTGCTGCTGCAGACTCTCCTGACTCACCCTATCACAGCATGACTCACTGTGTTGTGTGATCTCTCTCATTCTATTTTACCCTCTCTCCTCCTCCCTCCTTGCACAAAAGAAAAAGCCAGTGACGAATTGCAAATCACAATCTTGCAACATAGAAATATGACGATTCAACATTTTGCAAAGTTGTGCACATATTTGGTGTATGCGGAAGTTGTGTCAGTATGATGACATTTATTGGTAGCTATTTGTCAATATCCTTGTGATTTATCTTAAGAGGACAGCTATCTTTCCTCTATGCTGAAACACCAAAAATGAAAAACAAGTTTAATTTATTTACTTCATTTATCGGCTACTTTTGACGCATCTGTTACATTAAAAAAATGTATGTAAAAAAAGCGCTGCATCTAGGCTTTCCACCCTTCTCTAGCTCCTGATTGCATTGTCAGTTTTTAAGTGTGTTGTATATTATCAAATCGTAATGTATGCTTTATCTGTTGCCACCAGGGTAAGAAAGATGTGGCTCAGATCTTCAACAACATCCTGAGGCGTCAGATTGGCACTCGGACGCCCACGGTAGAGTACCTTTGCACCCAGCAGAATATCCTCTTCATGTTGCTTAAAGGGTAAGGAGGCACACACACAAACATAAAGAGCAACCATGCTCCCCTTGGTCTTTTTATATAATTCTTTATTTATGGTGTTAACCTGTTATTTAACAGACTGTGCACATTCTTTAGTCACTTCCTAACATGAAAGAAAATGAGAGCACCTGGTTTTTAAATGAAAACAACTGATAAAGATGACAATAAATTGAGTAAAATGCTTTAAAAGTTTTAAAGCTAGATTTATGTTAGAATAAATAAAAAAAATCTCCATTACACTTTGATTGAAAATAATACATTGTCTGATGTTATCAATATGTGACATCTGCAACAAACAAGTGTGCCATTGTCTTTTCTGTTTAGTCCCTTTTCTTTAAAAGGGACAAGCGCACTACGGGAGCTTCAGTCACTGCACAGTCCTATTTCCCAACTTTGACACATGTAGATGCTCACGACTACCAGCAGCTAGTGAACACATTCACTCCCTGGATTGTCATACCGTGGCTATGACGCATACATATGACAATGTTCCACGATTGGTGTCTTTCAGCCTTTTGTGTTTGTTCTGTAAAGCTTAAGGTATGCCATTTAAAACGTGTAATAAAGCAGTGTTCTGAGAGAACCTACACCATGTGCAAATACTCACAATTGGGATTAGCCCATAGGGGACCTCCCTAGTGGTGCAGAGCTGGAGTGTTCTTACATCGTCAAACCTCTCAGGAAAGGCTACATGTTAGCATGTACAGACATGACAGTGGCAAACTGAAGTTATGCTAATAATCAATACATATTCCAGGTCCCACGTTACGTGAGGGAAAAATATGTATTTCTAACTAGGAAATTACATAAATTTGTCTGAAGTTAGAACCAGAATCACCAAATGTCTGTAAAATGTGTCTTTGGAATATCACCAACTACAGACAATAACATTTGATTTGATCATTTTAAGTCTGTGGGTTGTCCGTATGTTAACAACACACATTAGTTGAAGGATAAAACTGTTATTTAGATTAAGCAGTTTTATATCCCACCACAGAATATTGTATGCAGTGTGTGTAGACGTGTCCCCTGTAAAAACAATAACTATGAAAGATATACTATGAGTGATAGAAAATGTTATCCTCTTACCACAGTGGGTTTTTTCTCTTGAGATGATGTGATTATATGAAACATCACGATGTATAGATGTGTAATGAAAAAAGCACACATTTTCAGAGAAATACTGTATTTACAAAGTTATTAATCAATTAGCGTCATTGGGATGCTGACTTAATTTGCACAACTGGTATATATATATAGATATATAGATATATAGATATATAGATATAGATAGATAGATAGATAGATAGATAGATAGATAGATAGATAGATAGATAGATAGATAGATAGATACACTTATATATGGGATAATTATGGCAGGACAATTGGCATGTTTCAGTTCACCTTCCCTTGGTAAATGTTATTTGCGATCAACAAATGAATGCGTGTGTAGTATGTTTCTATTAGATGTTAAGTCCCTGCCATGTGTTGCTATTTTGTGCAGGTATGAGTCTCCAGAGATTGCCCTAAACTGCGGTATCATGTTGAGGGAGTGCATCAGACATGAACCGTTGGCCAAAATCACACTGTTGTCAGAGCAGTTTTATGACTTCTTCAGATATGTGGAGATGTCCACTTTCGACATTGCCTCAGACGCATTCGCCACGTTCAAAGTAAGTTGTCCTGCGTGTTCAGCTGTTTTGCAAATGTTGTATTACATCCTTTTCCCCCCAAAAGCTCACTGATATACTATAAGTAATTACAGTTTCAACTCTTCAGCGACTCCATCGTTCACATCCTGATAATTTGCGGATGGTGGTTTGTTTACTACATATATTCTGAATCATTGTTACGAACTAGACAGCTCAAACGGCTCATTTGATGATGCGTTGGCTGCAAATACATGCTGCTGCTGATATTGCAATTATACCGACACAGTGACACAAAGAGACTTGGAGGTTGAGGATTTGGAGTCAACAATGGCTGTTATAATGGGAAAGACAGGGTTCTTAAGCAAAGTTATGCTATGACTTGGGGGACCTGAATGCACCACTTGAGCAGTCATGAATCTGCCTCTAATTTTTTAAGCAGAAAGTCACTAGCTGTTGTGGAAACCTTGTCAAAAATGACTTAATGTTTATTTTTACATTTAGTTTCTGTTTAGATTTAATATCATATAACTTAAAGTAGTTTCTGATTGTCCTGGTTAGGTGTCAGTTTTTTAAACGGGCATTTCAAAGACTGTAATAAATCCACCACTGCTTAATGAATGCCTAGTGGTCAGATTTTAATCCTGGCATTAAAGCTAAGATTTATTTTATTACAAAGCAATAAAGGATTAATTTGCTAACGAAAATTGCAACAGATAAACCCGTCGTCCTATATCTTTGTAAAGGATTATGTCCAGAAATATCACTAATAACACTGTTGCCCAAAACATTTTATCCGTCTAATTTTAGGTTGAGGGTTATCTGAAGAATTATTTCGGCATGTGCTTCAGTTTGTTGTACCTACAGTGTCCAAAAAGCAGACGCATGGGACCAGGCTAAGTGATAACCGTTAAGTCAGGTTTTTTTTCTCATAGTCTGCATTGTCTATTTCCAGGACCTCCTCACAAGACACAAGCTACTGAGTGCAGAGTTTCTGGAGCAACATTATGACAGAGTAAGTCCACACTCAACCGAAACCTTTTTATTTAAAAGGCAGTGGATGTTTCCTTACCCCTAATGTTTATTGGCAGCTAAACCAGTTGATAACAATTCAGATCTCAAGGTGTTATTTTTACAACTTTTTATTTTGTCAGTACGGAGTTCATCACAACAAATGAATGGAACAAAGACCCATTCATCAATCATTCATTACACTATACAGTGCTGCTTTTTGCTTTTAATTGTACCAGTCCTTTTTAAGCTTTAAAGCCTTTTAGTGGAATTCAACATGTTTGAGATTACGTGTGTTTGGCATGCTGGCAGTCTCTTTCCTCAACAACACCTTACTTTGCAGGCTGTGAACACAAAGTAGCTGAAAATCTCATTTTCCTGTCATTGTGTTTTGATTCAAGACACGGATGCAATTGTGAAAACAACTACTTGACCTCTTCTATTTTTTTCTGTCTTCTCTCTCTCTCTCTCACTCTCACTACCTCTTCCTGTCTCTCTAGTTCTTTAGCGAATATGAGAAGTTACTCCACTCTGAAAACTATGTGACTAAAAGGCAGTCCCTCAAGGTAAGGACCCTGGGTCGTGCCAGTAAACAGGTCTCATGAAGTGGTGCAACTCTACTCAGAGAGCTATTTAAAGATGAGCAGAGTGTTTGGTTTCTAAACCGCTCCACCTCCATCACCTTATCGAGACTGCCATCTAGTGGTGGGAGCACTTTATGTGTGTATATGTGTTTTCTTCACGTATGTTTTTGACTACATTTATTGCCTATTTTTACATTAGTCTGAATATCATGCATTTTGTTTCCCCCTACTGACACAGATGAAACCTGATTTCTCTCTCAAGTTGTTAATTAAGTTTATTATTGATTGACAATTTTATATATATATATATGATTATTTTTTATTTTATTTTTTTAAGTTTGTTACCACTAGTAGTGTTTGTACATGAACTGGTAAAACTGGCTTTTATTTTTTTGTTGTAATGACGATTATTTGAACTAATTCCATTAATAGTAATTAAATTGTCCAAATAAATGAAAGCAATCAGCCTGTCAATGTAGTGAATCTTTAGTGAGCCAATAAAAAAATATACATATTCACATTAACATTTATTTCTGTTTGTCACTCTGAAATGATCTAGTTACTGGGGGAGTTGCTTCTTGACCGGCACAATTTCACTATAATGACGAAATACATCAGCAAGCCAGAGAATCTCAAATTAATGATGAACCTGCTACGGGACAAGAGCCGCAACATCCAGTTTGAGGCTTTCCATGTTTTTAAGGTGAAAATTAAAACGCAGTTTGTTTGTTTTTTTCAAAGATATACAATATCTGCACATATTAAGACCCTCGTCTTCTTCCTCAACCACCAGGTGTTTGTGGCCAACCCCAACAAGACGCAGCCCATCCTGGACATCCTGCTGAAGAACCAAACCAAACTCATCGAGTTTCTCAGCAAGTTCCAGAACGACAGAACAGAGGATGAACAGTTCAATGATGAAAAGACTTACCTGGTCAAACAGATCAGGGACCTGAAGAGGCCCGCCCCCCAGGAGGCCTGAGGAAGGCTGCAGAGGTGGGGGAGGAGCCACCAGGACCATGTCTGGACAACATCCAGACAAAGTCTGCTTAACGGACCCATCAGCAGCTGCTGTTCTGGTTTCTGAACAAAAAAATTTGCGGAAACAAATGAAAAACCAACCTACCCATATCAACTCATCAGGAAGTGGCCAGCTCCTCTGCTCCTCAGTGAACATTTGATTACTTTTCTTTTCATTTTTCAGTCTTTTTCCTTTGAAAGAAATAAGAGAAAATAATAGATGCTGCTGCTTTCTTGCACAATGAGACATGTTAGTTATATTATAATGACACAACAGTCCATCAAACATAGTGACAGAACATGTCCGTGCATTTAAAGTAAGGCAGACTTCCTGATAGACAGAGACACACACACACACACACACACACACACACACACACACACACACCCCGCAGAACAAAAGTAGACACGTTTACACACGTATTACATAAAAAAAAAACTAAAAAAAACATGCATACACGCAAGAATATTGGCTTAAACCTTGTGATGGAAATGGTACGAGTTGAACATTGGTGTGTTGGTTGCATGCCTTGAAATGTGACAGATCCATGGCTGTACCCAGCGTCGGCTCTGTGATGGCCTGCCCGGTCTGGCTCCCGTGTTCAGTGCCACAGACTCGGAATTGCACGTGCATCACAGCAACCGCTACAGTTCGCATCTATGCCTTCATCCAATAAAGCAACAGTGGTTCATTTTAGCGATTCGTGGGGACGAGCTGTCAGATGGCATCACACAGAACCATTTACCTCCTGTGTGCTTTGTTGCGACACGGCACTTGAAGCACATGAGGAAAGGAGGCAGGGATGTAAGGTGTGAATTCGGTAAAGCCCGAGAGTTGGGTCTCTTTATTGTTTTCTGGGACAGGGTGAACTTGTACATATGCCTTTTTTTTTTTTTTTTGCTTTGTAGATTTTTGTTTAACCTTGACATATGAATATATATTATATATATATTACCTTAAACATCATGTTTTTGGTTAACTGTAATCAAATTACTTTCTAAACCATAAAAAAAAAACGACAAACAAGTTAAGTGACATTGTTTTTGCATTTCATTTTACTGCTGAAATGGTTGCTGTTGGGTTTATTTGTACATAATTTAAAGGGCCAGCTCACATTTAGCTAACCTATAGGATATTAACAATTTGTACAGCAGAGGAATGTCATGGTGTTAGCTCTGGATCTGTTAATCCTCTTTTTATTCTCCCATCTACATTTTGAGTATCTCTCAAATTGCTGAAAATGTGCAGGAGGGGAGGGAGGGGATTGTGAGAGCATTAACTGAAACATTAAAGCCTGTGTGTTTGGGCACTTTGTGAGGTGCTGAGCAATCAACATCACTAAACTGGAGTCGAGGATAGCGGGGATTTCCCCCCCTCCTCAATTTCATTAATTTGTTTTTTCTCATTGTCACTGCTCTGCTTGCGGCCTGGGAGTGCTGTGTGGCCCCGCAGTGAGTGTGCTTCAGGGGTGAGCTCATCGGGACGTTGGCGAATCGGCACCATTCTTACTTTCCCCCTTCTCATGTTTGAGCATTTCTTTTCTGAAGGTTTATAATTCCAGTACAATTGTTAGTGTAAAGCATTGTGGGTAGCGGAGTACTTTGGGCATGTTGGATTGTCCTCATGGTGCTGAGAAAAAATTGAAACCTCAGATTTGTTAATCAACAGTGAATGACATGATCCATGTAATGAGACTTATACATTCAGGCAAATAAGAAACCATCTCAGTGCAGACAACAGCGATAGTCGACAGTCGCTCCATTCACATTGAACGTGCATGTTCCTCCACTGGCTGTGCATGATGCTGTACTAAAGATGTTGTACTGGAATTGTTTCTTTTTTCCAAGTATTTAACAACATTGAAATGTCAAATTGAACTCTTGGCTGTATGCTGACTTTGACTCCAGTTTCAGCATAGAGCGTGTGGGTGCTTGCAGAAGTGTCAAAGGCCTGGGCCCTACAATCAAAAATAAAGGAGGAAAAAAACACATTTGGAATAAAATAATGCTGTGGTCATTTTCGTCCTGTGTACAGAAAGTGTTAACATTATTTGGCATACTTGAAATACTCAATCATAACATTTTACTTGACTGAGTACAGAAGTATTGGCTGCACAGTGTAAAGTACTTTCTTTAAAAATAATGAAAGTGCTTGTGCCAATTGACTCCATTACAAAGGGGAATATACCAGCCAAATCGATTTTATTTTTTTTACAACTCAGATAGTGCCTTATTAATGGCCTATCAAACATTTATAGTAAGTGATTCTTACTAAGTGTTTTAATAAATATTAATAAAGCCATTCATGACAATTCATAAACAATAAAAGTGCTACTCTGCATCTTAATGTAGCTCAAGAGATGAGAACCATTTCTTAATCTGTTGAGATGTTTATTCTATAACTGCATCACACAAAACAATGTATGGAAGACCATTTCTGCTACATGAAAAAAAGAGTTTTTAAAAAAAAAAAAAAAAAACTTCCATTTTGAAAAAATTGCTTTAATTATATAAAAACCTACTTTGAAAAAATCACCAACTTTCTAAAAAACCTTCAATTTTGAAAAAATGACTAAGTTTTATAAAAAAATAATTTGATTTCAAAAGAAGACCTCAACATTAAAATATATATATATTTTTTTTAAATGACCACAATTTTCAAAAAAACCTCGATTTTGAAAAAAGACCTACTTTCGAAAAACCTTTTGATTTTCAAAAGTATTAGCTTAATTTTAAAAATATCTTTCGATTTTGAAAAAATGACCTAAAGCAGAGGGTCAGTGACCCCTAGGGGGTCTGTGGAGGTACTGCAGGGGGGTTGCGAAATGTTTGGTTGATTAGACAATTATTATTTTTATACAGATTTTTTTACATATGATCTTTGAAAAAATGGCTCTTCCAAAATCTTCCATTTTTAAGAAATAAACTAAATTTAAAAAAAATAACCTTCAATTTTGAAAAAATGACCAACTTTCATATACATTTTTGATTATCGAAAAATTGCTTAAATTTTCAAAAAAACTTTCGATTTTGAAAAGATTACTTAAAAAATTAGATTTCCGAAAATGACTGTAATTGTCAAAAAAAATCCATAGATTTTGAAAAAAAGACCAACATTCAAAATAAACTTTACATTTTGAAAAAATTAACACAATTTTCAAAATATCCTTCAATTTTAAAAAAATTACTGTAATTTTATAAAAGTCTTTCATTTTCGAAAAATGAATTTACCCTAATTTTCAGAAAACCCTTCCATTTTCAAAAAATTCTCAATTTTCAAAAATACCTCGATTTTGAAAAAAGACCTCAACTTTCAAAAAATTCTTCAACTTTCAAGAAAATGTTTGATTTTCGAAAAAATTACCACAATGTAAAAAAAAAAACCTTTGATTATCGAAAAATGACCAACTTTCAAAAAACCTTCGATTTTGAAAAAATGACCTCAACTTTCATAAAAACTTTCCATTGTTTGTTTTTCATCATAATTATAAGCTACTATTCTGTAATTATGAGAAACTAGCTGTTTAAACTTAAGTAAGCCTGCAGTACATTAGCTTCCATAGAATTGTGACATAAATTGTAGGCCACCTAATAAAAACTAACATTAGATCACAGTAATATATATCCTGCTGTTTATCATACACTAATGTTGACTTATCCTTTGGAACAACATTGCAATTAGTTATTCCAGTTGCTACCACTGAGACCTTTCATGTTATCCCACAATAACAAGCTGTGTTAGTTATTTGTCAGTTAATAGTTTTGTTTTTAAACTATTGTAACCTTGCAGTGGAGGAATATTAAGTTGTTTTAGTGTAGAATAATGCATTGGTGAAGTGGGTGCACGTGTAAAGCCCCGCACTAGTCCTTTAAGGGCAGAGAGGCTATTAAAAAAAGCAAAACGCACACTTCCGGTAGATAAAGACTACAACAGACAGAGAAGCAGCCCCAGCAGTGAGAAGAGGACAGCCCGTCGAAGAAGGTGAGAGACTGTTTCAGAAAGGTGGCCAGCCATCGTCAGCACGAGCGAGGACACCTGCAGCAGACAGCGCGCGACACCGAGCCATGGGCAAGATCAGCTTCCAGCCTGTCGCGGGACAGAAAGTGGAGAAGGACAATGATGGCGACAAGACCGAAATTCTCATTCCTCATCCGATGGTGAGGCGCGCGTCGCTTGTCAGTGTTATTTCTCCTGTTCGCAATAATACTTGTCATTGTTGTCTTCGTGTGACACTGATGTGTGATGGTCGGTCTGCACCTGCACAGCCATGATGACAGCATCTATCGCCATTTGGTTGGAAACAACACATGTTTTCCTCTGCGCCAGTCCGCTTATTGCAGGCTCGATGCAAGTTATGAATGTGCAATGTGCATGCTCGTCGCTCAGAACTGTATTGAGGATTACAAGCAATTATAACAAAGTAAAGGATTTGTATTGGGGTTTTCCTTTTATAACATTTTTTTATTATTATTACTGTTTATTACCTTCAATGCAGGTTTAAATAAACAACTGATTGAAAGAGAAAAAAAAAAAAAAAAGGTAGAATGCAAGAATTGCATGAGCTTTTTGGCTGACAAAATGGCAGATGGGTTGCTGTGGCTTGCAGCGCGTGCAAGATTATTGTTCACAGCTCTAAATGAGGCAGAGCAGCGGAGTCCTCAACTTTGCCGTAGCAGCATCCCAACATATCGCCTCAACCCCTCATCAAAGATACATGACTGAGCCCCGAGGATAATGAACCATAATAGAATATAGATAGGACATCAGGCATGCATAGATATATAGATATATATATATATATAGATATGTATATGTCTGTTTGTCCAAATGTATTGATCTGGAGACGGACAGGCCTCATGGTGTGTCTCATCTCAGCTGGTGTGAAAGAGCCTGGATGGCTCTCAGTGGGGTGGGAGAACACAAAGAACTCACAGAAGTGTCTGTGTGTGTGTGAGTGTGTGTGTGTTTGTTCGCACATACAGTTGTCCTTGTCCTTACTCACCCTCTGTTTCCAAGCGCTTCTCCAGAGATACTCAAACTCCAATGAATATTCTACCATTAAGTTAACTGACACAATGTCTGCAGCATGTTCTGCAGACATTGTGAGACCAAGGCGATGCTTCTTCTTGCTTCTTAGCTTTTTGTTTCATCTCCTTTTGAAACGATGGAACATGCTCTCACCGGATTGTCATAATTATTCTTTGAAGTTTCTTACAACAACCGTGTTCCATGCCCAAAATAATGTTTTCCTTCGCAGCTCCAGCTAAGAATAGCTGAAGGCCTTTTTGAAGTTTTCCTGTTTTTTTTAAGTGTACGTATGTCTTTTGAAGCCGAAGACACATTTCCATGGGAGTGGACAATAACATCTATTCTATAGCAAGAAGTGTATGAAATGTAACAACGTTTGTCCTCAGTGTCTCAAAAAAAGTGAGGCATTTACAAAAAAAACAAAAGGCATCGGTGCATAAAGTTGCTGTTTTTAATGTAAAATGAAAATGCATAAAGTAAAAATCACCTCGTGCCAACATGAGTAAATAAAAAGCACACATTGGCTGTTCCAAAGAGAAGTGTGCAATCATCTGTGTGTGTATGTGTATTTATATATATATATATATATATACATGTATAATACCATTTGTATGTGTGACAGAGACAAAGCAGGAGACTGTTCTAACTATTTAGATCTTTATTTAGCTCTTCATGCTGCTCCATCCAGCTGCAGGTTTGCCTCAGCAGAGGAACTTCTCCTAACAGCGCTGTGAGTGTGTGTTAGAGGCTGAAATTGGAAATGAAATGAAAATAAAACGATGGCTTAATGTAGGATTAGCATATTGGCCTTAACTGGTAAAACTATATATTGTATTTAAAAGAAATCTTGGACAGTTTTGGCCCCGTGGTCACGGTTTTCTTTTTAGGGGCATTCTGACATTTCTCGGGGCGTTTTGGCCCTCTGCCTCACTCCATTTGTGACACTGATTGTCACCATTGTTGTTTCTTTACAAAGCCACTTTTCAGGGGATAATGTTACCTGCCACAAGCACTCAGCAGCACACCACTTCTCTGTTCGACATTTATTTTATGTAAATGGAAAATGCACCGTGAGCGGCTACTATCTATGTGCCAACGCAGGTTGTGCGCGTGGCACCAGCAGATGGGCTGCGAGACTGGAGGCGTCTGGGAAGATTACTCACCATCACAGTCAAGTTTTCATTACCAAGCGCCCCGTCATCCCTTCCTCTGGCTGGGCTCAGTGCTACTCTACTAATTCCTGCTTGAAATGCGCCGTCGCCATTTCTGTGAGCTTCTATTTTAGCGGTTTGTTAATTTGGGTCATTTTCAGCTGCTCGTCATGGTGAAGATGAGTAAGACGAAAATTGGATTGAAGCTGAATGGAAATGCTTTTCTGTGCCCATTCTAAGTATAGCTGTGTGTGTGTGTGTGTGTGTGTTTTCCAGGATGAGGATGAGCTGGTCCTGCCACTGAGGCCCAAAAAGTCTCCCCTCAATGGCCTGTGCTGCCTGACGTTCGGCCTGGTGGTGTTCATGGCTGGTCTGGTCCTTGCCTCCATTTATGTGTACCGCTACTACTTCATTCCTCATGTAAGACCTGGTTATACTCTACTGTGTGTTGTGTGTGTGTCCGATTGGGCCTCCACATCATGTAACATCAGTTACCTGCTGTAAATGGGACGATGGTGGAGATACCACGACTCACGACTCTTCATCATCTCTGATGAAGTAAACTTTCCAGTTCGGAGCTAAAATTGGCAGCATACGGAAAAATTTTTTGTCACTTTTCTGTCACTTTGGCAAATTGAAATTCAATTGATCATAATAAAACATTAACTATTGAATAACTTACTTTTATCTCCAAAACTGCACCAAGTTACAGGATTTTCTATCACGCTCTCTGAAATAAATCTCGTTTTTAGTGCGGCAGCTAAAAAAATGAATTGCAGTACATCCCACTTTTTCTGACCGTGTGTGTGCGTGTGCGTGTGTGTGTGTGTGTGTGTGCAGATCCCAGAGGACAACCTGTTCCACTGCAGGGTGCTTTATGAAGACTCCGTGTACGCCCCGCTGCATGGGCGTCAGGAGCTGGAGGAAAATGTCGGCATCTACTTGGCTGACAACTATGAGAAGATCACTGTGCCCGTGCCTCACTTCGGAGGCAGCGACCCTGCTGATATAATCCATGACTTCCACAGAGTGAGCACAAACAGACGCAGTGCACGGTTAAATCTTTACACTAAAAGAAAAAGGAAGATCAACATTAACACTTGCCTTTAGGGATGCAGGGACATTTCTGTTATTATGTTTTTTTCAGATAATGAAATTCTAGCCATATCCGATATTACGAAACTAAATTGCTTATAATAAGCCAATAAACGCAGAAGAAGAAGAACGAGCGCTGCACGCTGACTACAGAGTTTAACATGCATGTTCAGAGGAAGACGACACGATTACAATTTGCAATACACGTTTTTTTTAAAAAGTACTTTACTCTAAGAACATTTGACGAGTCCAAACTGTTCTTTGCTTTTGTTAACAAAAAAAAAAGAGATGCTTTTTTGGTCAGTCAGATTTGATTTGGATATTAAATCATCCATCTTTGCTCACTTTTTAAAATACAAAAAATGTGAAACGACCAGTTCTCCTGTCGCTCATGAGAAGCAGGTTATTAGTGGTTATGGGTGTCAGCTGAAAAAAAAAGAAATCGTGCACCCCTGCTTGTCTTTGATGAACTGCTTTACTTCCCAGGGACTGACTGCCTACCATGACATCGCTCTGGACAAGTGCTACGTTATTGAGCTCAACACCACCATCGTGATGCCGCCACGCAACCTGTGGGAGCTCCTTATCAATGTGAAGGTAACGCAGCTGCATGAGCACCATTGTCACTGTAACACGTAGAAAGGGATGACTTTACATGTTGCCTTCGTGTCCATAAAAAGGTTTGAACCGGTCAAGATGTTCACATTTGACTTAACCGATGTCCAGTCAAATGTAGAAAAGAAAACTAAGCTCCATGTAGTGACTTCTCGTAGTTGGCGAGCTAACAGCTAACGCTAGTCAGCCGCAAGAGCTCCTGAAGCTTCTTTCTATTTTCTCTGCGTCTTAGTTCTCAGGCTCGTACATTGTCTCGTCATTAAAGAGCGAAGCGTGAACGCATGTGTTTTTTGGTCTATTCTGCCAGAAGCGTGTCTCAGTGAGCTCGTTGTTCTTGTCTCTTGCAGAAGGGAACATACTTGCCTCAGACCTACATCATCCACGAAGAGATGGTGGTGACTGGCAAAGTGCACAACATGCGTCAGCTGGGACCCTTCATCTACCGCCTGTGCAACGGGAAGGACACGTACCGCCTGAACCGCCGCGTCACCCGCAGACGTAAGTTGGGGTTAATGGAGGGCGACATTTTAAGAGGCTCATCAGTCGCGTGATAGACGGAGGTTCGGTCTGTGTGTTTTTTGTTTTAATGGATAGAAGGAACTCTGTTGTTTGTTTTTTTGTTTTTTTTAAACTGTCCCGATCAGATCCTGTCACGTCAGCGGTCCCCTCTCCGTGTCTCACCCCGTGTTTTCCCCTCTCAGGCATCAACAAGCGCGAGGCGAAGGACTGCCACCACATCCGTCACTTCGAGAATACATTCGTGGTGGAGACCGTTATCTGCGATGAAGCGTAAACGCGCCGGTCGTCCGTGTCATGCCGCACACTCAAACGGCACATCTCCAGTCCCCGTCCCCAGCCTCTGTAGCATCCTCCTGTGGATCCAAACATGTCACACTTTACTTGTGATTTCTTTTTTCTTTCTCTACCTTCTCCCCTTTTTTCTGTTTCCCTGTGTGATGCAATACTAAACTGTTGTTTCCATCGCAGGATTTTCCTCGTAGCAAAGTCCTTTAGCCAATAATGAATTATAATTTCCTCTGGGGAGTCGTGTGATGGTTACTGTCGTTGGGGGAGATGACTGTCTCCATGTGTCGTCAAGGAGACTGTACTTTTTAGTCCCCCCCCACCCCGGAGATTACTTTGTGTCTCTTAGTTCTCCTCACACACTCATCAGTGCAAAGCATGACGCCTTGCTTCTCTGAGCAAACACTATCCATAGATTTCAGTAGTTTCTCATGTGCTCTGTGCTGTAAACACGTAGCTGCTGATGACTAGTTGCTTGCATCTTTATTCCTCTTGCCTGTTGCTTCCTTGTTCCCGTTCTGCTTTTTCATTCTCTGAAGTTCGATAAAGTGGCATTGGGCATAGTCTGCATTCACTTCTTTTTTTTTTTTGGTTAGTATTCTGTCATAATTGAAGACCCGTGTTTTATTTTGGACGCTCTCATTTGTCATCCTTCTAAAAAAAAAAAAAAATAATAATAATAATAATTCACGCGCTCTTCATCAATGCCTTTGTGAATCATTTTTAAATAATGTCTTTTGTTTTCCCTTGCATGTGTTTTATCTATAGGAAGAAAAAAAGCAGCACTGTTAGAATGTTTTGTAAAACCACGTTTAAAGCCTTAGTCCAGAGTCAGAGACTGGACTAAAGTCAATACTACTGAGAGGGAGCAAATTATGTGAGATGTTAGTCTAACAAAACAAACTTTGATCTGTATATTTTGTCTGCCGATGAATTCATGAAATCTGTCTGTGAATAAAGTAGTGAAAATAAATGGGAATCTGTCGATGCTTCGTTCAGTTTTACACCCTAACCCTCCGGCAAAATGACCCAGCAACATTATTATGATGCAGCCAGGATATTAAATTCAACATATATTAGTATTGCTTGTATTATTCACAAAATATGCTGATATAATTTCAGTTCTTTTAATTATAACTTTGATTTATTTATTTCTTTAAGTTTTTGTTATTAGATCATCATTAATTTGAGCATATTAATCCCGGATAAATATTTATAATGAGCGGTTTAAGTCACACAAGGGAGTTTTTTTATGATGAATATTAACTCCTAGTCGATATAACGAGAGAAAACTGTCGACTGACGAAGACGAGAGATTGAGATGCAGTTGAAAGAGCCGGAAAAAGCTTGTAAATGGACCCTGAATTAAAATTATTTTGGTCAATAATTAACTTTTCACACTCCACTTTAAATATTTCTGTCAGTGTTTAAGGGAATTATTTAATTAGAACAACTCAAATCAGCTTCACATATAATCCTGCATTTTCCAACATTTTTTTTACCCAAATCCTAAAAAAAAAAGCTGATTGTTTTGGTTTAATTTGTCAAAATTTTGAGACAAAGAAACGTTTCCAGTGTGTTTATTTTTGCGCCGCTGCAGAAAAGGGTCTAACTATGAATAAAACATTAAGCAGAGTTTCCACAGCTTGTTCTTCAGCATTCCTCTCTTCGTTTATTTGCTCGTCCCGATGTTGATTATGGCTTTTTATTGTCGTTGTGCTGTGCAATGATGTCCTGCTCCGTACAGTGTTGCAGTAAGCTAATTTGTACTTGTTTTGTAATGTCATCATCCTTATCTAGCTCTTGCATCACACCATCTGCTGCACAATAATAGGGAGAATGAATGTTTTTTTTTGTTGCACCCTTGATATCTATGTTGCTGGATGTTAACCAGATGTTCCATCAGGGGCCTCATTTGACAGGGTTAGGTTAATATAAAGCCACTCAGAGATGATATCCACTACACACTCATTTGGCAATCCTCATTGGCTAATTGCATTTGCAACGATTGCTTTTGGATCATTTCAAACCTGCACATGACGTAATGTAGATCCTTACAGTCTGCTGTCGGCTTGTGCTGATGTTCTTCCATCTGTCACGGCTTCTGGCTCCGAGTCACAAATTATTAAAAAAAACATAGAGAACACGTAAAAGACTTAAACAGTTTTATTACATAAAACAATCAAAGGATATGATGAGAAAAAAGGACGATGCTAAAATTGGATTTTATGTCCAGAGCCTTTGCGTCAGCGTTTAGTTCTGAAGACTCGAGGATGCGAGATTCATTCAGGCAGCTACAAATGGCAGAACATGTACTTGCCACTTTCAAGAAATATATTAAAAAAAAAAGGCAATCTCTGTATAGTAAATATGAAGTGACAGCCTGGAAGCGTTTTAATTAGTTTTCTGCTCCGTACATTATGACATTTTTAATGACATACTATATAATGTTTTTCTTTTTATGACATACTATACTATGACTTTTTTAAATGCATTTTTAATGACATACTATAACTTCTTCAATATTTTTATGACATACTATACTATGACCTTTTTAAATGTATTTTTAT